>JAWRVZ010000072.1:0-435000 GCA_037043235.1 Rhodeus uyekii | reverse complement strand
GTTTGCATGAATCAATGTCAAGTAGAGAAGAACGGGAAGAGATGAAAAGACGCCGTCTCTTAATGCGCATCGAGAGAGAGGGAGAAGAAGGTGCGATGCGTGTGCGTCTGCGTGTGTGTGAGCGAGGAAGAAGAGCGGCGAGATGCGGAGAGGGAGCCACTGTGAGCCCGAGAGTGTCGACCCAGCACGATCACATCAGCACTGGTATTAAATTAACTCTCAGACTTTGAAACTTATTGATCTGCTATTAAGACAGTGGTGAACTTGATGAAGTGAGTGCTGTAGGTGACGCGGTGGCTTCAAAGTCTCGCACAAGCCACATAAAACAACCTGCTTTGATCAAAGCAAGAGAGGGAGCTTCAGAGGAACCCCCAGTTCCACTCGTCGCCGATCCGCTTATGTGGACCCCCAGTCCAGTGTGATCCTCAACCCCCGTCTCCTCCAGAACAACCAGCACTGCATACACTAACCTGCCAAACGGCAGCAAAATGCACAGAGCTTTACAACACGGGTCAACATACACACACCGCAGTCGGCTCAGAATAAAAAGACACGCGTAAATCTCACAGCATTAAAATTAAAGTGCGATACACGACAGCGCTGTCTCCAGATTCTGTTTACAAAGCGTAAAACACCATATTGAGGGAGGGGAGAGTATTAACAATGTTAAAAATGCACCGGTAACATCACTATTGTGTAATAAAATATGATCCCTTTTGGCAAATCTGCACATCTTACTTGCACTCTGCTGATCACCGCTATGTTCGTGCCACTGGGTGGAGATAGCAGTTAATATTACCATTTCACTTGATAACGATTAGCCAGCATTGACAAATAACATAAGGAAAAAGATCCTTTTAAGTCTCGTTTCGTGGACAAAAAAAATAATGCATTTCAATTTCACTCTAGGCAGCAGCATCTATTTTATCACTTTCTTTCTTTCTGTAAAGAAGTCTATGAGCTTCGGTCTAAAAAAAGCTCAGGTTTGCAGACAAGTTCCTGGCCTAGAGGGTTTGCCTAAAATAAATATTAAATATTAACAACTAAATTAAGCATGGGAAGGACAGTGTTTGTACTCTGGCTCCGAATCTCAAGAGGAGCGCGCCTTGGCTCCGAGTGCTAGCGCTAAGCTGTGTCTGTATAATTAAAAACGTAAACAGATGACAAATAGGAGATATTTAAACATTTGCTGTGTGTTTCTCTCTCCTTCTGCGCGCTAATTTATTTTGTTAAAGGAGAAATCAAAGAGGGGGTGTTAAGCACTTCAGCGGGAGATGACAGTAGGTTTAAACGCGGCTCAGGAGCAGAATGAAAATCCTGACAATTTGTTTGATGGCTCTTGTATGCATTTTTTTTTTACGCATGTGTATTTAAAGAAAAACTATTTAATTGAGCTGTTATATTGCCGTATTGAGAGAAGGTAAATAAAAACAAATGTTCAATATCATAATTTTTCTAAATAAATTACAAACGTGCTTTTATTTTCCATTTAAATCTGTTGTTCTGTTGCCATAAACAAATGTCAAACCATGGCCCTATCGCACATCTTGCTCTTAAAAAAAAGAAAAGAAAAAGAAATTCAGAGCGAAAAAATGCCTACGGCGCACATATCATTTTTAACCCACTTGCAATATCTAACTAAAAGTTATCACTTCCATTGTGACAAAAAGAAAAAAATACATAAGGGGTGATGATGGGTGGAAGGAGAGGCAAGAGCAAAAGAAGGAGAAAGAGAAGAAGAAGAGGAGGGAAAAAAGAGCCCTGTGCCACAAGCATATATAAGAGAACTTTCACCAATTAGTGAGGAGAAACAGGAGAGGGAGCTGCCGCAGAGATAGTGCTCAAAGAGCCAGGCCTTGCGGCGAAGCTGTCATGTCGGCTGGATTGATCAACAGGCCTGCTATTTCTAATGGCATGTTGTCATGAAGCTGCAGCCATGGGGAGCCACCTGCCTCACTCCTTGTAGACAGCAAAATATGTGTGTGTGTGTGTGTGTGTGTGTGTGTGTGTGTGCGCGCACGGGAGAGGGTGTGCTGCAAAAGCAAAAAAAAGATAGGCTTATGGTGTGTTTGTGTCTGTCGTGGGGGTGGGGTGTGTGGGGGGGGGATTCCAACACCATACTTTTACTTCAACTAACAATTTGAGAAAAAACTCCATACCTCCTCCCCGTTACTCCTCAACACCCTCCCCATCCCTCAGCTGTTGATATGACAGGTGCACTACTGCTCTTTTCTTAGCACCCAGACCGCAACACAAAGCCCCGGCTATGGCACTACGGCAAACGAACGGCAACAATAGATTTAACGCAACTGCGAACGACGTATATGTGGTAGTTCGAAAGGTTCTTTTATAATCAAAGCTAAACATCGCTAATTATCTAAATGTTAAACTAGCTAGCTAATACGTAAATCAGGTTAAGAACAAAACTAAAAAGTGATGAAACGCTTTCAAAAAATGAGCAAGGATGTTTCATACGTCTGTGGACACAAACAAGTAGCCGTCCTTCATTTCGACTCTCCACGGGCGCAGGAGTGCTGCCTCGCTAACGATGAAAAGTCAAATAAAAGTTACAGAACTTTCGAGTTCAAGGTAGCGCTAGCCATTTTGAGTGTATGTCACGTACAGGTAACCTTTTTATCGGGTCCGCCTCTGGTCTCATCAGTCGATGAAATTCTCTGCCCGCGGCGGTGGCTTAGCCGAGGGACACCAACCAATAGAAAAATATTTCATTGTGTTAGCATTTCAAATGCCGAGTGGAGCGCGGGGGGCGAGGAGGGCCGGGAGAAGCGCTAACCGATCATTGCCAGTGGAATTAATTGGCTATTCCGAGAATAATGTCCCTTACTGTGGGTCCTTGGAGGGCTGAACACTAGCAGAGTCTGCGATATTTTTTTTTTGTTCGGTGTCTTCAAAAAAGCACCGCTTGGGGGTACTGGCCGCATTAGGGTTTTAGCTCATTCCCCTAAAGGGCGGGGAAAAAATAATCAGAGCCAGTGAACCGAACTCGGCTAATCCGCACCCTAATTAAAAACACAGAACCCCATTACACCTAGCTATACTGCCAATTGACGAAAAACAATTTTCTAAAGACAAAAACTGAAATTACAGGGAACTACTTTTGCCATTTGTCGTGCACAGACGAAATTCAGCTGATAAACAAAAACGTGGGCCCAAATGTCGCGAACAATGGATTTCATTCGGCTTTCGGCCAGCGTTCGATAAATGGCTAAAGATGGAGCGACCGTGGTGGTGCTTCAATCCTTTTATTCAAGGGGATTTGAATTTAAGCTCTTTTCCACATTGGCCAAGCATATGCATTGACCCTAACTGATATCAGTGCATCTCTTAGACATATCTTTATCTAACCTTTCTTAAAGCCTTGTGCCTTTTCAAACTCAAAACAGCATTAAGAATAAGTATTGTCTGGAGTGGGAGGGTATCCCTGGGAGACAGTTCCTTCGAATTGTTGGGCCTGGTTCGAGGCGGGAGCCTGCAGGATACACAGCTGCTTATGCACACCAGTCAGATGCTCTGAGCGCAGAGAGATAAACAAAACAAACCACAAAAGAAGAAAAAGAATAGCCATCCCAAATGTTCTATCTTTCCACACCGGGCTTCGTTGCGTCGGGTGTCGTTTTCATCCTATCCGAAAATGCATAGGCGATGCAGCGAAGCCCTATTATACGGTTTTCCTTTGCTCATTGTGAATTCCGTCAACGAAGTCAATCTTATTAACTTCCGCGCTGGTTCACACATGACATTTTCTTCAATTTTCTCGCCGACATCAAAAACATCAATTAGCAGCTCGAAAATAGGAAGGAGCGAATGACAGAGTACGATAACACAGACTTATTTGAAGCTAAGAGTAAATCTATTCTCCGGTTTCTGAATGTGTTCATTACAATTTTCAAAGAAGACCTCCAAATAGCAAAGAAATTAAATTTATCTCCTAGAAATGTCCAGATTTTTTTTTTTTTTTTTTTTTTGTAATCCTGTGTCTGTGTCGGGCGACACAAAAGCGTAATGGTTCTGCATTCTGGCTCTCTCATTATGGCAGATCACAACGCAGAACGTATGACTATAACAACATTTTCCTGCAAGAAAAAAAACAACAACAAATAGCAAGCTGCAATATACATATATATACATGTTTATTTATTTATTTTCCTAGTCTTACTATTGATCAGTTTCCTGTTATGCTTTTGTATCTCAAAATTCAAAGAAACAAGATCCTGCGCATTAATAAATTGAGCTTTCCATGCTTTTATTTTCTCTCTGTAAATAAAAAGCATGTAACCCAATCAACTTCTGATAGTAACCTTTAAGTAAAAGGTTATTTTTGCTGATAGCCAAACATTATTACACCGCTTCCCTGTGCTTATGTTACATCTCCAAGGGGGTGAACACAAGCAACTTCAGTGGCCTTGGAAAAACACTCTGGTGGAGTGCATATGAGAGGAGATGTAGGATCACATTCCTCCGGCCCATTGATTTCTGATCTTTTGACATTATTTAGCTGCTTCCTATTTTCTCGGCTGTCTGTTTTTTCCACGTCGTGAAAGACAGCAATGTCCAAACAAGCGACGGTTGGGATATCTACTATCTGTCAAAGGACTGGTCTCTTCCCGGCACTGCAACAGTGGAGAGTACCGACACAATACCGAGAATCGCCGAGATGAAAATATCACTCTTTATAATGGGGCCTAATCAGATTTCGGATGCCATTTGCCTTCTAGTGAACGCTGGATGGGTGTCGTGGAGCTGCGGCGGTGTAACCTATCCTCGTCTCGTGCCCGTCTGCACTCCCCGTCCGCCGTCTGCCCCTCGGAGCGGAGTATTAAGGAGGTTACATTTATCAAATGACTGATCACCAAAGGGGATCAGAGAGAAGATCTTTCAAAGGAAGTGCTGAAACGAAATGTACAGAGTATTTTGACCTTCGACTCTGAGAGAAAATAAACACTTTTATGCCATCGACATTCGCAAAAACAAACCTTACATTAAAAATCTTTAAATGTCATTAACCCATTAAATAATTAATTTTAATAAGGAGTACTGAAGAAGCGACTGATTTTGGTCACACTACCGGCCCTGGGCTTTAAAAATTAGCCTACATGTAAATAATCAACATGGCGATGGTAATGTGCTCCAGCCTGACACTAATGGACTTTCAATGAGGTATTAAAAAACACACACTGGGGTTGAGGGTGCAAGGAACGCCTTTCACTGAGGTTTCAGCGGGGTCCGTGAGGGCAGTGACCCCTGGACTAACTCAGCTATCCTACTAGTTCAGCAAAACCAACACAATGTGAGTTGCAATGTCTTTTGCAGGCTGCAAATAAGACAACATTTGAAAGAAGACCAAAAATATACACAAAACACAGAAAGCATGTTTCCCTTTAATGCTAAGTGACTTCATATTAGCATTAGCACAATCATCCGTTCCCCGCGGATGAAACATTCGGCCACAGCACAAGATGTGCGCTTTAAACAACATCCTGTCCGGGCATCCTATTCTCATTTAGTTATTACTCATCCCTAGGCTAATTTAACCGTAAAAAACACTTCTGCTTCCTTCTACCATTACTTTTCTAATAACTAATTTTTTAGTTAATTTTAGCACAGCCATGTCACTTTAGTACTACCCTTTGCATCTACCTTTCCAATTACTTTTAGAGTTTGGGATTTACAAATTTGCTTTCATGTCCTATGTTGGCAGATAAGTCTCCAGCTCCTGGCCATGAAAGCAGCTTTTTAATGAGCTGCGCTGAGGTTAATTGGTTCGCTAAGATCCCCAAGTCATGTGTCTCAATATGAAATTAAGCCATTTCCTAGAGTTTCTCTGACTTATTTAATTAAAAACACTTCAGCCCAATTTTCATTTCCCACAGTATACAGAGTACGCTGAGGTACGCTTGGATTGGGACCTCTCACGTTTTTCCTCCTTCCTTTTGAATAAGCATTTGTTCGTCAAGGACAATTAATCTGGAGAGTGCAGCGTGTACGATTAGCATTTTTACATAAATGACATTTCCAGTCAAATTCTCCCCTTCGTCAATCCACACTACATATCTGCACACATTCAGTGGGGCAAAGATGCAATGAAGATGGCAATTTAACAGCTAAATATGACTTCTTATTAATAATTATTGTAAGCAGCTATTAATAGAAAACAGAAAAATTGTTACTGATGAAATGCTCTATTTGCACACAACTCGATAATCATCAAAAGATGATCTGCAACAACAAAATAGAAGTAAAAAAGAAATAATCTGAACAGCCTAATCAATTCGTATAAATCTGCCCCCCCCCCCCCAAAAAAAGTGTATTCTCCTAGAATAATTTTCACTCATCAACAATAAAAACAAACAATAATAATCCTACCAAATCAAGTATCTCATTATTATTGACTTGAATAATTCATTCCTCAACATTAATAATAATAAGCTGAGGATTTTTGGGGGGTTTTGGGAAGAGAAAAGGCATACAATAAAAAAAAAAATTCACCAAGACCTCTGAAATTCTTGTTACGCCATCAGCATTATTCACTTATTATTAGGAGACAGAGAGTTGAATCTGCCAGTATAAGAGCCCCCGTAATTAACAGTAGGGTGAAAGTGTTAAGGTTAGCCTCTCGCTGGTACGGTTCAGTTCTCCTGACAGAGTAATTACGGGGCCGCTCAATAGCCAACCATTTCACTAAAAACTAATTCAATCCATCTTCATTTCCTCAGCTCCGCCCCTCTGATTGATGGATAGTCATCATTAGGGGGTGACAAAACACTGAGTTGAGTGCGCAGAAAGAAAAGTGATAATTCCTGAGCCACTGGAGGATGCTGTCACGCATACACACAAACCTGCCCAGATCATATATTACAGCAGGAGTCTGGACTAGGAGGCGGAACAGAGGGAGAGTTATGGGTCACTGACCGTGGAGCAACCTGGGAGAGCACACACACACAAGCAGACGCAAATAGAGCTGTGTGCCCAGTCATAAATGCACACAGTGCCCGTCTCACAGTGGACACCTCACACACGCATGCCAGCGCTCTCCTCCATACCTTTTTATAGCTGCGCAGACTGTTTAAAACAAGAAGACACCCCCTCACGCACACACATACGCACACAAACCCTTTCAAACGGTAACCACAAACCACTGATTAACGGAGACTTGCTGCTTCACTATATTTTAAGTCTATGGCTATATTCTGACCCAGCCAGGCTATATATCTTAATTATGTGTTCTGTTTTTTCCCTCCACAGGGGAGGAACAGGCTCCAGCGCTGCTGTACGAGGCCTCCTTAAATGAGAGCCTTGCAAACTTTATGGTTTGTGTTTGCCGACAGCATTTGAGATTACACACCTCGCTCTGAGCTTCAAGAAAGTTGAAGTGTGTTATTTCTGTGCCGCTAGTGTCACAGAATAAAACTGCATTTAAAAATGCAACAGATTTCTTGAATTGGTCTCCCATTGGCTGGACAAACAGGCACTCCCGCCCTCATATTTACCCAAAAATGACGTTAATTTACTCATTTAATCTGTAA
Source organism: Rhodeus uyekii (assembly GCA_037043235.1). NCBI lineage: Eukaryota > Metazoa > Chordata > Actinopteri > Cypriniformes > Acheilognathidae > Rhodeus > Rhodeus uyekii. The sequence goes on along the minus strand of JAWRVZ010000072.1, from coordinate 427,456 downwards.
GACTTGCTTTCTTCTGTGAAATACAATGAAAGTCAATGTTGTTTGGACAAAAAACTAAATTGTAAACTTTTTTAAAAATATCTGGGTTATGGCATAAAGGTGAGAGTAAAATATCTTTTTAACAATGCCCATCAAAGTCTCAACGGCCTCAAAGACGACTTCTAATGATCTCAATTTCAGATAAATGAATATGCATTTCATGCGGGCAGATGGAGTCTTTGTCCATACGTAAATCTGGAAATCTTGATAACAGACGGCGAACACTCTGTAGCGGCACGTTGTCGGCGGGGTGCAATGGCCGTGTGGCACGGCCGATCGAACAGCTAAAGGAACATGGCACTCTCACAGTGATTATCCCACTCTACTCTGGCTCCCGGTTTCGGGGTCAGCGGTGCTTCTGAAACACGGCTGGCCTTGCCATTTCAATGATTGAATTTGGTCTGGATCCTTCAATCGACTGTGTGCAGTGACCCCTGAGAGCCCCCCACGAAAACGACCAGCCGCACCTCACGCGCAGCCTGGAGGAGAGCATCTGTACGCAAACACTCGCAGACAAACTCTAACACTCATATACACTCAAGTCACTAAACGAACTAGGGACCGGTGCTGAAAAGATGCCAACTAAAAGAAATGATGCAATTAACCACATTTTTGAGTTTGTAACAGAAACTTAACAGTATTAAAAATAGCTTTAGTAACAAGTTACTTTTGCCAACAATTAATGGTAGATCAAAAACGAGTTAGGTTATTATATATATATATATATATATATATATATATATATATATACACATACATACATACACACACACACACACACACACACACACACACACACACACACACACACACACACACACACACACACACACACACACACACACACACATATATACACATACATACATATATATATATATATATATATATATATATATATATATAAAATAACCTAACTGGTTTTTGATCTACCATTAATTGTTGGCAAAAGTAAAGCTAAAGCTACTAAAGCTATTTTTAATACTGTTAAGTTTACATACACATATATATATGTGTCTATATGCATTTATATACAGTAATAATGTTATATGTTATATATAAATAACATATAACATTATTATATAAATGCATATAGAAAAATTATAAACTAGAAAAAAAAAATATTATATATCAATTATGAGAGAATTATATAAAAATAACATAAAAATATTATATACATAATTTACATATGTAAAAGTAGGTAACCTGTAGCGCCGCTAGCTACTTTTTCAAGCCTGAAGAGTAGCTTAACTAAAGTTTAACTACTTCAAACAATGCGTAGCTTGTAGCTTCCCCAACACTCCTAGGGCATATAGTATTAAAACTGACAAGAATTTCAGCACCTGGCATGGCACACATCATCAACACCCTCCTTAAATGTTCCTGGCAGGCGACATTTAACCACAGAGGGCTGAACCGGGTTCACCGGTGGGTGATTTCTCCCTGGTTGACACACCAGCAGAGTGAGTACATGTGAAAGTGAACGTGTGAATCATTTTTATACCTGTGCATTCTTGTTCTTCTGGCTGACAGCAAAAGAAGAATATAATCCTCGTCCTCCAGTAGCAGTGGCACACGGCAAGTCTAAACTCATTGAGTGCCACAAACAAACCCTCTCTGGGCTCACGCAACACATTATGCACACATACACGCACACGGCTAGATAGTGGAACGCTGTGGCAAATGCAGCGTGCCGGCCTCCAGACCCTGCAGTTTGTTTAGTAACACTTGAGCTTATGACGCCCGAAGGGTGCAATTAAGTCCAATTACAGTCTGTGGTTTTTATTAAGAGCTACAAGCTGGCCAGGCTACGGGGCCAGTGAGCAGAGCGCACACACACACACACACACAGAAGTAGAGTTCAGCACTGCTAAATCAAACCAAATCAGACACAATAAAAGGAATAAATTATGACCTACTCTGTAACTACAATAAAGGTAATAGAAAGAGATTGCTACATATTGCACAATAACCAGTAAAATTGAATAAATGACAAATGAGAGTTGAATGCCAAAGGAAAAGATCATTAGATGAATGAGTAAAAACTTCTTTCTACGTATTGCAACATTTTAAGTGAGTGAAACACTGCAAGACATCAGTTCTGAATAACAAAAAAAAAAGAAAATTATTATATATTATTGTGACCCAGCTATTGATATGATCCCACCCCTGAAATGGGAACTTTCATTTAAAAATGTGAGATAATAATTGAGATTATTATACCGAGATACTTTGACCGCCCATCATTTTTATGTGAAAGCCTTCTCGATAACCCGAGCATCTGTAATAGAGGACAGGTCAAAGGGTCAGATGACCTCACACACCCCGGCGATGTCATCAGGGTAAGCCCGAGATCCCCATACAAAGGGACGGTACAAATGAAAGGCGAGCGAATGCAAACGTTAGAGGTCACTGCTCGCAGGGCTTTACTTGTGCGATGCGAGATAAGTACTCTGAACTCTCCCTCTGGCAAGAAACTGCAGGGCACAAGACCCTTTCAGTGCTGAATACGTAAATCTGATCAATATCGTGACCGAGATCCATTATGAAAGACAGCTCAACCTCAATTCAACTAAAGAGAGAGCAAAATAAACCAAAGGAAACACCCAAAATACCAATAGCGAGGCATGGCCTTTTAGTGAAAACGGTAGGGGCAGATTCTGGGGTTTTAGTCATGTGACCCCAGCGCTAGGGATACTTGGGTGGATGACAAGTGAGCTACAGCTGTGACGGAACAAATAACAAGCACATCCTTCGGCATTCATCAGCGCATCAAAAACCAGCCCTGTATCAATCTGTCGTTCGCAGGGAGCGGTGAGAGAGCGAAGCATTTTCCTCTTTGTGTTCCTGTTATTGGGCTGTTAGCTGATCGCTATCATCCTCCTCTTCTCCGCACTGCGCTTGGACACGTTTCAAAAAGACGGGAGTCTTTTTCCCCCTTTCTGTAAGGAAACCGTCTCCTTAATGGCTTTCAAAACAGGAAGCACAACAATAAAAGTGAAAAGTGAGAATGCTTGCCGCAGACATCTTTTTCCTTTTGCAGCGCGGCGGCGTGCATCACGCTCTCTGGCGCATACACACGCGCTCGCACAAACAGACAAGCACACACAGTTACACTGACACACTGACCTTCAGACATTCCTCATTCTGTCTAGTGTGAATCTCTAATGTAATGACGGTTACAAAAATAACCAATTCTCCTTTAGAAGATACATTTGTTAGAGGTTAAAGGGATAGCTCACCCAAAAACAAAAGCTGACATCTCCTCACCCTCTTTTATCGTTCATGGAAAACTTTAAGTGTGCAGAAAAATGTTAAGACTGCTCTTTTCCTCGTTGTGGCTACAGAGGATAGAGACTATATAGAGGCAAAAGTATTTTCTACAACTTCCATTGTATGGAAAGGAGTCTTACGGAATATTATGGCCAGAATCCTTGGATTCACCTATAAAGATTTTACAGCAAATATTAACCTTGTGTAAATCGCAGAATAAACTATATACTACCAGTCAAACATTTGGTGTCATCAAGATTTTTCATGAACATTTCATCAAAAATAGATTTATTTATTTGCAAACACAATATATATCTGGAATGAATTTTCAGCATCATTACTCCAGCCTTCAGTGTCACATGATCCATCAGAAATCATTATAATACACCGATTTTGTGCTCAAGAAACATTTTTATCCATGTTTAAGGTGTTCTGCTTTAAAAAAAATAAAAAATTCAGGATAATTTAATGAAGAGAAAGTTCAAAAGATTCTGTACCACTATAAATGTCTCTACTGTCATCCATTTAACACATCCTTGTTGAGTAAAATTATCAATTTCCTTCCAAAAATAAACTTTGACATCAAACTTTTGATCGGTAGTGTGTAATCCGTAATTTTAGATCCAAAGTCTGTATCTAACTTGCTCTGGCTTTAACACAGCCATCCTTCCAGAGGATCCCTGACCCGACCCTAACTGCAAGCCATCAGAGACCTTCAAAATGCCACGAGAAGTGCTTTCAGTTCGGCGGCACAAAAAGCTCAGAGAGACAGCTACATGTACTTCCTCACAGCTGGATAAAACAAATCTTAACAGCACAACTACGCCTCACCAAAGCGCTTCATATTTTCTGTACACCCTCAAACGTATTGTATTGTCTCTAGGTACCAGGAACCTATCTATCATTTCAGTCTAAAAACAGAATCTGCATCACCCTCTTCAGTGCGAGCAACCCCCCCCCCACCCCTCCGAATTGATTTCTCCCAGTCGAGGCCTTTCCCAGCGCGGACTGCATCCGCAACAGTGTCATCTTTACCGCCAGTCCTCTTTTAACTGGCTTTTACTCTAGTGGCGGTACAAACGATGAAGGCGGAGGGGAAGAAAGAAACAGAAAAACTGATACATGCGCTCCAAAGTTTCGTCTATTGATTTCTTTTTGATGCGCAGCCGGAAAAAAAAGGAAAGGAGTTCAAAGCTGAGGAGATCTTTTTTTTGATCACCACTAGAATAACTGTGCTGGTAGTCAGCATGGAAGCAGCGGTGCTAGACGGAAAAGTGTCAGTGTGGATTCTTTTGTTCTGGCCGAAGCCCCGTGGCAAGGACCCTGACCCGGTGTGGTCAGCCTGGTCTTTAGCGAGGCGCAACATTAACGCGTGCTGAGGGGTAATCATGAAGAAATTCAGAGCTGCGCATTCATACGCCTCCCTGCCGGACACAAAGAGAATATGTTTGGCTACTGGCCTATGGTTAACTGCAGAAAATGGCTTACACTCACATAAGGAGCTATAGGTTGTTTTTTTTACCAATCCATTCCAATAAACTCCTTTTCTTTTATATAGCAATTGAATGCTTCTTTGACATTTGGTTCCTTTAATGGCCAGTATTTTGTCACTGATGCAGACAGAACAATGTACTAAAACACGTTTTTGGCATTGCATCTGTATTAGTTTCAATTTTAATTAGTTTCAAATTCATTTGGTTTTAAAGATTACCTACAAGTGAGATTTTGAAGATGAAAATGATCATTTAAAATGGGGAAGTGATCACGCACTATTAAATATCCATATTGACCAATAGAGAATAGAGGTTGGAAAAATCTTGACTATCAGAAAATAAATCAATACAGTATGCAACTAACTATTTGGTGCTTCATTAAAAGTTTAGAGAATAGAGTGAAAACAAAGAGAATCATTAAGTGGAATTCCAAACCTTAGTCAGGAGGTGCTGAGGGAGAATGCAGTGGATGTGGAGTGAAAGAAAACAGAATGACAGGTTGATGGAAAAGGGCAGAAGACAGAAGCAGGGAAAAGAGGAAGACGGCACTGTGAAGTGTGGGATGGAATCAGTCCGCTCTGCGCCGTCAATAATACATGGTGCTGACCATGAGATAAACGGGCAGGCAGAGCAGAAGGAACTTGAACACCTACTGTAGGTTTGCTCTACTCCATCTGAAGATGTTCCACTGGATCCAGGCTCTCTGTGATATGCAGCTGTGTTCACCGGTGGCTACAATTAGACCATCAAACCCATTCCAGTCGGGAATCGGCACAGATCTCCAGAGCCTGTGCTCCAAAGAGACGGCCGACTTGTAGATCTGGGGGTGGTAGTCTTTGATGTGTCGTGCATGGCAGAAGCCTCTCTTTTTGCTCATATTAATGGTGAGATGATATAACAATTAAAGAAGAAGGCAGCGGGCAGACAGACAGCCACTGCGACTGCACATCCAGAGCTCAAATTAGCATACTGGAAGTCCTCCAAAAAGGCGTCCGGGCTAATAGTAGCCGAGGAACCAGAAGAACCGAACGTTTATAAAGGAACACCCAGCGGCAGGCTGGGTTTAATAGGGCAATTAGACACACAGACAACTAGTTATACAATTATAGCACAGCCATAATATTTTGAAGAAGCTTCCATGTTAAAATGATCTAATGTTTTAGTTTGCGGTGGGCCGCCAGACGTGCCGCCACATAAGGTGGAACGTAATACCACTTCCTGGACCAGTGCCGCACTACAGTTAGCTTTGCTTTTTTTATATAAAAAGACAAGAGTTTACTACAGCTGATCAGGATGAGAGGCATCCACTAACATTGCATTAGCCATGTGGTATCGGTTTGCTTCCTTCTGGGCACAAACCATACCATGGCTGACAGAAAACATGTATTTCAGCGCTTGAATACAAACTGTTTATGGTGCCTCTGCAAGATAAGTTCATAACCACTGCATAAAAATACATCAGTTTTATATAGCGTAAACTGGTCTTAATTACCAGAGGGCTTGTTTCTTGGCATCATGCATGCGCATGTCATAAATAAAATAGTATAGCAGCACTACTGGCAAAGAGTGGTTCATGGTGAGGCAGTGGTCTTTTCAATAACCTGAAAACTATGGAGCACATAAAAACCCACTCAGAGCATTCATCCGTCTGTCTGACACTATGATTAAGGAATGCTCCTCGAAAACTCTCGTAAAACAGCTGTGCTGCCGTAACAGATCTTATGTGGCGTCTCAACACAAGGTGGAGACAGCATAAGAAAAAAAAGTTCCAATTAAAGCTTACATTTACAATGGGGGAAATAAAATTGAGACGGGTGAAAGTCTCCGCGCTTTCCAACAGGTGGCGGGGGAAAATGGGATAAAAAGGCGCACGAGGTGCAGCCTCTGTATCTTAAGGATAGTGGTGACATCTCAGCTTTTTCTCTGTTCGCATCAGAAGTAGAGGAGAAAGAAAAAAAAACGTTGTGTGAAGAAAAATGTCTTGTTACGGAGGAACGGAGCATGTCGTAGATAAGAGTAGGCCGGTGTTCAAAGGGATACAGGCCAGTGAAGCGCTCGCTTCTTTCTCCACGTCGCTGCACTGTCCTTAATGAGCCTCCCAATAAAGCCTCGTCTCCTGTCTGCTGTCCACAGACGCCGTGTCAGTCTCTCACTTCAATCATGACCCACCGTTTTATTTATTCATTTCATTCATTATTTTTACTGAACTCAAGATAGTTCACAATACCGATAAACAAATAAAACACAGATCATATGTTTAGCTATCGCTTGTTATTATTTTGAGGTTTTATATACTTTCTATCGACAGAGAGAGCTGAAAGGAAACAGGAAACTGTCCTGAATGGGAAGACAAATCAACTTTATATTGTGTCTTATCCTCAATTTTTATTAAAATGCATTTTATTACAATTATAAATACCAATTAAATTATAAATTGACTACAAGTTGTTTGTTTTTTAACTATAAAATAATAAAAATTAGATCCATTGGAGCACAACAAAGGGCAGATTGGAACCTGCATCTCCCACATGAGCGCCAAGCTTTAAGGAGGCCTGCGTGCTAGAGCTCAACACGTCTGCAACATTACCTAGGGTTAACAATGCATAATGCTTGAAAATAAATGCTTAAAAATTCCATCAACAAACAAAACAAAAGAAAACATTTCCAGTCCACCATTTTGGGGGTCCCCCCCTACACCCCTCCAGCATCCTTTTAGTCTGGTAGCTTGTGGTCAGAGTAATGACAGATTCCCCTGGACTTGTCAGGGCTGTCCAGTTAGCTGCCCGTCATAAATTAAGCCTAAATACAACACATCTGTTTTCACCACAGTACAGACAAGCAGAGGTAGACATTCCTCTCATATCTGAAACGAAGCTAAATAAATGATAAAGAGAGCATGTGCACACCTGCAACAGCGTGCCAGAACAAGACTACTTTAACTCACTGAATCATTCAAAAAAAAACTGAACTAAAAAGAAACAATAAAAACAAAGATTTTTTTTCACTGGGAAAACAGTCCTGTGTCATCTCTCTCTTTTTAAAGCCATAATGGAGACAGAAAACTTGGCTCTGACTGCACTTACTGTAGAGAAACATCAAAAAAACTAAACAAAGACACAAATAAACAATAAAAAGATGTCTGCAAAGAATCTGCTGAGAGGAGTGAAATCAAATAAATTGGAAGTTTGTTTCAAAAAAAGGCAAGCTGAAGCACATCTGAAAACAATCTGAAGAGAGAGAGAGAGAGAGAGAGAGAGAGAGAAGACAATGCAAAAATGACTCCAAAATCAAGATCTGACTCTTAGTGAGGGCTATGGAAGTAAAAGTGATTTTGGCCAGCTTAAGTGCTCCCTAGAGGTGCGTTTTAAGGGCCAACAGACACATACACACACACACACACACCAAAAGAGGGAAGGTGTTCAACTTTAACTGTCACTGCACATTCAGCCATAACAATAAATTATTCTTTGGAAATGTCAGTTTCACCCCTCCCCAATTCTTTGCCTCCTCCTTTCTCACTTACTTTGACACAGATCACAGCACACACACACACACACACAGAACTTCTGAATCTCACCCCATCGTGCAGCCAAAACCGTCTGGCCATAAAGCAGTCAGCGTTTGCATCTGAAGCACGGGAGAGATTTGGTCCAACCTAAACAAAGGATTAGTGAAGGAACGTGCTTCAGGACTCTAGGTGATTTCAACAGACCCCAACCGCCACTATCTTCACGCGCCCAAGGGCCAAATTCCACATGATTGAGATCCTGAACATGAATTTGTGTAACCACACATTTGACGGAAAATACCATTCATTTTCACTTCAATTAAATTATGTTGTGAATATATCAGAGAGTGTGGCGAGCGAGAAGCTTACTAAAACAACCGGGCCGCATCCAAAAAAAGCTCCTCATTCTACAGGCCACCCGAAGGACGGAGACTAAATCACTTCAACTTCCCATTGAAAGTTCACCTAAAAAACCTCCTGGAAGCACAACAGGCATGCTCAAAAGAAAATACAGAGAGTTAATTGGTAAACACAACAGTACAAATTGAGACCAATAGGCCTATGCTAAAGATATGTCAACATATGTCACATGATCAAAAACAAATTGATCATATTAATGGCATTTGGAACCATGTTGGCCTTTTTACCCAAAGTCCACAAACCTCCAGTGTTTTACTGAACATAAAAACTACTTAAACGTGTAAACGCCACAAATAAGTGACAATTAATAAGATCCTGGTTGATGAATGATGATCTTCCAGTGCTGTCCAGGCGCTTTGAAAACCAAGATCTGTCAATCTGAGAAATCGATCCAATCCAAGAGCTCTCCAACTGTTCCCGATTGGTCCCTACCCAACATACCGAGATACATTTTCCATAGATTCAACTTCCAAATGACTGTGACACGATCGGATCCCAGAAGTTCTATAGCTTTAGCCAAGCAGCGTGTCATTTCCCTCCGCTAGGATTTTCTCAAGATCGAAATCATGTTGTGTATATGCTTGTTTAAATCAAGACAACCAGGTCTAAATAAAGATTTATTAATGTGTTGTGAAGTTACAAAACAGACCGTGCACAAAATCCTTATCCGATCGATCAGAATGTGAATATAAAACATAATATGATAGAATAATAGCTTTTAACCAGTAGGAATTGAATGCATGGTAAGAGGAGTTAGTGACGTGAAAGTTAATGAGCAAAGTTATTTTATAAAAACATGCATATTATCTTTAAAACTGGAGTTTGCTTCGTCCTTATCTCTTCCCCCTCCTCTTCCTCTAACTCTTATCCTCAATTCTGAGCTACTTTCCCAAGCTACTCTATAACAGGCCTGTGAAAGGAGGTCACATATCAACTTACCAAGCGTCCCTCTCTGACCACATGACCCCTTCGGCAGCCCACGAGGCCTCATGTCATTCCATCACACTCTCTCTCGCTCGCTGTCCCCCACATTCACGTCTTCCAAACTACCATCTAAAAGCTGCCCCCTCCTCCCTTCGTCTGCCCATATCCCGACACTAATTGGTAAATCTGTTGAACCATAGCACGCCCAACAATGAGACACCTGGAGTTCTGTCAAAACAAGTTTCCCTGTGAAACAGCCTCAAGTGCTAATACAGTACGAGTCCTAGCTAACTCTGTCTTACTCAATGCGGTGCGCGAATATAATGCGTGTGTGGGGGAGGTGTTATGGAAAGGTGTAGTGAAGTTCAGTGTAAAGGGGAAGTGTTAAATGGCACTATTAAAGTTTAGATTCTCAGAGGTTTGGGAAGGAGGAGCACGATGCTGTCTGGCTCCACTGGAAGCCCACAGGAAGTCCTTGAGGAAGTTTTGGCCACAACAAAAATCTCAAACATTCTTTCAGTTCTTGTTCGACACCCTCTCCACCCACAGTCCCTTCTGCACTCGCTCTATTTTAGACGGACCACGAGGAGTGCTCTACGTAAGCTCAGAGTGCAACATGATGTGGTTTGTGTGAATTCATGTGCAACTAAGTTTGTAACACAAACCCGATTTAACTGAGAACATGGAACCTGCAGAGATACAATACTCAAAGAACTGGTGAATCCTGTCAAACGAGTTCTGAATGAAATTCTTTATAAAAACAAAAGGGTTTCTGCAATTAGTGTCAGATAATAAAACATGAAGATCGATTGGTTAGTAATTTTGGTAATTAATTTTTAATTACTGGAGAACAAAACTAGCATCTAACAATGCTAACTTGGATTCATTGAAGCATCTTTTCTTCTAACCTTTAAAAAAAAAAAGCAGAATATTTCATTTTCTGGATATTTAAGAAAAAAGTAAAATATTTTGTAAAAGAAATTATTGAAAAAAAATCTTTAAAAATGATTGTTAAGAACAATTCTTATTGCCGTATTTTCCCGCATATAACCCGCAGACACAGATAATCCGCACCCTCATATAGCCCACGGGTTTTGTGTAAAAAATTGTTGGTATAACCCACACATTTATATAACCCGTACCCATAGATTGATTAACTTTTTTGTGTAAGTTCACATTTCGAATTTTGAATGTTGCTCGCATGACCTCAATTATCCATAACTGTTCAGGCTCGGTACACAGCGCTTGTGCGCGAAATTCAAAGAATAAGAAAACAAACAAGTCAGAATCAGAACAAAAAGAAAAAGCAGTCTCTCCCGCTGTGCAGCAGCACGTCCCTTAAGAAGCAATTCTACAGGTGCTGATCATCGGATGAGATGAGAAGAGCCCGCCCTCATGGCAGCACAACCAATCACATTACTCAATCGTCTTCATGCATGATTGACAGGTCAGACAGCCTATCAGCGCCAGCTGTCAGAGTGATAGTACAAGTGCCAGAAAAAAACGAAAGAAAATACCGCAAAAAAAACCTTTACGTCCTTGAAATAATAATATTGGAATAGTATTACGTGTAACTTTTTTATATATAGCCCGCACCCTTATATAAGCCGCACCCCCCCCCCCCCCCCCCCCCCCCCCCCCAGCAGGGTTTAACCCGCGGATTAAAACATTTTTAATGTGTAAAATATAGATACAAATATAAAATAAAATTAGATAAAAAATATAAAATATCATAAAACTAATCCATATGAATCAAGCGGTTTAATCCAAATTTCCTGAAGAAACACAGTCGCTTAATATATGGTGAACAGATTGAATTTAGGCTTGTATTCACATATAAGCACTACTTGCTTAATGTTGCTTATTATGCCGTAATAAGAGAACGATCCTCGCATGGCAAGCCAGCAAGTTTACCACAACTGATGTGTGTGTTGATGAATGTTTATATGGTGAATAAAAGCCTAAATTCAATCTGTTCATCATATAAAACGATTGTCTGTGACATTTCATCATTTAGATTTCATTCAAATATTTGTGTTTTGAAGATAAATGAAAGTGTTTGGAACACAATGAGGGTGAGTAAATGGTGACAATTTTCATTTTTGGGGAACTAAAAAGTTTTTAAAAATATGAGAATTCTTAAAGAATTACACTTATTTTGTCCTAAATGCTTAGTATAAAAGCAACTGTTCTGTCTTAGATGTAAACCTTGTTCTTCTACACTTGTGGGATTTGCTTTTGCTGCTACTAATATTAGCTTTACGATTGACTGCTTGACTATTTAAATCTCACAAGACTTTTCACAGAGTGAGGGTTACCATCTCGACATGACCTCCACGACCCCGAGGGGTAGATAAAAATAAGAAAAGCATATCCCACAATGCCACAGCTTTCTCCATAGACCTAAACACAAGGCGATGAGCTAAACAAGCTTGCACTGCTCTTGAGTTTTGGCAGATCAGGGCTACCCAACGTGCCCCCCTTTCAAATTCCACACACTGTTTGTGTCCATCAAGGAGGGCCGAGGCGCAATTGAGACACTCAGTGGCCCCATGTTGCATCACTCCACGCCACATCAAAACTGTAGAGCGGTGCCAGACACTCTCGTCCGCCGTTCTCATTCTTTCCCTCTGCGGCTCATGTTGACGGACGAGAAAACAATTTGAAGAAGGCCTCATCTCATCCAAACATCCTTAACCTTGACCCACGCAAACTGAGTCACGCACACATTTTCACACACATGGGCGCGCGTGTGCACGCGAAAACACAAACCACTCCACCTCCTAACTTCTCGCTGGCAAACGTTCAACCCCAGATGCTACAAATGAAAAGCATCCTCTTCATGCCAGCTGCTTCAGAGAAAAGGAAAAGAAATCAGAGAGAAATAATCGCCACCATTCCGGAAGATGCAGGAAAATAATTAACAAGGCTGAGACGGGGCCTGCAAACAGACAAAGATGAAGCTCAAGAGGCATTTCGGGCTGCCAGGAATCCAGAGATGCTGAATTTTACACCGCTGGAGTGACTTTCCTGTTACAAGCAAACACTGTATATCGTACCAGCGATCCTCCTAGAGACAAAAATCATGTCAATGGACAGCAACAGTTTACAATTACCACACAAACTGAGCCAAGTCTGCTCATGAGGATGTGTGTTTGTGTGTGTGTGTGTAAATGCAAAGCAAAGCAGATGCAACCCCATTTTACAGAAAATAAGAGAAAGAACACAGCAACAAACAATATCAAATACAGCAGAATATTACACTGTTATCAAAAATTAGTTATTGAAATCTCCAATTGTAATGAAATTTGATATTCTCATTTCATAATTTTAGTTTTTACTCACCCTGTTGGAAAACATAGCTTTCGTGAGAAAACATCGCCTCATGGCTGGTTTCTAGCTGGTCAAAGCCGTTCCAAGCAGGTCATTAGCTAGTTACCCAGCCATGATGCTCCACAAACACCTTTAGCCGGTTTGATGGAGGTCAATGAAGGCCTACCATCTCAAGACTAGATAATGACCAACTTGGAACAGGACATAAACAGTTTAGGCCAGCTAGAACATCAGTTACGAGCTGAAGCTGTATTTTCCAGCAGGTAATTCATTTAAACAATCAATAAGCCAGCTGCAAGAAACTTGGAATTCAGAATTCTCACCAAATGTAATTGGTGAACACTCAGATCAGTCTGTCCGGGGAATTCCAAGCAGAAGGGCCCCTGAAAGGCAAAGACGGACGTCCCGTGTCACAAATTGAGAAAATGGTACACTCATTACTCAACCAGGGCATGACTTTTAAAACCACAAAAATGTCTAGCTGTGTGCCACCCCTCTCCTTCCCTGTCTGTTTCCTCTGACTGAAGTGTCAGGCCGCTTCCAGGTACAAGCCCAAACATATCTCGCATTCAACATAAAACACACGCGGAATACGTGAGTTTGTATTTGTTTACTGTGATTTTAGATACTGTTATATTGTTAGCTGGTTGTCTGTGTTTCCACATCAACTGACTAACAAAAAGAGTACTGATGTGGTTTTAGGCACATTGAAGCTTTGTACATCAAATTCCTGTTGCGCAATGTCATTCGATGAAAAGCAAGACAAGAGACGATATAAATTCTTCACAGAAGAAAAATATATTGCTCAGATGCTGCTCTTTTATGACTTTTTAGACTTAATGGCATTCTCAATTGCTCGTTTTAAATACACTTCCATTCAAAAGTATTGTGACTGTAAGACTTTCATGTTTTGGTAGAAGTCTCTTATGCTCAACGATGTTGCATTTATTTGATCAAAAATAACATCAACGAAAGACAGCAACTGATTTATTACATTAAGACAATGCACAGATTTAACATACATACGCATACATCCATATAAATTAATACCTTGAGATACGAGCATAATCCGTTCCAGGACAGAGCTTGTAACTCGAATTGCTCGTATCTCTAATTATTTTTCCCCATAAGAAATAACAGATAAAATATTAAGCCGATCCGGCCCTCTAAAAAACTCCCTTATTAGTGCTAATAACAATGGAAAAAACATGTTTTTAATTGCTATAGAGACATACACACACACACAAAATTATATAGTATCATAGATTCCTGTGATATAAATTAAAATATGGTTTTAATTATGACTTCTTACCTTCGAGATAGACGATACAGTAGCAGCTAATGGCGGCATGTGCGGAGGAGGAAGGAGGGATTACGTAGATTATGTAAATTCCGTAGATAACGCAAACACAACACGGAAGTGTAATTTTTCTTCCCCTGTACTGTACTGGATAGACTACACACACAATAATGTATGCCTCAGAACCTCATGTTTATTATTATTGAACACACATAACTCGTGCTGCTCCCAGCTTAATCGTCTCCCCCGGTAACCCCCGCTGTAAAAGTGGCCCTCTAGTGGAGATCATATGCAATTATCTCATAAATGTATATAACATACACCACAGGAAGTCTGCTCTGAGTGCTCGAACACCTAGCATCGGCGTCTATAAGTGTGCTCATATCTCAAAGCAAAAATTTCCTCAAAGGTTTGCTCGTATCTCAAGATATTACTGTGTGTGTGTGTGTGTGTGTGTGTGTGTGTGTGTGTATATATATATATATTTCTGTACTAAATGTACTAAAACAGTACATTAATATGCAAGATGGACCTTTTTTGTGCACATCAGAATCACGATGCATCGTTAAAAAAAAAAAGATTCCACAGCTTACATGATCATTCAAAAATCAGTCTAATACGCAGAGTTGGTGCTCAACAATGAATATAAAGGGAAAAATTTTTTTTTAATAATACTTGTCCATTTTGATCAATTAAATGTAAGCTTTGTGAATAAAATTAATTTCTTTCTTTTTTTCTTACTGCCCCCTCTAACTTTTGAAGGTTAAGGCATCATACATTTTAATACCCAAAATACCTTAAGAATATACATTATGGATGCACAATATCAGTTATTGGCTAAATCACTTTAGTTTTCTGTCAATATTGGATATTTAACTGTACAAAAGTTAAACTTTAAAAAAAATTTAATAAGACTGACATGTAAATCTCAGACAAATATTTATTATTCATACTGTATCAATGTTGAGATGCCTACTTTTTTTTTTAAACTCACTGTTTGTTCATTTTACTTAGATAAAATAATTTTCAAAGAGAACATAGAATTTTAATATTGGTGCATCCCTAAAACAAATTAGACAATCTGATAAATCAGGCACCTATAAATCTGTGGAGATTTAAAATTTGAGGATTTAATCTCACTGCTGTCTCAGAGAAAAACACTACTTGAGAGATTTTAAAGAGATGACATATTTTGCCCTGCAGATGGTCATGTTAATTGGAACACACACGAGCAGTGAGTGTCCTGGAGGTTAAAGGTACATAACAATAGAAAAGTTCCCAGGGCCAATGACCTTGACACTAGGTCCCTCGTAAAAGACTTTGTTTACATTCCCTGAGTTTGCGTAAGGAAATGCACATGCTGAGATGTTCTCCAAGGTTTGGCCAAAGGTCTCAGACCAGAGACGCCTCCTGGGTTTCACGGGGTCTTGTCAAAACCGGCACAACTCCAATTACAGTTACATACAAGTTACAACAGGCCCGGGTTACATCACTACGCATTAAAAAAGACGGAAAAGGCAGAGGCTCTACGGAGAATGAGGGAGTGAGAAAAGTGAGAAATAGTTAGTAGAAAGGGAAGGAGAAAAGAAAAAGACAGTTGGTTCACTGTCTTGTGTCTGTGACACTGGGGTCCTCATTAACAGTGAGGGGGCTGGGGTTTCCCAGCATGCCTCTGGCCTTCCCAGCCATTGTCAAGCCAGACCAGGTGCACCACCATTCAGCCCAGAAAAGAAAAAAAAAGACAGCAAATTACCCGGCAAAAACTACAGGCCCTGTGCTAGCTTGAGACGCTACTCCTACTCAGCTGGAGTCTGGGAAAATGTCCTGCATACCCGATGTGTGCAATTTAGTTTACTCTGACTTGATTTTAAACGTTGATTTCAATACTTAAGTTTAAAAGCAGTCTGAACTTCAGCTACTACACTTGAGTCGTGACAGCAGACAGCAAGCATGCCCAGGTGGGAGGTCCCGCTCTGTCAAAACGCAACACATTCCATCACTTCCTAAATACTAATTACCATACAGGACTCCTCCAGCTATTCTTCCAAACTCCACCCCTGCAATTCTTCCCCCTTTCCCTGCGTTCTAACTCTTCCCGCGTTTTCCTGCTGTTGGTTCACTTGCACACAGGGTTGCATGCATACGCACACTGCTGTGGGGCCTCGTGGGGAAATAGTTAACACTCCAGCCATCCCCTGCTGCCTGTGAAAGCCCAGAAAACAATAGAGACATTGTCCAGTCTCAACAAGACTTGGAGCAAGAGGACAATGTATATGCGTGTGTGTGTGTGTGTGTGTGTGTGTGTGTGTGTGTGTGTGAGAGAGAGAGACAGTGTAGTACGCCTGCATTAGGTTGTATGTGTGAGGTTATTCTTTAGCCTCAGCATTATTTTACCATTAAAATATGAACTTAAAATGCCTATTTATGGCGGTTAGCCAGCAAACTTTTATTTCCTTTATTTTATTGAATCCGACAAAATGGGTTAGATAAAATAATGTACAACACACACACACACACAGAGAGAGAGAGAGAGAGAGAGAGAGAGTGTCCAGTAACAACTTGGCAAAATGAAAATGCACTGGCTTTAACCTTATTATTTAAAGGTTTCAAACTTTAAGCTTATTATTCTTATTGTTACAATAATAACATTATTATAATTATCATGATCACGTCCACACGAAGCCGGTGCATTCCCTATCCAGTCTTTTTTTTTTTCCTCGTTCTAAAGAAAAAAATTCCGTAAACATGGCATCGTCTCAAGAAATATCAGTCTACACACGAAACCACTGAAACCGACTGAAAACGGTGTAGTATATATGCCAGACCAGTGTGGGGCGCTGTAATTCTGCCACAGATATACACTATACACGGAGAAGAAGACTTTGAGCATGCGCATAATCTTGCGCGCTGTATACGTGTTCCGTGTGACGCAGCCGACACGCGATGTGATGACATCATCGTTTCACAAAATATACGGATTGGCTGTACACACGAAACCGCAAGGGTGTCGTTTTCAGATTTATCCACTTTAGGACCCGGTTTCAAAAAATATTGGATTCAGTCTCCCAAAACGCCGGATCCGTGTGGACGAAACGCCAATACGATAAAAAATTTATACGTATACAGTGATACGCGTCTCCGTGTGGAAGGGCCCTGAGTAAATCCCTGCATGTTTTCTAAATTAGTTGCCACTTTCTGTAAAATAATCATAATAAAAATGAAATTGATCACAAAGTTTACACGCCTTTCCACTCATTTTTTTTCGTACATCCACGTATCGTTCAAATTGTTATTTCCTTTCGATAAGCTGTAAATGTCCAGACTTTATGCTGTGAATCAAAATTATTTGGCTATACCAATCTAGTATACGGTCTATAACCCAAGTAACACTACATGAACAGCTGTGCATACAAGTCCAGAAAGAGAACGTGAAGAGGAAAATGATCCCTGAACGAATGACCAATGTGTCACAGATGTGGGGAAATCTCCTATCGTCCCGTTGTTTCCAACTACTTCCCACTGGAATTACAAATCGCATGATCCCCGCTCATACCATCTTTCAGCTCAGGCTCTGCTCGATGCCAAATACACACCACATGTGTTTTTGCAGTCCACCTATCTGAATTGTTATGTCTATATTACAGTGCACATAAAGAAAGGGGCTTAACAAATCACGTTAAAATTTAGTGTAGATGGCAGTGGGACAAACAGCTTGCAGTACTTTTCAGTGATGGGCTCTTTATGAGTTGTGAACAGGTAGTAAATGCATGTTGAATGCGTGGGACTAACAGGCTTTGAAAACCCTGCAGGGCTCTTGAGTGCTTCAAACATCCTGGCACTGCCTTCTATGGGCGTGGACAGAAACGAGAGGGTCACTTCCTGTGCTCTATTCATAGAGCAGAGTGGAGTAGCACCTCCACGGCACACATGCGACAGAAAAAAGGTTGATGGATTATGCGTGGACTGTTTCTATGGATACGGTCACAGTTGGTGTTTTGGATTGACAGCTCTCACTAGCTAATGTATGTTTGCCTGTTTTCACCTAAGACTAAATAAAAGTTCAACTTTGACTTCAGTAGTTCAACAGTAATACCTCAGTTTACGAGTTTAATTCATTCCAAGAGCTAGTTTGTAACTCAAAATTCTCATACACCAAAACAATTTCCCCCATAAGAATGCACTAAAAATCACTAATTCGTTCAAAAAAAACAAAAACAAAAACAACAACACACACTCATAAAAAAAACACATTCGTTCCGCACGACCATAAATGCCCATTTTAAATATTTTTGGGTTTTACCCTATTAATTACAGTTAAAATTATAACCATGATCTCATATAAATACTAATTAATAATTGAGAATTAAACAAAAAAAATACTTGACAATTTACTGTAGCGCGCACTTTACCTTTGAGTAGCGTCGCTGCTGGTGTGATGGAGACGAGAGGAGGGGGGCGGGGTGTTACTGCTTAGAGGGAGAATTTCGTATCTTCTTTCTATATGCTGTACTGTACATATATATTTCACTATGTGAACAATAGCGATAACAATTAATGTTAACAACACGAGGTAAAACCGCTGTAAATCCCTAAACTAAACCGAGCGACGCTGAGAGAATGAACGAGTTAAGGGGTGATAAAGGGGTTGGAATCGCATGACTTTTGTGAGAGGCTGTCGTTAGGATATTTCCAGTAAAAATGCGCGTGAAGATGCTGAGCGTTAGGACTTTTCCACACAAAAATGCGCGTGGGCAAGGGAATATTTTTCTCGCACACCGATACAATGATCGTACACCGATTTGACTTTCCATTGTCGTACACCAATTTGCTCGTATACAAAGTCACTCATAAACCGAGGTATTACTGTATATCTGAATTTCAACACTTGTTTTAATATTTAAAACAATTACTATTTAGTCTGCGGCAGAAGCAGTTATTCATTCAGGTGTGACTGAATTGTGAAGCAACTTTAATACTGACTATATGAACAAATAAACAACGTCAAGTCCTTTTTCCGTTCTCGTGATAGCTATAAAACTTTTAAAGTCACTTTGGTTGTAAAATGCAGTTCATAACAGAATAATGTATGAAAATAACCAGTTTCAGCACTCTAAAACTAGACAAAACTTAACGCACTTATTGTTTCTCTTTTGGTTGTATATGCACTTTTTAGACTCTAAATACAAGTCTCTATCTGTGGTCTCACTTCATCTACCTCATTGCCGCACTGCCCTTTTACGGTATCGCCTCTTCTCTCCCGCTGTCCACCTGTGCTTTTGTATCTCCCTCATCGGTGATTGTTGGGTCACTTGAACTTCGGCTTATGTTCCTTATCTCACACCCATCGGCGCTGTCTTATCAGTCCACGGCAGACAGGCGTCTTCAGAGCCATGGGTCAAGGTGGGCAGGTGTTCTTCCAATTTGACAGAGAAGAGAAACTACTGTTTACGGTACAATTTATTGATAAGGCCTTCACGTACAGAAGCATATAGTCCAAGTTGAGAGGAAAAAAACGGCATTCCAGTTATCTATTCCTGACAATACCAACTGTCTCCAGATAGATTCACCAACGGCATGATGCAAACCAAGGAAACATCAAATCAAACGCATGTCAGCACAAGAGAAACAGCACGGATGGAAGCTCAAGAGAGAGAGAAAAATGGAAGGATGAAGAAATAATGCAAAATACCATGTTTAATTTGAACTTATCACACTGCACAAATTGTACAAATTAATACATACCGGTAAGTTAGTATGAATGCTAAATAGCTAAACATGCCATATAGTGCAAAATATCCATCTTACTCTTTCACTCCAAATCTTTAGGGCTGTTTTAAAAGGCAATAGAGAAAACTGCTCAGTGCTGATAAGCATTTACAGCCCCATGAGTCAGAGGGATAAAACTCAAGTGCAGTATTTACCTGAGCCTGTTCTTAACTACCTCCCACACATTTAATGATTCATTTTTCTCTTTCTCTTAAAACAATGCACAAGGGGTGGCTACCCCACATTTAAATGTAGAAAATAGTTTACCATCAGTTCAGTAGAAGAACTGGTCTTTACAGTAGAAATAAATGCATTTGAAATCTTTGTCTGCACTGGAATAAATTACATTTGAATTATTTTGTTGCTTTAAATTGCGATAATGTTTCACATTACTGTTTTTACTTACTTTTGATGACATAAATGCAGCCTTGGTGATCAAAAGAGACTTATTTAAAGAGGCTCTTATTATGCTTTTTATTTGTTGCAACGTTGCTGTTTGAGCATTAACAAAAAGATCTTATAAAGCTCAAAGTCCACTCCAAAATGAGATATTTTATTTAACAGAATCAATTTGCAAAGAACTACAACAAACGGCTCTTATGAGGTCACAATGTTACTCATTTAAATAATCTCCGCCTACAGAATAAAAAAGGGGGTCCAGCTCCATTAGAGAAGACAGTGTTGTCGCTATGTCAAAGAGACTGCTTTGTCCACCCAGCTTCAAAACCCATTTGTTTAACCTTCCTAAGGCTGACGAACTTAGAGTGGTTGATTTATTTTAAACATTATACCCCCAAACTTCCAACAACTCTTTTTTCCTTTTTTTTTTGTCCAAACAATGAAAGTCAGTGGAGCTCAATGTTATTTTGGACCACAACATTCTTTAAAATATCTTCTGGTGTAGAATACATTGAGTGAGTAAACCATTTTGGGGTGAACTATCCCTTTAAATGAAAGAACAATGCAGGCATCGCATAAACGCTTCTCCTGAAATGGAGCTGTTCGCACTTGCTGTTTGCCTCCGCTCGCCTACTAGCCAACATTAACTTTGAGTGTTTACTATAGCTTTTGTAAGCGCTCACTTTTTTAAGACAGTTTACCGCTCCTTAGAAACATTACCATGGTTTTGTGATCGATTACTGTTTGTTTTATCATAGTTTTCCAACAAGTATCATGATTAAATGGTGTATAACTTTGTATCTAAAATGTACGCAAAAAAACAAGCTGTTGAATCCGTTCATGAAATCCGTTCTACACGATCACCTTGTTGGTTAGCATTCATAAGTTTGATTCAGGCTTGAATTGGTTTGAAATAGACGACATCCTTAATATTTACATCTGAGTAATAGAGGTTGCTGTTATAGTAAGGGGCGTGACATTTCCCGAACACACGCTACATGGTGCCAATGTCAACACACTGGGCCAGCTAACCAATCACAGCGCATTTCGCATTTCGGAAGGAGGAGCTTCACCGAAAACAGTGTTTGAGTCAAACTGGGGAGAGAGAGTTGCTGTAATAATATAAAATATATGAAAAGTAAAGTGCTTTTTGAACGATCAAGCATGAAAGCATACACACCCAAAAAAAAAATTTTGTAAATGCGAATAATATGACCACTTTAAAAAACAAATTGTAATCTATATAAAAATCGCATTAGATAATAAGGGAAAAACTGCATTAAAAAAAACCCACAGCCAATTAATTTATGCCACAGCCAATCATTGTTGTCTACTTTTGGTTCAGAAAAAAAAGATTGCATATTTTAAATTTGTAATTTTATGTCGACTTCTAGGAGTACAATCTCACAAGCATGGCCTGAAAAAACAATAGAGACAGACTCACCCTCCCAAAAAAAATAATAATAATTTCACAAAAATCTGTCTCGCTGGGAATGTATAATATCACATTATACCATGGTAAACAAACAAACAAATAAACAATCCACAGCTATTTGAGGCAAGAACTAGTAAAAATCCACTATAGTATGTCCAAAACAGATTTTGTTTATCTCTCTGACAAAACACTGTTCTGGATTCAATGGATTATTTTATTGGATTCCTAAACATGACCTTGGAGGCACTTCCAGTTGCTTCCAGTAACTATGGAAACACAATGAAACCCCCAAACTCCTGCACCACAATGGAAATACCAAAATCAAATTTGGTGTATTGTCCAAGGAAGGGAATCAATAAAGTGACGTTTTAACACGATAACACTACTTCTGCCCAGCAATGTGGCTAACCTTGAAGTCCATATTGTCTATAGATTTAAAAGAACGATAAATTTAAGCATTAAGCACATGGATAACAGTACCAACAGATCCAGCGCATAAACATAGCATCTCTACTCCAGATACTCATTCCCTGAACCAAGCTTAGCATGGGCATTAATTATCTGTCTCCAGCGTAAAAAGACGGTCTTGCCCTCTGCCACTTTGCGGCATCCAGAAGAGGAAAAAAGCCTCAGTTGAGCTACATTGATATAATCACTCTTTTGTTTCCATGAAGCCATATTACCAAACAAGCACTCATATGACATAAAATATCCCAACACATTCTTCAGTTTCTTATAGATCACTATAGACATCCAATTGACAGCTGTAGATTAGGAGAGGAGTGTAATGTCCCAAAGAACCAAACAATACAGGATACAGGAAGTAGTTTTGTTTTCATGGATCGTGGTACAGAATGAAAAGCTTTGTAAATGCAGTGACTCATGGGTGTTACTTACAACGATGTGTGCTGGAGAAGGTGACCTGGCATCTTTAAGTGCTTGTCTACTCTGAAGACTTCCTGCTTGAACATCTAGCAGGGGCCATTTCATCTGTAGATACTGGATGGCAGAAAGAAAAAAATGGAGAAAAACAAAAGAAAAACATGTTAACAATGCAGAAAACAAAGGGAAACAACATAAGAGCTAAAATATCTTTAAAAAATGACTGTGATATTGAAAGTAAAAGTAAACAAAAAAAGAAATTATGTCAAAAAGATCTAAGAGCAAATGATGCATGAGGTGGAACTTCTTGAAAATTTTAACTAATGGTGTTACATTTACATTTATGCATTTGGTAGACGCTTTATTCAAAGTGATGTATATTGTATTTAAGGAACACATTGATATTCTAATCAGTTCTTACTTTCCCTGGGAATCGAAACCATGATCTTGGTGTTGCAAGCGCAACACTATACTGTTTGAGCTACAGGAAAGCCATGTTAAGATTAATTCATTCACACAGTCAGTTTTTGGTATTGACAACTGCATTTATTTACAAGTGTGAGTCTTGAAATGTCCTATTTCACACAGCAACTCACAGTAGCATCTCAAATATATAACAGTGTCGTCTTATATCTAGGTGGAGAGTGGAACATTTGAGTCGCGTTTATACGTAGCACAAAAAACTGATGGGACCATCTCCAATGGAGAAAAGTTGCCAAAAGCATACATGAAAACCTACAACTTTGTGCTGTGCAAAGAGGCTCTAAAGACGTGACCGACAATTAGTTGTCTAGTCCAGTTCTGTTCACACAGCATGTTTTCCAAGAATGCGAAAGTCCTGAAAATGTACAGTTATAGAATGCGGTTGTTACTTCTGTAAATAACTAAACTGTGTGTGAACATAACCGTATTAAGGACAAAAATACAGGACTGACAATCATATTCTGCTGCTGTGAAAGCACAGTATAAACCACCCACTCAAATGCATTCAGGTGAATATGTTTGTTCTTCCTGTATTAATAATGATCAAATGTTTTATTGGCATCTGGAATTCCAGGTGGACTTCGGCATTTTTCCCAGTACACATAATAAGGGTGTGGTGTTGAGTCATTGCCACGACTTTCCCCATGAATGATTGACCTGGACTTTATCAGAGCTGTACACACGCAAACAGCTCTTTCGTGAACTCTTAGATCCTTCTTAAATCCAGCAGGTGGAAATTACCATAAAGAGCTTTGTGACGTGCAAATTCTTTATTTTTCAACTGTAAAACCCAATATTTTTGAAAGCTCGATATATGTATGAATACATTTTCAGCATGTAGGTAAAAGTCTGAGATTTTAATCCAGTTCACTCAGAAGTCAGCATTCAATCTTCCTTCAGCCTCTAATATCTCCATTCTCACACCCAGTCCTAAACTCTTGACATGGAATCTTGGTGATGGAAAAAGTTTCTGGGGTCATATGTCTGTTCTCACTCATGGACTGCAGAATCTGCTTAGCAGACCAGACATTTACATGTATCCTCTGTGCCTGAGTGACCTCTTCCTCTTATTTTGAGATCAGATGCTAGGTCCCATTACAAACCTGCTGTCACTGTCCTTAAACACTGGTTTGTTTGAGTCCATTAGACCAGTGGTCCCCAACCTTTTTTGTGCCGCGGACCGGTAAACGTTTGCGTGTGCAAGATTGTTGAAACACACCTCCTCACCGCCAAAGCTACAGCGCCACAGCCGCTTGCAGCCACTCACGGACTGGTCCGCGAATTCGATCCGCGGCCCGGTACCATTTCATCCGCGGACCGGGGGTTGGGGACCACTGCATTAGACCACAGCAAGTAGACCTGACCCTTAAACATTTAACCTGTTTCCATAGAGGCTTAGAGACAATCAGTTGATTGTGAAAATGTTCTGTAGACTAGGGTAGGACTAGAGCAGGGGTGCCCAAACTTTTTCCTATGAAGGGCCAAAAATCAAACTTGATTGAGAGCCGCGGGCCAAAAGTAAATTTTGCATCATAAATCAAATTGTAGCTATGGGTTTATTTATTTCATAATATTTAAAATAAATATAAAACAACTTTAATCTGATTCACTAATGCAGTTTTATTTTTTTAAGCTTTGCATTTTAATGAACAATTTAAATGGGCAACAATCCCCAAAGTGTTCAATGTACAATACAGTTCAGTGCCAAAAACACAATCAATAATAAAACCATATGGTTGCAATGTCAGTGACCTAATGAGAGATATGAAGCTGGTCCTTATTTTTCAGAAGATTGGGCTGTAGCTGACTAACAGACAAAGACAAGATATTGTGTAGGTGAGAGTCAGTTATTTGGCTTCTTAGTTTACTCTTGTTCAAGTTCATCAGACTGAAAGTCTGCTCGCAGAGGTAGATACAGTTATCCCTCGCCACTTCGCGGCCTCAGCGCATCGCAGATTATTCCAAAATATTCATAAAAAATAAAAGTTAAAAAATACCCCCATATACAGCCGTGTTGCTGAAAGCAGCGTTGTTTCCTCGTGACGCGAGAGAAACGGTTTCCCAGGACGCCAGACAAAGAGAGAAAGTATCTCAGAGGCTTTGAACACGCCCACAGCACTCAGGCAAGACACGTGATTGGTTCCCAGCTCGACCAATGAGAGCACGAGGGGATCCCGTGAGCTGATTGGCTGATCCTAATTCGCTGATTTTCACCTATCGCGATAGTTCCGGTCCACATTAACCGCAATAAACGAGGGATTCACTGTACTGCCAAACAGAGACAGTATCACTGATGATGAAGGACGTTGCAGCGCGCTCTGCTCAGATCGAAGTCCAGCAAGCAGCTTGTGAGCCTGCTGTTTTCGCGTCTCGCCGCTGTACTTTTTTGAAAGCTGCACAATGTTTTGTTTCATAATGACGACGGATATTGTACTCTTTTAAAACAGCAACAGACTGTTTGCAAACTAGACATATTGCCTTTGATTTGACTTCTGTGAATAAAAACTCATCTTCCCCAGCTTTTAAAAAAATATCTCTTGTCTGTGTGCCACTGCCTTGATTTCTCCATTATTGCGTTTAATTTGTTGACGTTTATTGACGTCATGTGTCGCAAAGCACAGAGTGCTGCACCTTGAATTGCGCATTTACAATACATTTAATAAATATACATTTAATTTCAGTTTACTCTGTTGTAGTTCAACTATAAAACAAACAAAATTGTTATGTCAAATTAGAAATGACAATCTGTGTCGAAGGTACCTCGCCCTCGCCCTCGCCCTCTCTCTCTCTCTCTCTCCTCGGACGGTTCGGCGGGCCAAATCAAAGTTGGGCACCCTAGTTTGGGCACCTCTGGACTAGAGAATGTTAAGGTTAAAGTCATGGGTGAAGTATGATGGTCCAGTGTGGAAGTTCCATGCACTGCATTAGGCAGGGGTTATGCCTAATTCATGGGGCACTAATTGCTGTTATTATGAGAAAACCGCATACACTTAAGGTAAAAGGTATGTGAGCTTTAGAAACAGCTGCTCTGTTTACTGACTAAATAAATTCAAATAGGCATTCAAACCATCTATGTAGCTAAATAGGAGAGTTGAGCGAATTTGCATGTAGGCTTGGCCAAGGTCAAAACATTTAAGAAGGAAGAAAGGAAGGAAGATGAGAAAAAAGACAAAGAAAGTTGGGATAGACACAGCAGCTAGGGCTCAATTTCTTAACCTTGGGTTAAATTTTGGATGCAGTCTTAGCCCATAACATGAAAAATGAATTTGGAGTCGACATAAAAAATAAAGTTTTTTAGGCCTAATGCATGCTGTTTCTATACTTCATCAGAACCCCAAAGGATACTTCTGACAAGTCAGTCGGCCTTGTAACTTGGCCTCCGATGCAGTCAGGACATCAACCACTGGGCTGTGATTCAACTGAAAAAAAACTTGGCCCAAGTGATCCACAAATCAGAATCAAATCCATCCCAGAGTCTGCACAGTTCAGGCCAATCAGGATCAAACTTCCAGCTCCTACTCTCTGTCCTACTCTATCCAATCAAAAAGAGTCACATCTTCGCTTCCTTCAGCCAATCGCTGGAGTTTTTTTGACCTTGCAAGGCCTCATTTAAGATTTCCCTCATCTAAGGACAATCCAAACTCCACTTTCCAAAGATGTAAAAAGAGCAAAGGTTCATTTCAGCAGGTACCCTTGAAGTGAAAGTGTAGTTGTAAGACTGTATATGTCTTCAAGTTCTGCCTGCTCAGTGGTAATTAATGGTGGACTCACAGCAGGGTGCAGTCCTGTGCTCCAGCCGGGAGAGACTTTTGGACATCTTCAACCTCAACTTGAAAAGACCTACCTCTGACTAGCTGAACAATTGCACGGATACTAAAAAATACTGGTGACAGCTGCAACGACAATTTTTGCCAAACCTATTGGGATTAGCTCGTCCAATGCATAGAGGTGTAATATTGTGTATAAAATTCCTAAGTAAGTCTTTCTTAGAAAAGTGCATGCATGTGTGACCAGGGGCCAGGGGATGTTATGTGCTCCGGCACTCTGCCATTTAGTTTGGATGGGGTGAAAGGTGACACTCAGGCCAGTCTGGGTGCTGAAAGCCGAGTGCACATACTCTGACAGGCGTATCCACTTCAGACTTTTCCCTTGGCCTAATCCCTCCAGCAGGTTTTACAAGCATGCCAAGGAAAGCTGAGCTTAGACCAGTGCCAAAGTCTCAGCAGTGTTCCCCCACAGCCCAACCCCCTCCACCCCCTCAGCCCACTGATGGATGCACCACTTGGGTTTGAGAAGGCCACGACCTCTGACCAACCCCTGCTTCTTCTCCACCTTCTAAAAACTCTCTAGCTAGGAGCCCCCTTCCACGTAACTCAAGTGCTATTCTGATGTGACAAATTGCTCTGGAGCCCCCACCCCAGGCTTCAGACCTACCCTGAGTGCACACTCTGTCCTGGGGCCCCAACGGCAGGGGTTCCCTTCACCTCCCCCACCCTTCAGCGGACACTCAAGGCCTGCCTCGCCCACCCCTGCCTTCCCTCAGTGCAGCTACAATAGGAATGAATGACTCAATTGTCTCTGATGAAGTGAAAGACAAGGGAGCCCTCTAAATCTTCCTAAAGGGATGAACTCTCTTTCTGTCCTTCAATTGTCTGGAGACTTCCGGGAGAAAGAAAGAGAGAAAACACCAGAGACTTAATCAAATTTTGTGGCAAAATCCTTTCACCTAAACTGAATCTAAATTTTGCAACATTACCTTTTGCAGAAAAAAAATTTTTGTGAGAAAAAAACTTTTTTTAAACCAGACATCTTTAAATTGTTGATTATGAAAGTATTCATAACAGTAAGTAAACTAGAGCAAACACAGCTGAATGTAAATGACATGTTCAATTGGTTTTTGGATTAAAAGCATAGGCTTTCCACAATCCGACAAATCAGATGGTTACTTTGCCCGAGAGTATTGGGCATGGGATAAAGCAATGCATCAGAAAAAAATTCCAGCAACATAAACAATGCGAATAAGGAAATATGAAAACAGAAGGCTGGAATGGGGGTCACTTGGTAGGCCAGGTTCCCACTAGAGATATTCAACCATTAGGTCTAAGCAACTTTTGGAAGCATTTGTTATTATGTTCAGATAGAAAACAACAAGTTTGCATACTTTAATACATATTACTCCCATTGAACAAGTAACAATGAAAAGCCCATTGTTTTGTTCACAGGTGCTGAGGAACAGGCATGCATGGATACATACAGACCTGCACTTAATACACTCTCTCTCTCAAGAGGAGAATTTTTTTGTGGAAAGGACATAATAATGATCTAGACAGGCTCTTTGAAATTCACTGATCCAAAGAGAAGAGATCTGCCCATCTGTGAGACTCCCATCTCTAGAGAGGTAGAGAGAATGCGAAAAGAGAGAGAAAGCATGTGTTTGTGTATGTGTGTGTGTCTGTCTCTGTATGTTTGCTTGAAACATTCAAATAGCCTTCATTTTGGATGGATGGAAGCATGTTGGAGGTGGGGGCTAGGGGTGGAGGGTGATAGAAGAGGAGGAGGAGTAGCTCAACACTAGATGAAACTGAAAGTTAGTCAACACGAAGGCTCTTCACACTTGCTTAGTTCTTCTAATACACATTTTATGAGTAAATAAAGGAAAAAAAGAGAAAAGAACACCCCACTAGCTCAGATTGCCTGAGGCGTTCTGCAACCAGGAAAATAAAGCTGGAATGTGGGCAGGCCTGGGGTTTGTGTGCCCCGGGGCGGAAGAGGGTCCGCGGGGCCCGTATTTACTCCAAAGCTGGAACCGCTGGTGGGGGGGGGGGGGGGGGGGGGGTTCTCAGCACACTGACAGCACAGAGCCAGAGACCCCAGCCTGATCTCCTCCATCCCCTCACCTCTCGCCTTGGCCCTCTTCACATAAACTCCCACTGACATTTTCCTTTCACACTGCCTCTAAATCTGATCCTCCAAACAGTATCTTTTCAAACATGGGCCTAAAGCATACTCTACAAAAGTGTGTGTACACAGATGCTTCTAGCTTAGTAAGCTTGATTTTGTGTATTGTTCTGAAATGTCTATTTTGCAATTAAACAGCATGAATTCAAACTATATTCTCAGCTCTGTCACAAGAGGCACTAAAACAGGAGCAGAACAACAGTTTAAAGACAAAAATTACTGTTCGATCTTATGAAAAAATTGCATTGCTAGCAACATGAATAAAACATTTTGTTTAATGGAACAATTCTGTCACCATTCTTTCCTTTTTTGTCCAAACAATGAAAGTCAATGGGGCTCAATGTTATTTTGGACTAATGCCACAACATTCTTTAAAATGTCTTCTGGTTTAGAAAACATTGGTTGAGTAAATCGTTTTGGGGTGAACTATCCCTTTAAATTTAAGTTTTCAATTGCTACAGCTTGAATGCACACATCTACAGTTCTTTCAATTACCGTAAATAGATTGATCAAGTGAGCTTTTAGCAAAAATATTTCTTTCAAACTTCTGATCTTGCATAGAGAACTATAACTCAAACACAGTAGAACAAGACACATGTGGCTGCGCTTGTGCTCTGTTTGCCTAGCAGGTGTTGGCTCGTGTATTAGTCAAACAGCAGCCGATTTACCTGAAACTGTTAGGCAAAAACACTGTGCACATACTACCAAGAAGTAAAGCCATCTCTTTAAGAGCAGCCAGTTAAAAAAACAAACCATCTCTCATGGAGACAGTTGGACAGAGTGACAGAGTACACAGCAGAAGAACACTGTTGACTGCTGATCTATCAATGTTTCCATTAGCGCTGGGCAACTTGATATCATTGTATATCGATGATGTCTCGCAAGTAGTTTGAGCTTCTTTCTTGTAACAGTAGAGAGTGGCGCTTGCAACGCCAAGGTCATGGGTTCAATTCCCAGGGAAAGCAAGAACTGATTAGAATATGTGCTTCTTGAATATTTCTTGTGTTTCTAGAATAGATGTGTTTCTTGAATGCAATGTAAGTCGCTTTGGGTAAAATGTCAAACGCATAAATA
This sequence comes from Rhodeus uyekii, assembly GCA_037043235.1. Lineage (NCBI taxonomy): Eukaryota > Metazoa > Chordata > Actinopteri > Cypriniformes > Acheilognathidae > Rhodeus > Rhodeus uyekii. The sequence goes on along the minus strand of JAWRVZ010000072.1, from coordinate 397,169 downwards.
TAAATGTAAGTAAGTATCGCGATGGCAATTACAACAAGAAAAAATGCCAAATATATTTCACACAATCCTGTAGTTACCATACTCATTTATTCTCATGCCACCCCTCATATAGGGAGCAGACAAATGCACAAAAAATTATGTCAAAAGATCCCCGTAAACATAGTTGGTTTTCTAGTGAGCGTTAACAGTTGAGAAAGAAAATAAGTGTGTAATAGTAGCCTATATTGGATCTATGCATAGACAGCAGCCTAATGCAATTTATACATCAAAGAACAAAAGAAAATCACTGACTAAATCATTTTTGTTTTACCTGAATTAGCCTAATATATTTTATTTCATTATTTTATCTGTCTGTGTATATACAGTGACAGTGATGGGACATGGTCAGTGTATTTTTGTCGTAGCCATGACATAAAATCAGATCATTTTGTTGAGGTTACAACATCCTTATGTTGTGGCCACGCAATACTATGTTGCATAAACAACTACACGACCATAGCAACCTGGAAATGGATGGGTCTATAAAAATATTAATTTTTTGTTAAGTAAAAGTGTGGAATTAAGAAGTGATTATTTATATATATATATATATATATATATATATATATATATATATATATATATATATATATATATATTATATATATATATATATATATATATATATATATATATATATATATATATATATATATATATATATAAAAATGATACAATATTTTAAGAACATAAAATAAGATAGGCCTACAAGAAAATATTTTTAACCATATATGATCCAGTATTATATAAACAATATTCATATACAGATATTATGATATATACATATATATTAATTAGATTAAATAGATAACTACTATCTTAATCTAATTAACCAAGTAGATATGAGCGGATGGATTTAAAAGATTTTGGGATGAGATGAATATATATACTTACAGTTAAATAAATAAATGTAAATAAATGTTTTTAATTTATTCTTTTAACATAAAACCTATAGAAATACAGTCATAAAAACATTTATTAAAAAAATTCAACTTTATTGGCATGATCCTGATTTGTAAAATATACTTGAACACACATAGGCTACATAACAAATAAGGATAATAATTAATATTAATTTATAATAATAATATATTAAATTAAAAATGTTATAAAAAATATTACTTAAAAATACTTAAAGACTTTGGGATGGGATAGGCATAGTCTTAAGGCATTTTTTTTTAAACATTTATAGATAAACTGCCTGCTGTCTAGGGACAATTGCGTACAATACAATAGGTAAAATATTAATATAAAAAAAAAAAATTGTTAATTAAAAATAATTTTTATAGGCCTATCAATTTCTGATAATTCCAGGTTGCTATGGTATCATCAGAAATACTGTGCTATGCTATATAATAATTACAGGTCATTTACACATTTAACTCACAACTTTACGTCACGACTTAAGGATGTCGTTAACTTGACAAAATTATCTCACGGCCATAACATTTCTCACGTTCCCACCAGGTAATATGTCGTCGCCACAACACAACTAAGTGAACAGAACATCAATTTTTCTGCAATTTATTTTGTTCCATAGACAAAAAAAAGAGAAACTTTATCCTATAAATTAGGAACAGACAGGGATTTCTCGTATTTTAAAAATATTATCTTTTATTTTGATCTGCAGTCTAATAAAAGTTAAACAGATTTTTTTTTTTTTAAGGTAGCAGCCTCTGTGAATACACCCGTTTCTGAATATTAAATTGAAATGTACATAATGTAATATGTCTACTCGGGTAATAACACCAAAAAACATATGAACAAAAAAAAAAAACATTTATCGTTCTTACAATCACCAGAATGCCCACTTTCACCATGAACTTAAATTGGGTTCTTTTCAGTTGTATGAACTAAATTAATTTCAAACACAAATTTGATAAGAACAGTGTGGAAAATATTCACAACACTGACATGACAGCAAGCCTAATGTTTTGTTAGTTTAAACACAATCTAAGTAAAGCAAAAAAAAACTTTAATGTTTCAATAAAATATCTGAATGACAGGCTATCATCAGCCCAGATAAAGTGCAGACAAATGATGTGTGCTTATAGTGTTTATCAGCAGTGTCGTCTCCTGCGAGGCAGGGCAGAGGATAATTAGATATACATTTATTATTGATAAGATATTTTTTTACATATCACCCATCCCAAGTTTACATTAAGCAGGACTAAGTTCATGTCCCTCTTTTAGACTGCCTTTATTTTGCACAAGGGCCGTAAAAATGATCTAAAAAATAGAGGGAGCATCATGAATATTAATCACGTGACATGACATGGCCAATAGTCCTACCTATTTGTTGTGAGGAAGTCAACTGGAGAGGCTTGTGTTCGGTCTTAAAGTTGTCGTTTTATATGGTCGGCAACAATTCTTTTAATGAGACCCTTGAAATATAATGATTACTTCCCAAAAAAAGTGCCCCCACCACCCCACTTCTACTCTTTCTTCCTCTTGTTCTCTTTCTCTCTCTCTCTCTTCTGGGTGATTATGGGCCCCTTAAGAGCGCTCTATAAATAGCCCCGAAGGCTCTAGTCTTCGTGGCTGGTGTCTCCTCCAGCAGGGCCCATAATGAGACATACAGGCAGCAAAGGCCTAGCTACACACCCAAGAGCTGCACACACAGCCTGCAGTGTTACCACACCAAGAGGGGTCTCAGTCCTACCCTGTGGAATCTCATACACTGACCTACTTACCAGCCACGTGATCTTCAGCCTGGGCACAGTACTTAGCGCTAGGTGTGCCTACTCATGGGTCCTATAGAGTTAACATTGGGTTGGCATGAAGTTTGTACTCTGGAGCTCACATTTAAACACACACACACTCTGCCATGGATCAGCTTTACTGTATAGTTAGGGGTCACCCCTGGCCACCATGAGGAGGTAATTACCACACTAGTGTACATTCTCAAGTTCAAAATAAAAACTACTTTCACCTCCTGCAGCAACAACAACCTTCAAACGTGTTTCAACCTACACACACACACAAATAAACCTTGAAGCACTCCAAACTCCATATTCATAAGGTTTGGTCCCTGAGTGTATCCAAGCGCCATTATCTGCCTCAAAATGCAAAATGGTTGCAGGTCAGATGTGTCCATTCAGGACACCCTTCAGATTTTAGCCCAAAATACAAACTCAAGGAACATCAAACACGCTCAACGTACCACAAATACTTAAGGTTGTTCTATACAGACTGATCTTGCTCACTCTCAGCAACCTGTGAGTTTCAATGGAAGAAGGGTTTATGTTTTACTGTACCAATTTTTCCTCAATTTGGAATCAATTAAATCTATTATTTAACTAGCAATCGCCTGATGGTGACTGGCATAAGGTACGCAAAGTGTAACAATGCTAACGACCTGACCATGAGCTCATGACTACCGGTACCTTCAGGGGACAAGGCCATTCTTTTGCTGTGAAATAAATAAATAAAGGAATAGTTAATAGAGCTCATTAAAATGGAGGAGGTACAGATGACAATAAGACCCAGGGAAGGTCATGCGGTGGGAGCTACAGGCGAAGCACTGTGGGTGATGGGGTGACCCCTCTCTTCTCCTCTGCACCCCACGAAGAGCACCCTTCACCTCCAAATAAACTGTAGTAATGATTTTGTAGTGACACACACCCCCCCCCCCCCCCCCCCCCCCCCCCCAAAAAAAAATAATAATGCATCACGAACACGCATAACCCCTCCTCCACCTCTGTTAATTACTGCAGACATCCATCCACAAACAGCGGCAACAGACACCATCACACGTAGCAATTACTGCTGAATCTTTAATGTACTCTTTAAGCAACTCTCTCTAGCTCAGTGTCTCTCTTGGGCAAACCACAGACCTGTCTTCCCGAAACATAAACAGGAGGGGTGATGGGGGCATTGGGACAAGAAAAAAAAAACTTATCAACTGATTGTTTAAGCTCCATTCAACTCCATTCAAACGCCCCAGTAGAAGCATCTTTTCAACAACCAGCTGGGACTAAAGCAGGATGAGCATGAGAACGAATCTCTACCCTTAGATAAAGAGTAAAACCAGGCAGACGTGAAAGTCTGAACGCGATAAAAGGTCTGTTCAGAAGACGCATGACATCCACCTGTCCTGTACGGTCAAGCTTGTGCAACCTTTCTTATGAAAGAACACATTTTTATATGTAATTCAAACAGCAAGCTTGGGGAAACTATTCTGAATTCTGGTTTATTTTCATCTCTTGTGGATCACCATTGTTAAGCATTTAAAGAAAATGTAACAGCGAGGTCTTTCTGGTTAAGCTGGAGGTACTTAAGTCTTGGTGGTTTAAGTAGCCAACACCAATAAACCAGCATCCTTTGCAGGGGACAAAGAACTTAAACACAACATTTGATGGTAAAATGTGCCAACATGGAAAGATCTTAAGACAAAATTTCTTTGGGCACCACAATGAATATGGAGAGAGTAGGATATGATGTCATATTACAGTGGAGTTCACTTATCTCTACCTCGGTTAACTCGTCAACCCTATTATGTCGACGTTTTTGAAGTGGAACCGCCAAACTCCCTAACTGTCAAAGCATTTTCTTTTTCGGTTATGTCGATTCTTTTATGTCGCCGAAACCTGATATTTCGAGCACAAATTCGCCACTTCACATGGTTATCTCGATAGTACCTAGTTCACTGCGCATGCGCCGGGTTCGTGTTGCACATTAAAGCCATGACCGTTTTTGGTCTTTCCGGTTCTTCCGGCCGCTTTACATTTGCAGTCAGATTGTGATTTTATAGCGGTAGGACGCATTAGTTTGTGTGGTCATGTCATAAGAGCCGTGTGTTGTGTAATTGATTATTTCATGGTATATAATTGTTACCTCGAGCACTTTTGTGATATACAAAATGTTTTGATGAATTTTTTTTTTTAAGGGACGAATGGTGGTGTTCAAGAGTGATTACGAAATTACACAACGCAGATTACATTGACATCGACAAAGACGTCGTTACTGATAGAAGTTTAGAAGCATTTGTTTCCAAGCAGAACGTTAAAGGCAAAAAGCAACAAAGCATTTTAGACTTTAAAGAAACCATAGTAACCGTGTGTGCAATACTATTCAGAACTGTGTCCGAGCGAAATGACTGTCATTAAGGGAATGTGTTTATGTGATTATGTGACTGTTTATGCTGCGAGCGAAATTGTGTTTGCATTGTTGGAGAATATGCTTAAAGGTTTGTATCGAGAAGGTGGTTTTTATTGTATACTGGTAAATCTCTGCTGTTAGTTGGTGCACATATGCCTTTTGTTGATAGCAAACATATACAGTGTATGTACATTTTTATAGCATGCCGATCACTTCATCAAACAAATTGCCATACTGGCTTCTGGTTATCTCGATCCTCAGTTATCTCGACGCTTTATTGAAACCCCCGAGGCCATCGACATAACCGGATTCCACTGTAAATACAAATTCAAAATGTGAAATTACAGCATCTACACCCCTTTCCTACATTCCAGTGTGCAGAAGAAGAAAAAAGCTATTTTACATGTGTATGAAAGCAGTGAAATTCAAATTGGACAACGACTTAATAACAACACGAATCTGATGAGTGTTTGTTTCGTAGCAATAGTGTGCTGAAAACAACCCACGACACTGTTTTTCGCTCAAACTCTGAGAGTCACTGATGACGTGGGCAAATCAAGTCTTCTCTACCTCGTGTCCTCTCGCTATTCTACTAGTTTACTTGATGCAATTCCTTGCAACGCTGCGTTAACAATGCTCAGGCTCTGTTTCCAATGCATCCTTCATGCAAGGCTGCAAGACACGGACATGCAGATTTATATGGTTTTGGGGGTGGGTTTTGTTTTTTTACAGATGTGTTCTTTTAAGGTTAACATGCACTGGAAAAAAAACCCTTGGCTACAAACTGTGTGTTTTTTGTCAGCTGGGGGAAGCAGTACAGAAAAAAAAGCCCTCAGCCAAGCCATCAAGTTGAACATTGAACTTCACAGTAGTAGCTGCCTTTCTATGCCTCTCCTTTTGATGTTACCTCCAAAGCAAGGGATCAAAGGCTTGGAGTGTGGCGTGGGGAAGTCCCAGGCTCTTAGCCTGGCAGCCCGTGATATATGCAAAAGTCTATGCCAAAAAGAGAGGGAGAGGGAGAGGGAGAGAGAGAGAGAGAGAGAGAGAGAGAGAGAGGGAGGGTGGGAATGCAAGCTAGAGAGCAGCAGGCTTGTATGGAATGTGGCTAAATAGTGTGCTTTGCTTTAATGAACTCTGAGGTGATGCAATCGCTTGTTTCTGGGTCTTTAACAGTGAAGTGTTGAAAACAATGAAGGTGTGCCAAGAGAAAGACTTGAGGCTTGTGGGGGCAAAATGTGCACGATACCTCACCGGCAGATCCACTACTCCACCCTCTTTCCCTCACACAGATCGTGTCATACTCGCATAAATATACAATAAGGCGTCTGACTTACAGCTAACACTGGCCGTATAAAATGCTGTCCTTCACAAACTGAGACAAGACCCACACATATGGATACAATAGGCTCAGCTGAGGTTCGTTTTAAACCAACAAACCTATGCTTGACACACATGCACAAATATAGGTCTACACGTGCACGCGCACACACCCTTTCCCCAGGGCTATAGGATTAAGAGGTCTGTCTGGCTGACAGCGAGCCCTTCCTTCCCACGTACCCTGTCAATTCCCTCCCTCCCTCCTGCCTGCTCGGCCCCTCGGCCCTGCTCTGCCAGCCAGGGAGGAGGACACACCTGAACTTGACATCGATCTGCCTGAGCTTTTCTCAGCACCACACACACATGCATAATCACACATATATGGGTCTATATAAAATGAGCAGGGGATGCACGGAAACACAAATTGCAGAAGGAAGTCAAACAAGGTTTGCTTTTGAAAGGGTTCTTTCAAACGAACGGATTTGCAAAACATGAACATTGGACTAAATCTATATTTCGAATTTATTTCATTTGCTTGAAAACATCTATAATGAGTTGTATTTAACTAAATTAGCATTTTACAATAAATAAATAAAAAGATTAAAATGATGTAGGGACTTCTGTGAACCCTCGAGTGATGAACAAATCAATGAATCGTTTTTATTTCTGAAAAGTATTTCATTTACTTGAAAACATCTAAAATTAGCCATTTAACGAAATACTAATTTCACTACAAAAACTTGTTACATGTTACGCATGCAAAATCAATTAGTCACTTTTTTAACAGGTTCATTGAAACGAACAAATGAACTGATTAAATAAAATAATCCTTCTGAAACCTATAATCACCAGGACTTTAAATGCGACTTTAACAAGTCTTTGAGATCGCAAGCGTGCCATTTGGTACGGCACCACAGATAACGCTTCATGAAGAAAAGTAAAACGCATTTTCTCTGGACCTTGAATTCTCAGTCCCTCACTACATTGCACAATAATATCATTTCCACTTCTACTTCACTCATTCCCCCTCACCTGTGTTTAAAAACAGCATACCAGATCCTTTTTTTCTTTTTTAAACGCACACAGATACTGTCTGACCAGCGTTACCAATTGTAGTGGGTCAATGTGTGTGTAAGGCTGCCCGTCAGGCAGGCCATGCCAGTTTCTCTGCTCCAGCACCAGATTCTTTAAGAGTCATGGCCTTGAGAGGGAGGAAAAAAATGAATGTGGATAATAGGCCTGTTGTTAAAAGAATGGCGGAGAGAAGGAAGAAGTGAAAGAAAGAGGGAATATTAAAGACAAGCAGATCCTGTTTCACTTTTCAGGTCATTCAAGGGCTGCCGCTTAACTTGCTGTCATTGTTTATGTAAATTCGTGTCAGCTGAGGTATTTGGCCATTCAATCAACTCTACATCAACTATAAATAAATGTCACAATTCTAACATACTGTGTCGAGTTGTGGACAATGCAAATTTTTTTGTCTTTTTTCATTGAAGCTAACCATCTGAATCAATATATTCACCCAAATTGTGCTCGTCTTTAGTGCTGTAACACCACACTGCTGACCAATGAAAACTAAAGTAAAATGATCCCCCTTTATGGTATTTTTTGGGTATATATTTTTTTTAAATGATTATATTTGTACTCTTCTCTAGTTGTATGGGCATTGGGATGTGTAGACACGTACAGGTAGATTTGTGCTGCGATAAAAATATGCAGCGAGCCGCCATCGGGGCCTGCGCCGGCAAAGCTGGGCTTCAATTTGAGCTGCGGTGATGGACGGCTAATGAGAGCAAAAAAATCCATCCCGTATAACAACAAAATACCACTGACACTCCCGATCACCGTGTTCCCGAGATGAGACAGAAAAAAGATGAGGAGAAAAGAGAGCCGGAGGAAGACGGGCAGGGAATGAGAACGAGGGAGAGAGAGAGGGAGAGAAAACTCACAATGATGACACGTAAGTGCAAAGAGCGATTAAGGATTTACTTTCAAAAGGGCCTCCATTGATCTTTTTTGATAGACCTGCAATAAATCAAACCAGATTGACTCACATGAGAACGAAGCCTAATCCTTTAGTCAGATCCAGAAGAACTCAAACCAAACCAGCTGTTAATTTAGGCTTTACAAGATAAAGCAGGCAAAAGCCAACCTGATGTACCCTTGGGCAGGGGCTTACATCATCTCTGTAAAGCAATCAACTTATTGCCAGTTTGGAGAGGTAATCAGAGTGCACACTGGGAGGAGAGAGAAAGACAGAATTGCAGGGAAGAAGAAAGTAAGAAAAGGTCCAAAAGGCAGAAATAAAGAAACTGTATGAGACAAGCAAACAAGAATGTGGAGAAGTGGAAGGGGGGGGGGGGGGGGGGGGGGGGGTTGGGGGTCCAGAAAACAGGCTAAGGGTTATTGTATGTAGCCATGATAGAGATATGGCGAAATATGTGGAGGAGGCAGTGCAGACTCTATTTCTTGCCTGAGAACCCTGTAATTTCTCTGTACGTTTGGCTCTATGCCCATGGCCAGTGCCACCTCGGTCATGCCCGGTCAACCACACCGAGTCAGCGCCATAGCCAGCCATGCTAATTAAACCAGTTATTTTTGTTTGTGTGAGTATTTTTCTTCACCAAACTTTTTTTTTTCTGATGGATAGAAGGATTGAGATGCGCCATCCTGTCTTTTGTGGTTCCTTTTCAGACCGACATCCTGTTTGTGTATGCATTAAGGAGTAGAGAAACAGAAATAATATTATTAATAATAATAATAATTTTGATATATTGCATGTTCAGATATTCATACAACAAAATATTCTGGGGGCCATGAAAGTTTTGTGAAAATGATCAAATACCGGCACTGGCTGGCAACTTTGGCCGGCACTGGCTGACTAACTCTGATGGAGAAAGAGTTAATATAAATGTTAAAATAATAATACTAAAAGTGTATGCATAAAGATATAAGATAAAAAGATAAACAATGATGTTGTTGATTTGTGCAGTGACAGGGATGCATCATTCAAACACGCCCAGACACACATCCACTCATTAGGTACCATGTTCTTGCCTTTAATGTTCTGTTTACTACACACAACAAGATCAAATCTGAAATCCAATTCCAGGCCTGACCAGGGCCTTTCACTTTGGTTCTGAGGATGCCTTGAAAAAAGCCAGGCTTGTAGTCTCTGGAAAGTGTCCAAGGGAAACTGAGGCTCAAGAGTCCAAACAAAACCCCAGGTGAAATCAGAGTAAAAGCAGGAACCCGCATCCCCACCTCCCTCCGACACACCGCCTGCACACAGGGATCACTCAGACTTTGGGTGTCTGCTCTACCCAACTAAATTGAAGTTAAACGAGCCAGGGGTTTGACACACATGTGCACATCCATGTAAAGAGCTTGGCACTTCTGTAGCGCTCCATTGCACATACTATGTTTAGTGCTGAACTGAGGTCCTTGCCGCCGCCCCTCCTCCTCCTTTTAGTGGGTGTACCACTCAGCCTTGTGCCTTCCACCACCCTCCCCACAGAGTCACACTTTTAATTACACAGAAACAGTAATCCCATCAGACAGATGGCAAACAGACCGTCACCCAATGACTTTATGCCCAATTGAATCATTACTGATGTTATTTGCTAAATTATACCAAAACTGAACAACACCGCCGAGCGGGATTTTCAGGAGAAGCTTGCGAAAGCAGATGTGCCCTCCTGTCGAGCATCTGTGACAGAGATCAAGAAGGCGTGAAGATGGGAAGTGGAAGCCGGGTCTGTTTTAAATGAATAATATTCTAATCAGTGACTCTTATTATCCATTGTGGAAAAAACAAACAAACAAAAAATGATTCCTCTACTGGACAAGACATTTCCAACCAACTCGTTTTGGTAAACCACATAACAAGCACAACTGAGAAGTGACGAGAGTTCTTCTCTTAAAAAAGGGAGCGTGTTTGGTTTATGAGCTTTGCTCGGCACCGCCGTTTGTCTTTGGGGAACATCCCAAGAATCCACTCATTCCTGAAAACCAAACACAGAGCTTCAGTCCACAACCTTGCTGCCAGAGCCCATTCATTCTTTCATTCTCTCGCTCGTTCCCTTGCTCACTCTTTCTTTCTGTCTGTCTCTCCCTCTTCTCTTCCTCTGCCCATGGCTTCTGTCAACAATTAGCGGTCGACTCTTCCAGAGTCCCAGACCACAGCACCCCGAGCGTTAAACTATGCAATCTCCCAATCAGTCCCTCAACATAAATTACAGCTTGCTACATCATTTGGGAAAGAGACGCACCTTGGTGCCAATAAACAAACAATTCCAATAAAACAGTTTTTGACAGAATACAAATCTCTAAACTCAGTCAAAGTCATGACTATATGAGAGCTATAATAAAGTCAATAAAAATACTTGGAGACTATATTCTTGGCTTGCAACAGGGTCTGATTGCTCACCTGTCATGTTGCTTGGTGTTAATGTAAGTCTGATTGGTGCATGTTCTGGCGGGGCCCCAGGGTGTAGTATTCCATGCTGGTTGTTAGACTTCATGCCGCAGATGGGAGCAGCTCCTCAGCCCACCACTAGAGCAATAAATCTACATTTAACCATTGGAGGACAGGCCACACCATAACGTAACACAAACATTTTCCATTTCATAAAACAGAATGAGGGCAAAGGCAGAATTTGTTCTTTGCGCTCCCAGACTTAAGGTTGTAATTATTGTTCCTTAGCTACCATAAGACAGAGGGCACAAGGTCAGGGATCGCTTAAGACAACAACTCGATCACTAAATCCAATTATTTTAAGACCAGCTCGAATGAGTTTGTATAGAATAGCCATTTAAAATTGCTTGGCCCTGAAAAGACTGACAAATTCCATACAAAATGGAGCAGTTGTGTCTCGATGCATGTCCGTTGCTGTAAAGTGATCCAAGTAGCACTCAGAAAACCTCCAAGCTGTTTTTTTAATCCTTTCCTGACTATCGGCAAATAGGCCACTGCCTACAGTTGCTCTTGCATGAAAAAAACGTGGGAGATACCAAACTGGAAAAGTACCTCAAGAGTGCTGCAAAGGAGACCAACCAGTTATAAAAGAGGGGTCGGGAGTGGGCTTGTTACATAGCAAAATTAATAATACATAGCAGGATTAATCAGAAGATGGCAGTCAGGAGGAAACCAGAAATTACTAACAGAGATGCTTCTGAAAAGCGTTTTCTGAAAATAGCCACCACAGAGATTCAGGGAACGGTAGTTCCCCCACATCTACCAAAGCATCTCTGGTTCTCCGTTCTGTTATAAGACAGAAGAAATTTACAACCAAATGACTGTCAACATAATTTGCAGAGACTCTTAAGCAGCATCAGTAAGACCTGACCACAAAAAGTAACATGAGTGGTTCTCCTCAAGTGTGGTGTCCGATCCCAGAGGTGAGGGCGTCAAGTATGTAAGGCCGCACAGCAGCTGTGAGAACGGCACAAGGCCAGCTGCTTCCTTGCCGGCTCTGATTTCCTGACCTCACAGCCTGAGAAGCACACAGGCAGGTGACCAGATCAAAAATGTTCCTCATATCCTCAACCAACCGAGTGTGGACTCTTTGGCAAAGGGCACCTGAACACCTTTATGTTTCAAAACCTTTGCCGTGATCACCGTGTTGACAAAAGACTTTGGTTCAATCTGTGGCTCTGTAAACCGAAACCGTTTTCCCCTGGCTCTGACCACCATGTTTGCATACCACAAATCTTGCGTAACCGTCAAGTGGTTTCTCACCAACGAGACTTTACATTAATGGAGTAGATGATATTCATCCACTCAAAATCAATAGTGTGAAAGCCAGGCAGATTGACATGCCTCGGGAGAGGAACCCTTGTTTACCCAAGTTAAGTTACAAAAAGATCCTCAAACACACAACGAAAAACAATAGATCTGTTCAAAGGGTTGGTCAATTCTGTCATGCCCTTCAGAAAGGTGGATGCAAATGGGCATGTAGAGGTGGTGGTGAGACACCCATGACAGTGTCCTTAGCTTTGCGTGCCTTGAGTAAATAGCAGCCTCTATACGGTAATTGTAACTTAATTGTAAACCGAGGAGAGTTCAGGGAGAATGTCAGAGTCAAACTAGGTCAATGAGGGCCCTACTAAGCATGACTAAGCTTCTACTGCTTCCTCACCTGTCTTCCTCACACCAAATGATTTAGTTGGTAGGCTAGTCGTGATTGAAGACTCTAGGGGTGTGTTAAGCCACGTTTGGTGAGCTGCCCTACGGAGCGTGGCCCTCTTCCCGGCTCATTTGAACTGCAATCCTGCTCTTTTGCTCTCAGTGCATCTTTTTGTCATTTGAGAGCTCATGCCCCATTTGTATTATCCACTGAAATGACAGGCGGAGGAAGAGGACGGGGGTTGATGGGAAAAAGGAGGGGCTTCGGGGAGTCAGTCACAAGGAGACAGCTCCACAAACCCCCGGTTGAGACAAACACACACATGCAAACCCATGCACACACTCTCCTTGACTAATGTGCCTCGACACTCGTACATCACCCACAAATTGGACAAATGAATTAACCACGGCCCCTGGTTAGCGTTTCGGGCTTTAAATGGATTTTCCCTCTCCTGGTCTAGCCAATAATTGCATTTATCCATCTTGTTGAAGCGCGGTTTACACACTTGCTAACATCATGCCAATCCAGGCTACATTTTCTGCTCCAATGGCAGGAGAGGAGGAGATTTGTCATTGGATCATAACAGGTAATTCAAACAACAATTAGTTCAATGACTCCCCCGTATGTCAATGTCTGGCATCCCCACAGACAGGGATTGCAGCAAGGGGATCTTCTGTCGCTCACAAACCCACTCCCCCCCCCCCCCCCCCCCCCCCCCCATCTTTCAGTCATCATGCTTACTGAGATTAATTGAGCTCCACTGCTTTTTAGTGATGCTCATCCACAAGCTAGCAAACAGCATCTCCAGTATATGTGGCCTGTACCTACAGACCCTGAATTTCTCACACACACAAACACTCACTCTGTTAGACCAACACAACACTTGTGTCGAAGGCTGCTGCAGGGGTCATCTGTTAACTCACAAGTGTTTGAACAGTAGTGCATTAGGCACTCCAGGGCACACAGGACAATTGGGCTATTTAAACACTAAGGGACTTCCATCCCCACAGACCTCAAGATCTGGACTAAGACGACCCACTATATGAAATCCTGCACTTGCTTACACTTACGCCAAGCATCTCTCATCTTCACCTCCAATACTGTAAGACAGCACACACAGTTAAGAAACATCACATACGTCATTCAACAGTCAAGTCAAGGCTTCTGTATAAAAATCAGATCATTGTAAAGATTTAAGCTTTCATGGTTCTCAACACAGTTCCAAAACGCTGGATAAATTTTCCCCTCCGCGACCTGAAATCTTTCACTTCGACGCCCCATGCTATGACAAAGCAGGCAACTTATCTTTATTGATATTTGAAAAATGCAAAGCGCGACGGCCCATAAAGATACAGGAGCCGTAAAGCTGAAGATAAAGAAAAACTGCCGGTTCTAAAGGGCATCTAGACGAACGTCACGCTGCCGCTGCCGCTTGCCTATTCCACACCAGCGTTGCTAAAACTGATTGCTGGCTAAAGGAAAATAGCTCCAGGTCAGGATTAAACTCTCTTTCCTTATAAATCACTCCTACTCATTGCTAAATCGTTCCGTTCACCAAGATAGCTGGTAGACAGAGATCACTATTCACCATGACTGGCAAGCAGTCCTCTATGTCAGCGTTCAGATCTTAACACTGTGAAAGAACATTGGTTGCAATCAGACACCACATCTGCCACCTCTGGCTAACACTGATCAGACTCACAGAGCCCTAGGGGCAGCTGGCCAAAGATACACCTCCATTCAATTACACCCCGAACTCACAATGCAATTGACAATTCGTTCAGCGGGGGGAAGTCAATTCCTTGCGTTTTGGAATCGACTGTACTGAGTGTTCACACCATCCTCTAATGAGATGTAGCTAGCGACAGTTGATCCAGGCTAATCCTTAAGGGTGAAACATACAAACAAACAAACCAACATTTCCTACTGTCTGTGCTAAAAACATTTTATGGATGTGCTGGAGGTGTAGACAACTCCCTCTAATTTGATGTCCCTATGTGAGTTTTATCCTCAAAACTGGTATATGACCATGTGACAAGCACAACAATCATCTGAAATCTGGTTATCTTCAGATATGGGAAGATCTGTACCAACAAAACCTCAAAAAAATGGTTTATAAAGTACCTATCTAATAGCACAACTCTATTAACACATGCAAATATTGGCCTGTTGTACCTCTAATCTTAATATAAACCCCAGATTAGTGGATTATTTTCCTTCTACCCTGGTAGAAAATCTCCTTCACCTTTTGTTCAGTTCAGAATGCAGAACCTTTGCAAGAAACAAGCATGCAATAAACTCATTAGTGAACAGACAAGCACACACGCACACACACACTCTCTGGGCCCCTGCTCAGAGCTTATCCCTTGGCAATTAAAAGTTTAATTAGAAGATTAAAAATACATGGGCTGAGTTTTATCACCTATTACTTTCTCAATTATGTGCTTTACCCATACAAAATGATCCCAACATCTCTACAGAAACTCATGCAGATTATCGAAGTAAACCGGATTTCACCTTCTGCAATGCAATGTTATAAAATCTCAATTTGCAATCAGAGCTAAGACCAACTTGTCTGTGTCACGTTGAATTAGCTCACTTCCTTATCAAAGAGAGGCATTTCACAGGACGGAATAATAAACACAGAAGCAAAACAGCGACTGGTCAGGCTTCATATTTTTTTAGAAGCTTCAATAACATGCCTTAATGAAGATAACTTTGTCCTACTTTCGCGTTTAAAAATAGATGCCGATAGGTTTTTATTTGTTTTTCTGTAAAAGTTTCACTGAAAATGGAAGTCAGCGACAGATTCTCAGGTAAAGACAGTGATGGTCGCTCTATCAGAGAAGAATATTTACCACATACTCTGACCACATTGTGTTTTCTGTACTAGCGAGCCACATGACATACTGACAATGTCAATTATAATGTTTTAAAGTCTGATAATGAATGATGCGCCGTAAAAAGACTTTGTGCTGATGAGCACAAGACGCAAACGTGCTCTTTCAATGGAAACTTGTGCACTCCTATCATTAAGCATACAAGTTAGATGGCAGCTCCAGAGAGCGTGTGTGTGCACTTTGGCCCAACCCGAGCATGTTCCAATCCAAACAAAAGCCTAGCGCAACCAAATTCCACCAGCGTCACCCAAGCCTCTGAGCTGGAGAACTTCCACCCGACATTTTGATGACGAGGCGGGAAACAGCAAGCATTAATAATATTAATAATTGCCTGATGCATAAAAATAAGATAAAAAGTTAAAGTGGGGGGGGGGGGGGGGGGGGGGATTGGGTTGGAATGCCACACACAAGGCCTGTCCATCAAACATGACTATAAACTTGTCACCTCCTCCTTGTCGTTTTCAGTCCCTGCTGTGTTTCTTCTTTCCTTCATTTTTTTCCTTAGTAGATAAATGCCTGGGGACTCTATTGTTTGGAAATCTAACCAGGAACTGTCGCCACTCTCATTGCCCCCACATTAGCAGCAATTATGCGCCCTATTCAGACTGTCTTTGTGCATCTCCCTCCTCTCCGTCTTCCATCTCCCCCACTAAGCCATGGCGGGCAAATCGACCCCGCTTTTTCCCGCTTTTCATAATCCCCCGCTCCAGTCCAACATACTGCACAAGGAAAACTTCTCGAAAACGAGCAAAGGAAAACATTCCTTAGAACCTCTTTTTGTATATAAATCTGGTTCTTGATTATTTCATATAAAATTGGGGGAAATTAAAATTCTAATTTCAGCATATTTTAGCGTGAACACAAATCCACACTTAGCATACATTCAACACACACACACACACCAAAACAAATTTTTTTAACTGCATAATGAAAATAGATTAATTGTTGGAGCGCGTAGTCACGTTTGTATTGGTTCAAGCAAGCGGTCACATATACACAAAATTCACAAATTACAATATTTGTTGGCCAAAAACATTATATCTTTGAATGTTTCCCTTTTTCAATTTTTTCACATATTATTTTGTTTTATAAAGCTTACCTGAAAAGTATTTTATTGTGTGCAAACATTGTGACAACATGCCCCACTATTTTCACAAAAATGTGTTTAATGAATTGCACTAATCTTCCACCTGGGCAATAACAGTGGAAATGTTCGGCAGGTTTTAAAAGCTAGATTTTAACGTTTGTGCCAATACAGAAAAATATTTCCAAAAATCTTTAGAGCAAAAATTATTGTATTTATAAAATGTTTTAATGAAATAACTCATCTATGCAAATTTCACAGTTATGAACAAAACTTTTGTATCGTAACAACAACAAAAAAATCTCAGGCTCTTTTAACATCAGAACATTTACTCATATATCTGTGCAGCATGATTGAAAATTACATCATCTGCCAAACTGTATAAATATTAATGTGAATGCCAGCACAAGTACTTTCATTTGGAAACTTGCACTTAAATTCTAGCACTTCTGAGTCAAGGACTGTTTATCCATTGATTTCAAGAAGGCCTCAGCGCTGGCGTTCTCATCCCCATCGGTAAAATCTTCCTGTCATATAAGAATTCACACGCAGCCATCGTACAGCTGCACAGGCCTGCACACGGTGCATGTGCACAGAAAGAGTAATTTCATTTCCATGTTTCAGGAGCCCCTCAGCGTGTAGGCCAGCAGCAGGACTATATTTAACAGATGACAAAAGTTGCATTCCAGACGTACAGTACAATCTTTGTGTTGATCTTTGTGTATGGAAATAAATGGAAAAGAGGAGAGAGGTGAGGGGTGAGGGGTGGGGTCAACAACACACAGCTGCAAAGCCAACGCAGCTCCATGAGACACAAAATTTACAACAGCATTTATCCCAGTTCCCCATTTATCACTTACAGGACAGGATTGCGTTTACAGCCTTAAAAACAAATGCGACGGAAATAAATCAAGACGATAAAAATTGGCGGAGAAAAAAAAATTACTATTTCTAGCGATTATGAAATCCTTATCAGTCCACATCCGAAAAAGGAACCTTCATTAACTATTGAAATCGAACTAGTGCAGAACACTGCGTATACACAATGCCGCCTTAACGCGACACAGGGAGAAAGAGAGAAACAAAACAAAAAACGGCAGGTTATTTTCACACACGATCATAGAGAGCAGCCTGCCAAAATCATCAACACAAGACAATTGAGCACAGCAAGTAGAAGAGAAAAAAACCCATCTCAGTAAATATTTACAGCACAAACCTTTTCCATTCATTTACCAAGCACTAACAAAACCGTACTGTACTCTTTCAGAGCCCACCCCCCTCCCCCCCACATCTGCGATTCATTGACTTTACAATTTACCACATGTCGAGATGGGAGAGGTCGGGACTCTATCTGAATCACGACACAAATATGCGAGTGATTTATTGTTTTAAAAACCATGGGCCGATTTAGTGCAACTCCACTCTTCCTGAGCATTACTCCTATTGGCAGACCATGAACAATTACAGTTTGGACTAATTAAGCCCTGAGAATGTGCTGTGCGCCGCTAATGTCTCACAGGCCCCGCTTTCAGTTTAATGGTGCCAAACTTTGCTCCCCAACTTAACTCGCACAAATCCAAAACAGATTGCACTTTTTTATGGGTGTTTATCAAGCCCTAGAAAACAGAAACCGTTTGGTTTGTGTGTGTGTGTGTGTGTGGGATGGGAGGAGGAGGAGGAGGGGAAAACGAAAAGGAGAAGGAAAGAGTGGTGGATAGAGAGAGAAAGGGAGTCTTGCTTCCGCCATTCTCTGTAAACAAAAGTGATTTGCAAAACAAAAGGATGGCAACCTTCTAAATAAACTGGGAGTGTGTTTTGTGGAGAGCGGCAGAAAACGTGAGCGCGTAGCTCAGTGAGCCCCCTGCGGATAGCAATTAGGGGCCATTAACATGTAAAGCCAATTTGATAAGGTATGAGTCTATCCTTGTAAATCCGTATTAAACTATCTCCTGCACCTCACACGACAGGCTATTCAGCACTCATAATCCATACGATAAACCATTGTTATTGACGTCTTAGCCTAAAAAGATTCAGCCACGGTTTATTCAAATATGTACATGCTGTATAAGGCTAAACTAGGGATGATCCATCTTTAGTTAAAAAAATAATAATTGATTTAAAAACACAAAATCAATTACATTTTAAATTAAATTATGCACTGCATTTCATATTAAAATACGTTATTTAAAAAACAAAAAATTGTGCTATATGCCAGGTCTCCGCCATATTTCTTTGCTCCGAATAACAGAGCGTTCATTTGGGTGTTGCAAGTTTGTCTTTTTTTATATTTTGCTCCTTTTTTAAACTATGCATAATTATACGTTGAAACCTGAAACCTCTGCCAAAAGTCTGCAGGCCTGAGGAATTATGGGGCCAGGGGTGGCGTCAAATATCTTAACATTCATAAGTCAGAGAGGCAGTAAATAAACCCAGCGGATTTACGGGCATAAAGCCCCCTGCCAGAACTCAGCCGGTCAGACCTCTGCTCTACCCCGCTCTCCCCTCTCCACAGACCTGTTGAGGTGTGATTTTAGCCTACAGCCACCCAGTTAACCCAGCACCTTTCCAACCACAACACACAAAGAGTGTGTCCGCAGCCGTGTGTCCGCCATGCAAACTGCAGTTTTTAGTGTGGGAAAAAAAAGAGGGCACGGGCATTGTTGGCAGAACGTCACGTCACATTGCTAAATGCTACCAAATCATCATAAAGCTTCTCCGATTGAGGTGGTTGGAGATACAAACTCCTCGTTATTCCAGCTCCCAGAGATCAGACGAATTAAACTCACTTTCTCCCTTCACTCAAACACACTTTAAGGGAAAAGCATTTCATCACTATTGCAAGAGCGGGCCATCAGGGAAAATCAGCTGACACGAGGCCTATGTAAATAAAATAATATTAATAATAATAAAAAGGTCACATCTCCGATATCAAGCATTTAGATCAGCATCTGGCTTAAATAACCTGGTAGAAGCAAATTTATCCTGACAAAATAAAACATCTGAAAATTGAAAATGCACTAAAATGGGATTTTATCAATACAATTGACAAGTAAAAAAAAAAAAAGTAAAAAAGGGAAGAGAGAGAGAGAAAAAAGGAAAATGCTAAGAAACCCTAAAAAGCACATCATCGCTAGCAAAACCCAACAAGCCCTGTGCATTCGTTAAACGGGGCGACAGCTAATCGATGCTCAGGTGAATTATTTATCCTCTACTTAAGAAATGCGTTTATGAATACAACGGCTTTCAACTTCAAAGCGGTGAGGGTCGGACGCCCAGGCAGCCCATAGGTAACAGCAGACCTCATTGCAAAGAAGCGGGGTGAAGGACTACAGCACGATGTCAAAGACTGAGATCTGTAGGCCTGCTTACAATAAGAGATCAAACATTACAACATACAACTAGAAAGAAATTCATTATATCTATGAGTATAATGTTTTGGCCAGAACAGACCAGGGTTGTACATCCAGAATATCAAACAACGATTCTACTTCCATGGGAGATTGCTAAATATATTCTCCGTAGCCCAAAATGAATAAGCCAGCAATTCGGACAGGAAGAGGAACAATCCGACTATGAGCTCTGGTAACAGCATCTCTGATACAGAAGATACATTGCTTCTAATTTATGCACTTTTGCAGTGGTCATACTAGTGCTGTCTTATATTTCAGTGCTTTGGTTTATTTGCGAATGTTTCTAATTATCAGCAGGTGAAAAAAGAGACATATTTTGAGAAGCATGTGATATCCACGACAAACACACACACACACACACACACACACAGCCAGAGATGTTTCTGTAAAAATGTCTCCCTGAAACTAGAAACAGGAGAATGCCTTTAAAGAAATTAAATGTAATAAAACTAAGGAAAATCCAAAATTTCAGAGCAGAACATTTTGAATGTAGTCATTTACTTAATTTCAGGTTACACCACATGTCATTGTCATAAAGCGCACCTTCACGCTTCAGATTAAACCTAGAGCTGATTATGAAAATCAGGAGTGACAGCAAGGTCCTACTGCACAATTTTCCTTATCCTTATTATGCTATTTCTACAAGAACGCCATTAAAAATATATAAAATATGCATTGTGAATAAATATATATATACCTACTAAATCAACACAATTTCTTTCTGCTGCCAGACAACTATGCAAAGCTGATATAAACAACAATCTCGATTTACACTGAAATATTGCAGTTATTCAACCTATTACACGCTCTAAACAAAAAGTCCATCATACCATGATAAAATGTTAATGCAAACATAAAATATATTATATTTCGTTTTCATTTAATGCAAATGCTTATTCGTTTTAAAATATTTCTGACACTAGTGTCTAATATTTTACTACACACGTCAAGGGTGGCATAAGCATTATTCTGACGATCACAATTTCATTGACTGACTTCCACTAATTACCATAAACATTTCCCATGATGCTCTATGGCATTAACATTTATGTGCATTGAATACTTTAAATAACACAAGCGACATTATGTTAAGCTCGGATAAATTAGCTCTCTGTGTGTGTTTTATGTGGCACATTGTGATAATGTTTTCAGCATCTATGTTTCTATTATTTCTACTCGATTTTTAATTCAAATTGGCAGGAAAAAAACGCAGGACATAATTATGGCATCACTGATTTTACACAAAAATATGAAAGCTTCGATTCAAATGAAGCTTTTGAGGGTTAAATATTAAATACCAGAAACGATTTATTTTTAACAACAACAACGATGATGATGATAATAATAATAATAAAATCGTTCTCGTACATTTTAGTTTTAGAAATTCCGGAACATACGCTTGTGTGAATTAAACGTCCAGTTTAAAGCAAACGAGTTATTTAAGTACACAGACAATTGCATAAATGCAGAATATAACCTTTCAAGCGTGAACATATTCGCAGATAATTCTAGGAAATAAAAAGTATCTGAGGCAGTGTGTTTGTGCACGTCATGAGTCGCGCTGCACTCGCCGCTCGCGCGGGTCTGTTCACGCGAGCGCGCGCGCGGTCAGCGCTCGTTCAGGGCGACAGCGTGTCCGCGTGAGCGGCGAGCCTCTGTTCAGCGCAGAGTGAATTGTGGCAGAAGTTCACTAGCCGACCAAAGCAATTCCTAAACATGGACGTGGTGCTTTAACTGCGTGCATGTGGCTGCAGAAACACGTTAAAAACACTTACTGTGCGCGCGGTCGGAGAGAGCGATCCGTTCGGGAGGTACGGGCTCGTGAGGTCGGGAATCATTATAAATGGATAGCCCGGGTACGGTGGGCTCTTGAACAGCCCTCCATCTTGCCTTTTCGCAGCTAACATGGCGGGGGGGAAAAAAAGAGGAAAACTTTTAGTTTAAGTTACATTCCCAGAAACTTTGCACCGTATGTGAAGAGGCAAACGGAACCGACGCACAGTGTTGTTGTCCTGAGCAACAACAACAACAAAAAAAGATGATTTAAAGAAAAGCAGCACTCACCCTCCTCTAAACTTTCTCTTGTTTTGTCTCTGAAACTTTCAGATCTAGGCGGAGGCCGTCTTTCCGCCTTGAAATGCAACGAAACACAGGGAAGGCATTGAATAATCACAGCGAGGAGATCGTTAGCTTTAGTTAGCAAGCGTGTTTAAACAAGAAATGAGCATGTAAACTTGCGGACAAGTCGCGGATTCGCGGTTATTTGTCACTTACCTCGGAATCCGAAGAGCTGTTTTGATTCGTTTCCGACTCGTTTACAAGAGAAGACTTGACATCTGCTAAATCCCTTTCTGCTGAAGAGTTCTCCGAAATCTTTTCCTCCTGCTCGCCTTCGTCTTTGAAGGAAATCATTTCATCGTTCGCACCCAGATCGTCCCCTCCACCGCCGTTCAGCTGCGGCATTTTTCCCGAGGAGCGCTAATTTTGCGGGGGGCCAAAACACCCAAAAGTTTTTAAACCCTTGATCTTGGTGTGATCCCCGAATCCCGAGTTTTAAGTTTAGGGACTCGCAGTGGCGTTTGGCTGGGTGAGTGTTCAAAACTCAAAAGGAAGAGGGCAATCTTGGCAGAAACAGAAGCCGGAGACGGAGCTGAGGCGCTCGGATTGAGGGAGTTGAAGTTGGTCGGAGTGGTTTTCAGTTCAAAGGCGGCGCTGATTGACAGATAGAGAGGGATGGAAATAGAGAGAGTCTGGATTCGGGATTATTGACAGGGAGAAACACACAAGAAAAAAACTAATGAGATTCAAACAGGGAGGGACTTGAAGTGACGTTTTCATAAATAGAGAGGGGCAGGAAAAAGTACTGGAGGGGGAAAAGGGCTTGAACGAACGAACGAGAGAGAGGGAGAGGAAAAGAGCTTTTGGTGAAGAGCAGGACAGTTAAAGCGAGTCGCCCCTGTTTGCTTTTGTACAGGAATGAATGGAAAAATAGGCGGAAGACACTTGTGCGCTAGTGAAACGGAGAATCACACTGGCTTCCTTATTTCTGCTGTTGTTTTAGGAGATGTTTTAGGAGGTGCTCGTGGGCTGAAATAACCCCCACTCCCCCCAAACTTCACCTCTCCATCAAACCCATTTATGTTAACATCACTTCACAACTATTGCACTCAAAGAGGGAAAATATGAAGCAAACATTTCAGTGACGTGTAGTTTTGTCTGTGTGTTAAAATGAGATCGGTTGCAAGACAGGCTGATATTATTCTGCATATACAGTATAATCATATGCACTGAAATGCATCTTTGTTTCTATCCAATTAACTTGCCGCGAAAAATTAGTAATCAGTGATTAAACTGAAAGTGGTCAGCATGTGACACTGATTTTATAACAAAAACATTACAAAAAATAGGTGTGTGTAGCTTTATATAATTTTACATTCAGATAAATAGCATTGTATAAATATGTGTGTGTGTATATATATATATATATATATATATATATATAGATAGATAGATAGATATACATACATGTATATGTACACACATGTATACAATGCCTTATACATTGTACACATTTACACGTACATTTATATAAATGTCTACAATTATATAAAACTACACATATATTAAAATATACAATCTACATAATACACCGTATAATACACATTTTACACTATATGTATATAACAATAAAATACAATGCAGGAATGTTTTCTGCCTGTGTATGCAGAAATGCTATATATATATATATATATATATATATATATATATATATATATACACACACACACACACACACACAACACAAGCATATTTATAAAATGAAATGTATTTATTATACTTTATATTATATATGAGATGATAAAGTCCTTTCTGCATTGTATTATGTTGTGTATATATTTGAATTTACATAACATGTATATATATAGGCCAGTATTAGAAATTGGGTTGGTTTTGAGATAGACAGACTGGAGTGTGTGCAGACGGGCTAATTGAGGCCGGATAACCTGTTTTCATTATGAATAAAGAAAAGGGGGGTGGGGGTTGAATATCCTTTCTTTCACGTCTCTGCAGGCAAACTTTTTTGCATTTCTTTAAGTGTATATGTCTATGGTTTGTTAGTTTTTGATTTAAATTAAGCATACACATACATAACTATACATACAAATAAAAGATTATGAAATTAAAACAAAACTATATGGGCAATTGGCTTCCCAGAATTGTATAAACTACACTTGGAACGAAAAGGATTACATATTAGGGGTTCCCAATTAATATAATTGTGTCAATTTAGTTTTAATTCATGTAGTTTTAATTAATTATTTTAATTTTAATTTAGAAATTTCACAAAAAATACTTTTAAAATGGCACATTAAACATGAATGTATTATGCCATCATTGAAGACAATTCTCCTTATATAGAGACTTTTTGGCATAAATCTTTATTTTTATTTTTAAATTGAGTCAAGAACCCTAGGGTTCTATATAAAACCCCACTGAACCTGTTTTAAAGAGATGTATTTCAAAGACATCCCTCTGTGTTTTTGAGTACTGCTCATTAGTAGTACTCATAGTGTTTCCCCCCTTTTAACATTATTTGGTTACTTATTTGTTTAATTTTTAAATTAGCTGTTTTCTTACATCCATTTTAACAGTCAAGGTCACACAGGTATCAGGGGCTGGATAATGTGAACAGAAAGATTTATTCATTTTCCTACCTGAATTTCACTGGTGGAATTATGCAGAGACGTCATTTGAACTGACCTTGCAGTGTAGCCCTTATAATATAATACACTGGGGGGGGGAAACAGTTTTGGTTTTATGAATATAAATATACATTGTATGCAAATAAAATGTGCACATGATACAACAAGAACATTTTATTTGAATGTAAGCAACCATATTATATATTACAGAAACAGAAATGTAAGAGCCGACAACAGATTATATAAATAACGTTACATTACACACGTTATAGCGCAGATTATATATTTATGGCTTGGAATAATAATAAATTAAAAAAAGAATGCAGAATGACACATCATCAAACTCTTTGAATTCTTTATAAATATAAGATCTATGGGATAGACATTCTTATAGAGTGTCAATATGATTGAACAATAACGACTCGGTATTTAAAATGTGCTGTCAGCAGCTGAAAGATGCCCCATTGCTTTTTGACTTCAGAAGTCTGGAGCCTGCAGATACCAGACCAAAGCAGCTGAGCTCCTAGCTAGCATCTCCCTGGATTGCCTCAGCAGGTTATTGAGAGTTCACTTAGATTGGGTGCATTTTATCAGCCTTGCTAAGCAAAGCCTTGCTCTATTTAGTCCCCTGCTGCATCTAAACCTATGACCAATCCAGGGCTTAAAACACGGTTCAGACTGACCTATTCCCTCCACGTCAATATTTTATCACGCTTAAGTAGATAAAAATAGAAAAGAAATGGTTCCACTAATGACAACGATTCTAAAGACCAAAGTTTGATTTCTGTGCATTGCTCTTATAGCTCTATGTAAAATGTTACCTGGCTGGTAGGATTTTGTTTCTGTGCAAACAGTTAATTACCCACAATGCCTGTGTGTTCATGCGCTGGATGAAATGGCTCTGTTCTTAATTAGCATATTATGGGCTCTCTTAATGGTCTTCCCGGTTGTTTTCAGAGTAACAATATGTGCTTTTTAAAAGCTGGGTTAATAGAGAATACAACTTGATTTATGCCAGATCCCCTCTAAGCTAGTTGAATAAAACAAAAAAGGAAGAAAAAAAAAGTTTTTTTTAGTTTTTACAAGTGGAACTTGGCATTTAACCTTTTCGCATTTAGTCAATTGCAAATTTCCCCATTGTGAGAGAGTCTCTGCGTACCATTTTAGCATTTTTTTCCCCCTGTAGGAGTTCAGTTGAGTTTTATCCTGTGAATAATGACTTGGTTAACCACAATTATGCGATTCTAATGGATCTTCATGTTTTGCAGGCACAGACCAACAATAGGGAAATTATTTTCTTTGCAACATTATGCAAAGTTTCATTTTATAATGTATATTTTAAGGGCAGACGGAAAAACAGAATCAAACTAATTGAGTTATCCTCAGCATTTTGAAAAGATTACAGTCAGAACAAAGTGACGTTGATCATTTGTGTGCGAGTAAATCAGTTTTGATGGAATGGAAATGTTAATAGATTATTAAGTTCCAAACAAAGTCAAACAGTGCATCTTTCTATCTTTCTGTTATTTCATGAATCACAGGATTTCACTCAGAGATGTGTCATTTAATTGGCTCTGTGAATCTCGAAACTTGGCAACATTTAGTCATATAAACATGTTTTCCAGAGTACAGCCATGTTGCCAATTTAACTTTCGGAATATCGCATAAAACAGTTGCGAATAAAGCAGTTGCCTTCCCATGTGTTCAAGAGAACAAAACCGTTACAATCATGCTATCTTGCATTCATATGCCCGGTGTTTGGGAGGGAATTAAACAATTGAGATGCTGTGCAATGGAATTGATCCGCTGGTTAGTCCAGTTATCCAATCACATCCTCAATCAAAGTCACGTGAGTTTTGTGTTCATCGAGAGATTTATTGGTAAATACGTGTCTTCCAAATCTTCGAGCCGTTTCATCACGTGATCCAAAATTTGCCTACAAAGATGTGGATCGAAACATGGGTACTGATGGATTTGTGAATTAAAACATTGTAGTCCCATAAATGGCGTCTGAACGTGTGTCTGACCCCTGGAGTCTGTCAGATATACTCCATAGTGGGAAATGTACTTGGGAAAGGAGGAGCACTGAATCTGTTTTCCAAAACAAACACCAGACGCTTTTATACATGGACGCGACAGCCATTTATCAAGGTTTGGGTTTGGAGCAATACAAACATGTAGCCACCTGAAGCGGTGCATCAGTGTGAATGTACAGTATGTACTCACATCTCTTAAATTCTGCGGTCACATCGAATATTGGAGCCAAGGCACACATAGAGGAAACTCTCTGACATCACACCAAACCTACATTACTCAGAGACTGAACCTATGACCCCAGAGTTATCTCTCGAGCACAGCCTCTGCATCAAATGTTCTCTCGCTCTCAGCAGACAGTCGATTCCTGCCCACAGTTTTCATATAGTCTGTATAAATTACATTAATGTCAGCAACAGCTTGTTGCAAAGACAAAAAGCTTTATATTGTATGATTACATAAAGTCCTTGGGATCTTTGCAATGCTTGTGTTTTAGCATGCTGTGCTCTCTGCTATCCAAATATTTACCATTTATGAGGGCTTCTCTATAATAGATTAGTTGAATTTGTTGAGTAGATATCTTTTTTGGCTTTAGAAACTGGAGCATAAAGGGGCCAAACACCAGCTGACACTCTTAATAGGTTCATTTGTGTTCTGTATAGAACCCAACTTCAAATAACTTTATTACAGTCATAAAATTCAATCAATAAAAGACCTGTGGTAATAACAAAGACATAGATAATAAAGACTTGTTTTACAATAACAAATTAATATATGAAATTAGACTTTAGGTCCTGTTAGATCATTTCTGTGTATTATGGATATGGTTACAGTGATCCCTTGTTTATCGTGGTTAATGTGGACCGGAACCCCCCGCGATAGGTGAAATCAGCCAATCAGCTCACGGGATACATCCACTGGTGCTCTCATTGGTCGATCTAGCGCCGGGAACCAATCACGTGTCTTGTCTGAGTGCCGTGGGTGTGTACAAAGCCTCTGAGAGAGTTTCTCTCTTTGTCTGGCATTCTGGGAAACCGTTTTTCTCACATCATCAATTTAATTTCAAGTTATAATATTACTACACATTAACTATTTAATTCACATTGTCATGAAATCATAGTGCAATGATAACACAAGCACAATGTTAGAAACCCTTAAAATGTTTTTTTAATTTATGTTTTCAAGAATTTGATTGAGCGCTCAAAAATATTCCATATGCATCCTTTTAGGGTTTCCAAAAATGAATCCGGCTATAAAACTGTTTAAAGTACTATATTAGGAGGAATGTAGTCATAGTTCTTACAACAATTGGCAAAAGTGCTCACTTGTTCGCACCACAGAAACTGGGAATGATTTTAGTTAAAGGCCTTTTTGGGGAATTTGCTCCTACGCCAGTGTTGGGTCCTACTGGCACAATTGTAACTACCAGTGATGTAAGTATACGATGATTGGCCGAATACAAAATACTAGTACAAGCCTTTTTTTAAAAGCAGTGTAAACTCAGTTCACATATACTTACTCCACAAACATGGAAAACAACAATAGATGGGCCGACACCATAGTCCAGGCACTTCTAAACTGATCATGGCATCCTCCAATTGTTGATGGTGTTGAATGCCGTGCTTAAATTATGTTGTGGCCAGTCGGCATTCGTCACTTTCAGAGTTTCTACTGGCGGTGCGAATGCGACTAGGAAAAATGGCTCTAGGGGAAAAGTTTGTCCTCGGAAGACCACCCTGGTGGCTAGTTCATATAACTACCCAGGGCGAAAGCCACATGGACTTGTGGACAGTCCAATTATTCATTTAGCAGACGCTTTTATCCAAAGCAACTTAAAATTTGAGGAATACAGAAAGCGATTCATCCTGAAGATGCAAAAGTACACAACAGTACTTACAAAACAAAGTTTCAAACATTACACATAGTACAAGCCTTAGAGGAAAGAGGAAGTTTTATTTTTATTTTTAGTTGAGGTGGTGTGTGTGTGTGTGTCATGTTAGTTGTTCACGAAAAAGGTGAGTTTTTAGCAGTCTTTTAAATATTGCCAAGGATTCTGCATTCGGATGAAGGCAGCGAGGTCGTTCCACCAGCAAGGAATGGTGAACGAAAATGTTCTTGTTCTTGGAGTGATTTTTTGCCTTTCTGTGAAGGTACCACAAGTTGTCGCTCGTTGATCAATCGAAGCTTTCTGATCGAATTTCCATCCACACACATCATGCGTGCAGCCTGATTTTTGCAACAATGCTCATGCGAGTCATTTTAACTCAAAGAAGAAGGGTTCACTGTAGGTCGCACGTGGCGCGTCATCCACACTCAAGCTCAATGGGGTCTACTTTGAAAGGCTTGCACGTTCAAGTGTGCGCAAAGCAGAATGCTGAAAATGAAATATACCTGGGCCTTACAATTGTGAGAATTTATTTAGCTTTTTGAGTTTTAAGACAGGAAACCTAAAATAAATGGCAGAAATATATACATACCGGTATAGATGCTGTTATTTTAACCCTATTTTCTGCTGTTGACCTCATATGGGTGTATTATTTGCTGAACATTTGTTCTAGCAGAGGCCCTCTCATATTTAGGTTCAAGGACGAGTCTTAAAAGCTTCTTCCTGAGCAAGATACAGGAAACAGGAGGCAGTTTCCCAGGCAGAAAGAGCAGGAAAAGTTTTCAACGCAGTTGGGGCAATGGCTGACAGCTATCATAGATCATATTGCATGTGGGTCTGAACTCTAGACTATGGATATTAGTCTCAGAAGGATGTGTTTTACATCATGAACATGCATGCGCTCCTTTGTAAACAACAAGATCAAATGCGTACAGCTCTAAATGCATTTTAACAATCCATAATGAAATAGACAGTTTGCTCTTTCATACCTCAGGAGGCTTGGTGGAGGTCTCAGGTCAGTTTTATTCAGCTTTGTCTACTGAAAGTCCTTCAAGAAAGAAAGAAACACAAATGGCAATTTTGACATAGGGCTACAATAAGAGTATACAGATTAATGTAGATAAAACATGCAAGATCTGTTCTGGAACTCTAAAAGAGACATTTGAGATTACAAAAAAGAATTTTTTATCAGATTTGAATGCATGAAATCCACAAGCCACAAACAACACATCTCGTTCCTATGGTAAAAATAATTCCATTGAATCTCAGATGTGGTTATCCCTATAGAGTCCTTATGGATAAACCTGGCAGGATCTTCATAATAGGGCTTAATTAAAAAATGAATGCAAAAAAAATCTATTTGGCTGACATTTGCCCCCCACTTTAGCTTCCTGCTAAAGAGTTAGTTAGTTTATTTGTTATTTCTGTATGGCATTTTATCTGAATGTAAAGTCTCAAAAGAAAGGCATAATGCCAGGAGTATCATAAGTGTGATTCAATAATTAGCACATGTTAACCTGGGATCTATAATGGCTATTTTTCTGCAACAACCTTGAGCTCAAGTTTTACAAAATCGACTCGTTACACTTCCAGAGAGCAATTCATGAACCGAAACAAAGGCAAGTCAGAGGGCAAAGCGGTTGTCTTTTTATATCTTTCAACAAACAGAAGAAAGCAAATTTATTTACAAATGAAACTCAGCTGTTGAGGTCCGTGCTCACTTTAAAGCGACATTAGTATCAAGAGCTTTTGTTCATATTAATGTTCAGAGCAGAAACTCATTTTCCACCCGGGTCGCCCGTGCAATCCTCTCGCCGGGAAATGAATCCCACTTCCTATTTTTGTTCATTAACCATCTCCAAAATGCATCATAAGCACAGAGATCACATCACAGTATATTTTATCAATATTAATAAGGATAGGAAAACTCTACTGGTTATTAAGAGACTCCCCAGGCTTTGATTTAGACCATTACTAACGCCTCTGCATCTTTAGATTAAAAAACCGACCTCTTTTATTTAATAACATTAAATCCTGGCATGTATCTTCTAAAAGCTTTAATAAGACAAAGATAAGATTTGCATCCCCATACAAGTGTCTTTTTCAATTGATTATGAAGCCGCCATTGATGTGTGAGAAATTGATGTTTTCCTCTGTTCTTAAGGGGCTCTAATAGAAAGGGCGGGATTTGAGGAGGAGACTTTGCCACTTTGATCTTCAATCAGTAAAAATTCCCACTTCTTCTTTGTCAGACTATATTTGGTAAATAACGGTGACAATCCATGTGCTTTAATAAGATGAAATGACGGGAAAGAAAGGGAAGGGAGGAGGAATAGTGAGGGAGAGAGGGATAGAGGAGAGAGACTGGTTTGGTAGTGTTGGAAGGTGTTGGTTAGACAATGTGTCCAGCAGAACGTACTAACAAACACATGCAAAAACCTGTGTGGGGTTTTAAAATAGAACCAACTTGGACCGGCAGGTATGAGTGTTAACAGAAAACAAATTTGGTTTGGGGTTTGCTTGTTCGACGTGACTCAAATTTCACATTCCCGTTCCAAAACACATACTGCTATAGTAACTTCACAACAAGCACATATTCTGGGACCTGAAATGACTTTTCTTAATGGATTGGTTCAACCAAATAATGAAAATTCTGTCATCGCTTACTCACTCATGTCATTTCCAATCTGTATGTCTTTCTTTCCAGGAACACACAAAGGAAGACGTTTTGATTAATGGACTAATCCTTTTTTTCCCCACATGCAGCTATAATGAATGCTTTGCAGGAGATTCAAAAGCACCATAAAATAATCATAAAAGTAGACTTGGGTGCTATATCCAAGTTTTTCTCGCGTTGTGCGAGAAAAACATTGATTTTTAAGTTAGTATTCACTGAAAATCTTCCTCTCCAGTGAGATGTTAACCACTGCAACTGGACTGGACTCATCAACTGGATCATTCAGTTCAGATTCATGAACAAGATCAATAGAATCATTAAAAAGATCCGTCTCAAAAGAAGTTAATTACTGCTTAGATATTAACATAACTTTAATGCTTAGTTTGTCCACAAATCTGTACTATGACTTCAGAATATTTGGAACATTGGAGAATTATTTACTTACATTTGTAATATATGTATACTATGTGTGTGTGTGTGTTTTACAGAAAGTCAAATGCGTTTAGAAAGACTTGAGTGCAATTAAATAGTGATGACATTAATTTTTGTGTGAACTATTCCTTTATAGTAAACTCTCAAGGGATACATCTCTAAAAGAGACGGTTCTAAAAGAGGGGTTTCACAGTGATGCCATATAAAGAACCATTTTTGGTTCCCCAAACAACCTTTTAGTAAACCATTGAACCATGTGTTTCTTAGTGTGAGGAACATTTTAATAGTATAAAGAAATGTTATCCACTATACAGAACCTTTTGTGGAGATTCCATGGATGTTAAAGGTTCTTCAACAGCAATAAAGAAGCTTTCTTTTTAAGACTGAACCTCCACACTGGCTGAAGCAGTTCCTTCGGGTGACTGGAGTCTCTGCCAACCTGTAGTTGAAATATATGGAGAGAAGGGCACAGTATCCAGGATAACAAAGCCTAGCCTAAACCCGAGGGGGATTTGACTCACAAATAGAGATGGGAGAAGACAAAGACAAAGGAGAGAGGAGGGGAAAAGTCTAATGGAACACTGCCAGACCAAAATGGCCTCATTCGCTCATGACAACACAAGTGGATTTTTGCATTAAGATCAGAAGACGTAAGATGTAATGGAAAGATAGCGATATGACATTAAACGTATCACGAAACAACGTCTCCTCGTGAAGCACATATAAGGAAAACTCTGGCTTAAAAGGAAATTCGATTAAATTAGATAAAATCAGTTCACCTGGTGAAATAACAAAAGATAGTAAAATACAGTCCGCCCAAAGCAGACGAGATGATGTATAGTTGTGTTAGGCACGCTAAAAAATGTAACAGCTTTCAATCATGGTGATGATACTCACCGCATGAGCTTTCCCACAGTTCCCATGGGCACTGTGTCATCACAACTCTAAATACTGCAGCAATGAGAACAGTGTGGGATTCACAGATTCACACAAATGGTATGAAATGATCACTTCAAGATGGGGAGACAAAGACAGAACACTACTGAGACAAATAAGCTCTGTTTCAAAACCTTACTGCCTCCATAGGCAGCATCCAAACTCAAATGGAACATCATAAGCAACTGATTCTGAACGCTCTATATAGACAGAAACTTTAAGAATTGTACAATAGCGCTCCACGTATGGATCGCACAAGGGACTCGCACTATCAATACAGGCGACTTGAAAAGAATATAAGCCATAAAATTGCATTAAATGTGCATTAAATTGTTAAAAGTGACAGTAAAGACATTTAATGAAAGAAAAAATATTTCTATTCCAAATAAATGCACTTGAACACATTCAAAGAATCCTGAAAAAAAAATTGATAACTTTTCCCCAAAAATCTTAAGCAGCACAGCTGCTTTCAACATTGATGATAAGAAAATCATCAAATCTGCATATTAGAATGATTTCTGACGGATCATGTGACTGAAGACTGAGTATGCAAAAAATTTGACTGCCAGAAAAAAATACATGAAAATAAATCTAATTGTAATAACATTGCAGTGTGTATATCTCACTAATTTATATTACAAAACCATAGGGTATTCAATAAAATAATAAATGAAATTTACATTATTAATATAAATATTATAAAAATCTTTGATTTATTTTTTCACTTACTTTGTTGCAATGCATTCTGGGATTGCATTTGTTAAAGATGAATGTGATTAGGAGGCAGCATAATTAAGTCGCCCACAATTTGGAACAGCCTTCGCATCGGATGTGTGTTATGCCGCCCCCATCACACACACCAGGTTTTGGGACAGAGCGATAGAGAAATACGACTAAACAAGTGGTCGGACGGATAGCGGCAGGAGCGGAAAACAAAAAGGGCGCAAACATCAAGAAAGAAGGAGCTCTGGCCAGGTAGATGGAGAGCGAGAGAGAGAGAGAGATGGGGAGCAGCAGGGAGCATCAGGGGCTGGGGGCTGGCTCCAGGCATTGAGGGGGCATGCAGGGATTTACTCGAAGATCAACAATAGCACACTCAATAAACCCCCGTGGACGGGGGAAACTGATCCACCTCGACACATGTGAGCCCAAATTTACAAATGTTTACATCCTTTAAGGAAAAGAGGAGAAGCTGTCGATCTTGTTCGATATTTGCAATGAGCTCCAGAAGTAAACAAAATGCAGACGGCTTTTCTATGGCCTGCTTCTTCCCCCCATCATTCTCCCTCTACACCCTTATTTTCCTTTTTAAAAGGCCGCGGAAGGAAATTATTCAGTTTGGCACATGAGCCGATACTGAGATGCACTCATTCAATATCGGGCTGTCTCAATATCTTAAAGACACTGACAATGAAGTGGTAGTTATTTTTATTGACTAACTGACTGAAAAAGGGAGAAACGATTGCTGGAAATATCAAAATGTAATATTTACTGCAGTTATTGACAGACAAACATGCACATTTATAAATAATATTACAGCAAAACATTGAAATATTTCTAATGTTTAAAATCTTTTAAAAGCTGAATTTTTCATCATTCTAATATGCTGTTTTGATGCTCTTCTTATAATGATCAATGTTGAAAACAGAAACCGTGATACTTTCTTTCTCTCTCTCTCTCTCTCTCTCTCTCAGGATTCTTTGATGAATAGAAAGTTCAAAAGATCAGCATTTATTTAAAATAGAAATCACTTTTGATTTTTTTTATGTCTCTTTGCTGTGTAAACACAATTTCATTAAACAAATACAGCATGTATAACTAAACAAAAATTATGCAGAAATCAGCAGTCAGTCATTATCATGCATACAATAATTTCTGTAAACAAATGATTTGCAAATGATCTACAGTCTCAATTACATCTGCAGCACAACCTGTGCTGGATGAGCAACGTGTAGAAGTGTAACGCTCTGTCCCAATAAGGACCAATTATGAACAAATTATTCAGTTTGAATGGAATGGAATTACATTTCATCAATAATTTGTCCCAGAAAGACCCTTTTGGCAGAGGCAATAGAGCGTGTGCTTGTGTTCTATCCCTCTGTGTCTTTTTCACCTCTAGAGTGTGAGCAGGAGACAGACAGCTTTCAGAAGGCTGAGGTGAGGACAAGAGGCTCATGTACTGGTTACCGGCTCAGTGAAGCCAAAGCCGAGCCAGCAGCCTGTGCTTTACACTAACGCAACCCAAAAAAAGCACATTAAAGAGTCTTTCTTTCTGCCCCGACTCAAAACCACATCTTTAAAAAAAGCTCGGCTTTAGAAAAAACAACTGCAGGCTCCTCCAAACACTTCAGACCATAGAAGTGGTTGACCATCTCCATGCTCCGACTCCTAAATGAGGAGTCACTCCGAGGACAGTGATTATATGTTCAACTAAAACAGATAATAAGGGGACATGTAAAAAGATGAAAGATGACACATGCACAGATGCATTGTATTTAATATCCAAAACAAACACATCTCTAGTGCAGTGGTTCTCAACTGGTTTCGCTTCAGTAGCCAGATTTATTTACTGGATGTCAATTGGCAACCTACCAAGCCCCTTAAGAGACATAGTGATTCTAAAATAAAGAGATGGGAGGAAAAATTATATTTCAATGCTTTTATCCGCCAAGAAACTTTACGCTCTCTCAAAAATCAAACAAAAAATCATTTGTGATACCTGATCAATAATATCAATATAATAGTACAATAATATAAAAATGGTCTCTATCCCTCTCTCCCTCACTATTTCTACTCCCTTCCGTTTCTTTCCCATCATCCAGTTTTCCTATAGCTCAATAAGTAGAGCATTGGTGGTTACAAGTAGAGCATTGGTGGTCATGGGTTCGATCCCAGGGAAAGCAAGAACTGATTCGATGTGTTCCTTGAAAGCAATGAAAGTCACTTTGGATAAAAGCGTCTGCCAAATGCATAAATGTATCATTTCACCTTATTTAAGCACATGGATTTTCATCGTTATTTACCAAATAAAAACTGCAACATTTTTCCATGGAACAAAATACCTTTGTAAGAAAATACAAATGTTTTGTGAGTGAACGCAATGTTTCTTGGGGGAAAGAACGCAAAGAGAACTCAAAAGCATTAAAATATACTTTTTTCTTGCCATCTCATATTTTTTGTGACTCTGAAGCAAGAAAGTAGCAAAAATATTGTGTCTTAAAAATCAATCACTGAACCCGTCTACATAATTTACTAATCCTCTATTATAATAGGGAAAAAAAAGAGCCAGTTCATTGAGCGTTTTGACTTTTATAAAAGGGTTAAAGAGCCTCAGTCATTATGTGGTTGGATAATTCCAGATGGACTAGCGTTCATTATCAGGCTGGGGTAACTATTGCCGACAACTGTGAAACCTGTGTCAAAAAGTCTGTTTTCTGACCAGCCTTCATTTGCATGTTTGAATAATACATAGTGCTTATAAGCATATTAAATGGAGTAGATATGCACGTCATTTGAAGGAAGAGATCAGACCTTCCCAGTTAATTATGAAGATGTCAAATGTCAGGCAGTGAACCTCTGCCCCTGGGGTCGCCCCCTTTAGTTTAGTGATTATATGCACAAACTACAGATAAAGTGTCATCATACAGGTTATTAGAGCTGAGAAAAACTCCCTCTGACTCTCATTACCATTAAAAGCCAGGGAAACACAAGCAACGAGAGGAACGCTCTCTTACTTTTCTACGATGCTAAAGCTGAAACACACTGCACACAGACCTACAACTTTCCACAAAGAAAAGAATTGCATAAAAGGGTCATTTTAGGGTCAGGTATCTCTTTCAGGTGAATCACTGATATGGCGGAGAAATGGTTGTGTGTTTATAGCAATTCATCTGAATACTAAAACAGCCAGTTTAATGTCAAAGATATCCGAATAGTACTTCATCACCTCTTGAGTATAGTCAAACCCATAGTCAATGTCAAACCCATTGATGGTCCACATATTGTTCGTTGAATGTCTGATGCACATGGCTAACTAAAATGGAAACACTTTTGCAAAAGCGAAAGTGTAATTCTGATTGGCTGACCTAGTGTGTGTGGTGATTGTTATTGGTTCCCACTAGGAAATGAAAGCAGTTTTTTTCAAGTTCCAGGACTGCATTGATGAGCACTTCAGAGGAGCAACAAAAGGTTTATGAGGTTCATGATTGATACATTTAAATAAAAATAAAAAAATAAAAAAACATTCACACTTTTTGTTTGAGGAACTTAGATCATTTTAAAAGAGATGTGTTCACATGATTATCCATAGGGTAAATCTTCTGGATTCCAGAGTGATTTAATTTATTTATGCATTTGGCAGACGCTTTTATCTAAAGCGACTTACATTGCATTCAAGGAACACATTGAGTCAGTTCTTGCTTTCCCTGGGGTCGAACCCATGACCTTGGTGTTGTAAACACCAATGCTCTAATAATTGAGCTACAGGAAAGCTGGATTTCATTTTGATTATTTGTATATCCTCTCACATCTATAATGGAAGATCAGTTGAAGTAAGGGAACATATGCAGAACATGAAAGTAGAGGTGTGATAACACAAAATATCGTAAAGACATTTACCCATCCACAAACTTGTTGAACAAAACGAAACTGGTCACTTTACGTTACTCAAACAGCTTCTTCTTGCCAAAGTGTGTGTTCCTGGCTGTAAAGCCCAGACCGTATAGAGTGGTGTAAGTTACATCAGAGAGATCCTATGGGGTTGTATAATGCAGTTTTTTAAGTTATGTGTAAAATAAAGCCTGCCGTAAACATAACTCGATTATACTTTTCACACTTTACCGTTAAATCGAAAATTACACACACCCAATGCGAAAGTGCAAATTTTGAAGAAGTTACAGTTGAATAAGTTACTAGATACGACTACTTGGGGTGTGAGTTTCCCAACAGGAAAATCTGGAAGGAATCAGCGGCGAGTTGGACTTCCAGGTTCTGACGTCATACCTGCACCACTCTATTTCAATTTCATCCGATATATCGAGACCGTTTACTTCCAAAACAACTGGTCCACACAATGGCAGAGCATTTGCCAAGCATCTGTTTAAACACACTTGAGAAGTATGTTTCTGGCCTGAACCTTGTCAACTAAATTACTAACATAAATGCCCTTTAAAGAAGTTTTTCGTGAATGATAACCTAAACGAAATGAAAAATGTGACTACAGTAATCCCTCGCCACTTCGCGGTTCAAGTTTCATGGCCTCAGTGCATCGCAGATTTTTCTAAAATATTCATTGAAAAATTCAAATTCAAAAATACTGCCATATCGGCAGCCGTATTGCGGAAAGCAGCTTTGCTTTACTGAACTGATTTAAAGGCCTCATTATATCAGTGCAGTAAAACCATCATCATCATCACATTCATCGAACTGCACAGGTCTGTCATCGTCGTCATTACTGGAGTCTCAAGATACTACTGTCATTGATGAGTGTAGAGCACCATAATACGTATCGGTTGAGAGTAAATGTATAATATTAAGGTTTTATAATTAAATAGATTTAATTAAAATATACATATTTTAAACATTCTGGTACCTACACACACATATAAGGAAATTCTTAGGGAGGGCAATCCTACTTTGCAGATTTTCAACCATCGCGAGGGGTTCCAGTTCACATTAACCGCGATAAACGAGGGATCACTGTATTATGTTTACATTAACATACTGTTTAAGAAAATATGATGAGAAAAAAATAACACCAACAACACACTAACAATGATTAAAAAAAAGAAAAATTCAATGATGATAATCCAATTATTGTCAATAATGCCAAGACTGACTGCTTTGTAAAACACCAGTAAACTGAAAGACTTAATTAACTCAAACACATCATGACACAAACATGCTAATGTACATTCTTGTGTAAGCCATGTTGAAAATGCGCTAAAACACAGATAATGAAAAGCGAAAGGTTTAAATTCCTCAACTAAAAGGTTTTAAAAATCCATTGACCAAAATAAAATGGTCCAAGTAAAATGACTAAGATCAATGGATAAGTACCGGTAGTATTAAGAAAATTTAGAGGATATAAACTGACTAAAACATAAACCTTGAAAAGTGCTTTTCACTGCAGCCTTCTTTAGTATTCATATGAGCTCCATTTCTTTGTCTTTCCTTTCCCACAAACATACCCTCAAACCCACACCAGTCTACAGTGAAGTGTTCATTTAATAACTCATTAAATGGAGCAAAAGCATGTTAGATTTCCACCTTTCAAGTCCAGAGTCGATTTAACAAGCCAGGTGTTGGTGTGTTTGTATTCAGCGGGTGAATATGTGAGTGTGGCATAGGGCGCTCTGCTTAAACCATTACTGCGCCATTAAGACCAAAAAGAGCTGCAGAGTCAGTGAGTGGAAAAAAAGAGAGAGGTAAGGGCCTGAGAGAGCCGCCAGTCAAATAGGTGAGCTCACTGTGTGTGTGTTTCTGTCAGTCATATCCCTCTGAAGTTCATTTATAGAGGGGCAAGATGCCTCACTAGCTCCTAACAGGTAAAAGGTACCATAATATCAGCCCCTCGGAGAGAGCAGCACAACCTGATGTGTTCTTTCAACTGTACTAAACTGAGTCCAGGTCACAGAAGTGTGGCCTGGACTGCCCTGATTAAGAGAGAGAGAAGTTGAGAAAAGAAAAGGCAAGCAAAATAAAAAATAAAGCACTGACCGACTGATCCATTGGAGACTCAGCACAAAGTGCTCGTTGAAGGGACGTCGGACCTTTGCTCTACGGTGCGGAGCGCTCAATATTTCATCCTGTCCTGCAGGCCAGAGCTGCTGAAGACTACATCTCAACCTGATCTCACACAAACTCAAAACACTTTTATCCAAACTGATGCACAAACGTAGACCGTAATCTAGCGGCTAACATCTCCGCTGAAAATATTGACTAGTTTTGTATGTGAACTTTCTGTCCACATGCTATGCTTAGAATTTACACAAGATTGTTAGCCAGACCTTGAATCTCTGTGGTCAAGGAAAATAAATACATACAGGAGCACCATTTTCAAACCATAAGGGAATCATATGCTTTGC
This sequence comes from Rhodeus uyekii, assembly GCA_037043235.1. Lineage (NCBI taxonomy): Eukaryota > Metazoa > Chordata > Actinopteri > Cypriniformes > Acheilognathidae > Rhodeus > Rhodeus uyekii. Next base: position 357,439 of record JAWRVZ010000072.1, on the reverse strand, counting down.
AGTCGCTTCAGAAAGATGAGTGGAAAGCTCACAGAAGCACAGTTTATTCCTAAGAGACAATGGTAATCCCATAACTCACTGAAACATTATCACTAAAAGTGTGTGGGACATAAGATATCTGATCTGGCGAGACAGAATCTGTGGATGTTTGTTTTTCAACCAGCATTATTACATGAGGGATAATCTGTGAAATGGAAGTAAACATGATGCATACCTGTACATTACAAGACAAATCCTGAAACAGACACAAAAGTATGGAATCCAGTTTCCCTACTTTAGGTAATTGCTTCATATCTGACAGTGAGGCTTTATTTTTTACTCTAAAGAAGAAATTATCTTCTATAAAAAGGGATTAACCCTTAAAATCATGAATGTTTCAATAATCACCATTAGATATTCAGGTTTTATCGACCTGGCGGATCTCTACCTGTCGCGATAATATAATTTTGTTACCTTTCGGAGCTTGGAAGGGTTCAGTTTGAGCAGATTTTTTATACAATCATCACTGTCTTTGTCAGAGCTCATTTCCCAGTACATTCAGCATCTGCTTCATATTCACAAACTCAAATTTATTCTCAAAACTATCATTTTCAACGTCTTCAAAATCAACATTTTGATCGTTGACAGCTTCTTCAGCAGATCTAACATCAACTGATATTTTATTGCGTTCAGTACTTAGGCTCCAGTAAATTGCTGAGCCATTTTCAAGTTTTGCTGATGACGATTCCTATTCTTTTGTTTTTTGCCTGAGGAAACTATGAGTGAAACGTCACTTCATCATTGTGAAATAAAGGTGAGTTGTATTTATTCAGATATCAAAGACTTAATTATTGTTGTGCAGAACAACTATACTTACACAATTACACACCTCGGGTCATTAGCGACCCTATATTAGAAGGTTGAAGTCTAACTTAAAAACATTTATAAGGTGGAGGGTATTTAATGATGTCCCGGGTCACTAAAAACCTGGGGTTTCATTTATAAAACTGTGCATAGGATCCCTACTAAAAGTTGACGTATGCCAAAAAAAAAAAAAAATTAACCATCTGTGTCGCCAATTCCCTTTGTCTCCAGAATGTGCGAACGCACAGGTCAAAGCTTGCTTCACGGTCCGCACATTCTCCCATCAAGTTTGTTTTTTATAGATCACAACCTTTGTGTGGAAACTGGCGTACGTACGTTTCCAGCCCTGTTTTGTGCGCACGCACACTTTATAAATGAGACCCCTGAAGTATGTGTTTAAGGGTTAAAATAATGTTACTCCAAATTTACCAGTCTCCATAAAAGTGCTCAAATTGTGGTTCAACTGTTTTACTCCTTGTGTCCCAGCACTTTTTGGACGAGAATGCAAAAAGGTCCACCATCTTTCAAGAGAGAATGTGATCAATCAGTATCAGCAAAAATCTCATCACAGCATTTCAAACTGAATCCAGAATAACACATACTGTATACTTCTCGCCATTGTGTCTTGTTTTGTCTCGGTTTCCTCAAGCCTGCCATTATCAGGCAGTTAACTATGTGTGCATTTTCAGGCCTTTGACTGCTTGCTTTTTTTCTGGCACGAGTGTGTACGTGTGTGTGTGTGTGTGTAAGTGTGAGTTTGCGAACGTGCTCTGGCTTTGTTTTTCTTTTTGAAAATTCCTTTGATGTGCGTGTTTATTTATTTATTTGTGTTGTGTGCAGGCCTTTTCGGCAGTTAAAGCTACAGTAGATGTGCTGTGCGCAGCTCTGACTGCCATCCATCACTAGTGAACCTCTTTGACGGCTGAACCTCTGACCTCCTATTCCCGGTATCCTCCTTTTGCTGCTACAGGAACACTTTTAAAGTCACACCGTGGCCAGTCCAAATTCATCAGGTGTGTACCTGGACAGAAATTTGTATATAAAAGATTAAATGGCACAGTTCCCTGAAAATGAAAAAAATATTTTTTTTATTGTTAGTAATATATTTTATTATATGGATTAACTTAAGGGAGGAGGAGGAGAGACATAATTTATTAATTTCATTATAGTACAAAATACAGCCTGAACAATTTTAATATTTTGTAGAAAAATGGTCAGCATAAAGAGGTGCTTAACCTTTCAAATGTATTAATTGTCACCCACAGGAAGCCAAACTAAATATCATATGAAAAATTTTATGGACACTTTTTATGTTATTGAGAACTCTATTTCCAAATGTATTTTTTATACTACCATTCAAAAGTTTGAGGTCAGTATGAATTTATGTTTTGAAAGGTTACATTTATTTGACCAAAAATACAATAATATTGTAAAATATTATTACAATTTAAAATGAAAGTTTTCTATTTTAATACATTTTAAAATGTAATTTAATCACGTGATTCAAAGCCAAATTTTCAGAATTATTACTCTAGTCTTCAAATATGCTGATTTGCTGCTCAATACTAATTTCTTCTTATTATTATTAAAGTTCAAAATAGTCATGCAGCTCAATATATATGGTAAAATTGTGACACATTCTTTGACGAATAGAAAGTTTACTTTACACTGACCTTTGATCAATTTAATGCATTCTTGTTCATTTATTTTGAACAGTAGTTCAAATTCTGTGGTTGTTATTTTCTACAAATAAAGGTTACACTTTTTTTTCCATGGTTCATTTTAGACGAACTATACCAACTTTGCAACATCATGTCAACTAACTGTTTTAGCAGACTGTTAAGTTAAGGTAAGTAGAATAAGTTGACAAGTGGTTGGAAAGTTACTTCTAGTAAGTGGAATGTCTTTTGGAGGGAAAATGAAAATAAAATGTAAAATTTACATGATTTAAAAATAAAAATTAAAAATGTACAAAATAACATGAACATTTAGTTACCGAACTAAACATTAATTAAACATGAAAATAGGCAACATCTGAAATATTATTAATACACATAAAACTAAGAAAGGATGGAAACATGGTTGCAAATTTAGCCTTTTTTTATAGCATATACCATATTTTACTGTATAAACACAGATAGTGTCATAATAAGTCCATTCTATCCATACGGAAGATATATAATGAAAGAGAACTTCCCTGATACAACTTCTTTATCTCATACAAATAGATCAATCCATTCTTCAGCTTTGACCACATGAAGATACTCTTCACCACACCGATGGCCAGACACCCAAGAGCACAAAGGATGGGTAAACATACTTAACTTGAAACTAGGAACACTTTCATTCATTGCTTTGAATTCTCAAGGCTAAACAGAGAAGCACAAATGCCTTTTTGTCTTCTTATGAGTTGTCTGTAAAAACAAAACCGAAAAGCAGCAAGTTGAATGTTTTGTTTGTGGTAGAAGCTGCCATTCTTGCTGCTTAAATTGATGTCCATTCTTTTCACTTTCATCTACTACCCTTCTCCTCCTATTGTCAGCTGACAAAGAATGCTATGCATAAAAGCACACACTTCACTGAAAATGACCCTTATAATTCCGACTGTCAACGAAACACATTTCTCAAGAGCTATGTCCTTCAAGCAGGCATGTGAAATTTATCACAGCGTTCAAAACATGCTCGTAAGGAATAACTCACCATCCTTGTCACATGCTTCCACAAGTGTTTACGTACCTGTCCAAAAATGTTCTCTTAAAACTATATATACGTCCTCCATTGACTCACATTCACCTTGATATAAACTTAAATGTCGCACTGGTTTCATTGTACTGGATGAAGATAACAACAAGATTGAATGCTAAACTTTTAGCAGCAAGCTAATCGTCTGGAAGTAAAGACCTGTTCTGCCAGATCATTCTCTTCTCACTTGGGTGTTTAAAGGTGTAAATATGTGATCATTTGGCTTGGAAGGAAATCTCTAAATGTGTCAAGTAGTTTCACCACATTCCTGCTCTCATTTGCATGGTATAATGGGAGGTGTAACTTCCTGCCGGGGATGGACAGTGAACCAACCACTCCGATAATAATAATAATAATAATAATAACAATAATGATAATAATAATGCGCCAGCAACACGTACACGGTTAGCAAATAATTACAGTTAATCGGGGGTGGCTAGATATTCTCTAGCATGTATGTGCTATGAATAAAACGTAAGCCAGAGCAGCATGGTTCTTTTCGAGAGTTGCTGCCAACTGTGAATATTGGCTGTGTTCTGTCAGTCATGCCTGTGAGAGGTGCCAGTAAATTTTAGGTTTGTGTTAGAGAGGGCGATTGAGCATAAAACACTCACCTAAAAGCACACAGGAATAAAACAACAATCACTCAGGTCACCGAGACAGCCTTGAAAGCAGTTTCTTAAGTGGGTGGCTTCTGTAAGCTTTTGGATGGGGGCTAGAAAGGAGAACAGGCACCAGAAACACAGTTTATATATATATATATTTTTTTTTTTTACATTTAAAAAGAGAGAGAGAGAGAGAGAATAAAGTCTTAATGGATTAAACTAATAAATATTTTGACAAAGTCAGAGTTATGAAAATAAACTTAAAACTGCTATTTACTTTAGTAATATAGTATATAATATAGTAATATAAGTAGTTTATATTTTTAAATATTTATTAAGATTCAACTTCAATCTGGTCATTTTGATTTTATTAAAAAATTATTACTTTAATCTTATAATGTTGACTTTATTCTAATAAAAGCTCTGTTATGACTTTTCTTCTCGTAAACTTTAAACTTTACTTAAATAGTTTTTATTTTATCATTTATCATTTGAAAATGTAGTTCTGCTATTGGGCTACAGTAAAAGCTTATGAATTATGAACGGTCGCCATGCAGGGGGACTTTTGTCAACAAATACCGAGGCATAGTCTTTCTAAAAGCCTGCCTGTTCATAGTAAGAAGCTTTTTTTCTCTCCTCGAATTGTTAGATTTTTCAAAAGACTTAATTAGAGTCAAGTCATTCATCTACTTTAAAAGGATTTTGTGCATTTAGCTGAAGCCAACTTTTGGGATTCAGGAAGATCTGACAAAATCCAACATTTAATCATAGAATTATTTTTAGACCAATTACTGATTTTCCCTGTTAAGAGTAAAATCCACTTTCCAAATGATCATTTATCCACCTTCTGCTATTTCTTTGCCCCAAAAAAGAGAGTGTGTCTCTTCAGTTCCACATTGTGTGTTCTGGGCAGGTGTTTCAAAAAATTTCTCTTTCTCTCATCCATTCCTCCTGCCCCCTACGCTGATTTGAATGTCTGCTCTGGCCTTTGGGGATCCAGTGATTTTGACCATAAGTTATTTATTATTATTTTTTGTAAATGCTAATATTCAGCAGCTGTGATCTATAGCAGAATTGCAATTTTCAGGGTCAAGAATGATCCTGATACAGCGAGGAACGGGCACAACTGCTGTTAGGGAGCAGAAGAAGAGCAGAAAGGAAAAAAAAAAAAAAAGAGGAAAGGGGGGTAAAAAAAAAAAAATACACACACACACACTAGCTGTTTTTAAAAATAAATGAGAAAATCGGTAATCCCAAAGTCACTGCATGGAAAAAAGAAAATCAATACTTCTCTCAATTCACCTGGGCCATCCAGAATCCTTGAAACGAACAAAAGTTGTGAAATTTGTTGCCAATACCATACATCTTTCTCAGAACATCTTTAAAAATAAACTAGCTGGTGAGACGGGCGGGAGAGTGTCTATTTACACGCCAGGATATGATGCGTTTCCGTGCCGCACAATAACAGTTTCTAATTGGGTGCAGAGTCAAGCCGATAGGAGCCTTTTTTTAACCTTCTCGTTTCTGAAGCAGCCGTTCTCTCTGGTCATCTCTCCTCTTCAGAAGCAGGGGCAGGCGAGCATGGAAAGAGAAGCGGGACATCATACAGATTTTGTAACCTTTGAACCATCCATTCAATTGACCCTGTATGCCAACCTGCAGGGACCCCCATGCATGAATCTGCCTCCATTTCCTGCCCTGGGAGAAAAAACGCCAGTCCAGCGCTGCCATTGGATGCACGTTCATGAATATTTAATCTATTCCCCCAGCTAAGGAGGAGGTATCGCCGAGGGGGACTTAGAGACAGACATGGGGGGGCCACCACTATGCCCTTTTCCAGGCGTCGCGTCAAGACAATGAAACACACACACCCACTCTCCCCACCCTGGTGTTTATGGAGTACCATCACACACAAGCTTCATCCACAGAATCCAGTGCGCCCCCCTTCAGTACGGGCCATCTACATACGGTTGTGCTAAGCGATGCCCCCCCCAGTTCATTAGTGTGCTCTTCAGTAGCCTGTCATAGAGGATGTGCTCCATCAAAGCTGATTGACTCTCGTTTTCCAGAGAGATGTCGCAGGGTATCACCGCTCGCTCAGATCTCCTGCTATGGGGAACATGAATGGCAGGCTGCCTTTTGAAGACAGTGATTTTCCACTGATGCCTCCCAGTTGGAAATTTAGAATCTTGTCTGGTAAGACACCATATGCAAAGTAAGTCATGCCATGCAACCCAACAGTCAGGCCATGGCATCCATCACATAATAACTGATCTCTTTCTCCACTTCCTGTATAATACCATCATAGTCCAGCTGAAACATCGATATAATGTTTACAAAACCCTACACAATCAATCACATAGCAATAGTAGCAAATTCAAACTATAGTCAGCTATATAAACATGTCATTTTTATATCTATTACAGAATATGCAAATACCAAACCATGATTTATACAGTCTATCAAAATAAATTGTATAAAAATACAGTGTATATCCATCTTGGTGATTATACAGTCAGCTTCTACATAGCAATATTGACATACAGTGATCCCTCGTTTATCGCGGTTAATGTGGCCCGGAAATACCGGAAAAACCCCTGCGATAGGTGAAAATCCGCAAAGTAGGATCAGCCAATCAGCTCACGGGATACATCCACTCGTGCTCTTATTGGTCGATCTCGTGCCGGGAACCAATCACGTGTCTTGTCTGAGTGCCCGTGGGAATTTACAAAGCCTCTGAGAGAGTTTCTCTCTTTGTCTGGCATCCTGGGATGCCGATACAGCTGCCGATATGGCGGTATTTTTTAATTTTAATTTTTTGATTACTATTTTGGAAAAATCCACGATGCACTGAGGCCGCAAAACTTGAACCGTGAAGTGGCCAGGGGTTACTGCATTACATATGAATTATCTCCATCTATCTCGAAAATCTTCAATCAATAGATGAAAAATCTATACGTCTGTCCATCGCAATAAACGCATATACTGCGTAGATATATATACTATACATCTATCTGAGTGACTACCCTACTGATAAATCCAGCATTACTGGTCACCAGTATAAGGCATGTTTTGCATGCTCAGATCACCATGGGATGCTGGTTGCTGGTTTGCTAGTCACCAGCATGGGAAAAATACACATTTACCATACATCCGTCTGTTTCCCAGTATATGTGCGTAGAAACTTTTCTCTAAAAAGCACTTTGTAAGTGAAAGTAGGTCGGTGTAGCATAAGTGCAAGGTAGAGGTGAGCAGTTTAAATCATGTGATATAGGTCAGGCCTGTTTCTTTGTTCAGGGGGGGGGGGGGGGGGGGCATGGCTGGTGGTTTTTAAAAAGTAAAATGTACCGTGCTTCTATTCCATTCTTCTGTTCCACAAGGATTCTTTAAGACATCAGCCTGTGAACTGGGCTCAAAAGACAAAATGTGAAGAAACGTGTTCAACACGACATATCTAATGAGAGCAAGAACATGCTAAAATACTGTTAAAACTAGGTGCACGTTTAGAATTTCTACATAAAACACTATTTATAAAAGTAATTAGCATTTGAACAAATATAAGATTATTCACTTAAGTAGTCAGAGGGTCCAGATCAATGCTAGGCCTCTGGCCTGGAACAAACCGCCACATGTAAAGTCCCTCCCGCTGACACACAATAGTCCAGTGTAAACACAGTATCAGATCCGTGGTTCCAACTGATGGGTATTCACTCACATAATAGGACACTCCAGAAGAAAACATAATTGATGGATGTCATGTCACATCAACTGCCTTCATTATACACAGGAGAATGACGATATTGTCGTGTGCATTTGTGCAACATATTTGTACAATTGCACAGAGTTACCCAGATAATACATTAAAACAATGATAAAAAGGAAACCTATTATCCCACAGTGGTTAACAAGAGACGCCATTGCTCTTCCAATGCTAACACACACACCCGTCTGTATTATCTATAGGGTGAAATATTATCTGTGGATGTGTGAAGGAGTAAAAATAGAAGAGATGCACAGTTTAAACATGGACCTCTCATCATGCTCTCCAGTAACCTCAGAAAAAGTGCAGTCAGCAAACTCTGGCGATCATTTCTGCAGGCCGCATCTGCTAACGTGACAGCAAGTTAAGAGTCTATTTAAATACACAAAAATTTAATTTTTAAATAATCTGAATCTTCTGAATCTTGGAGACCATGGAACAGTGGTTCCCAACCTTTTCTTGTTCGAGGGGGGGGGGGGGGGGGGGGTGTTGGTGAGAGACCTCGCGCGATTGTTGACGGGGGGGGGGGGGGTTATCTCCGCTATCTCGGTAGTCCCCTCCCTCTCCCGCCAAGAGAGAATGACGTTAGTGCGATTTATTTATTTATTTTTTTTTTTTTTTGAAATTTTGGCGTCACCCTCAAAAGATCTCACGGCACCCCTTAGTGCCGCGGCACACCGGTTGGGAACCACTGCCATGGAAGTTCTGGGTGCTTCGTTAGTTAAATGAACTTAAGAAAAGACAGAAATGACTCAAATATGGTAAATCAATTGTTGCAATGACCTTTTTATTATTACATTTTATTTTTACATTTGATTTAGATTCACAGCCTTTTAAAAATCAAAATACTGTGTAATTTAAGGAGATATTTAGATTAAAAAAGAAAATAAAAATAGCCAACAAAGCATCTGTTGAATTTATTTCCTTGAGCACATTATACAGAAAATTAAAATTAACTGTTCACATAAATCTTGAATTCCTGCAAATGCAATGTTCTATAAAGCGTCTCTATGAGTAGAGTATGAGTGTACATATATATATATATATATATATATATATATATATATATATATATATATATAAAAACGTACCTAAACTATCTAGCAAGATATCAGTAAATCAAGAGCAAGCACCCATCGCTGCCATGACCGCATGGGTCTTGCCTGCCTCTTCGTAGCCTGTTCTGTGATAGAGGCTAATCAGAGTCTCTTTCTCACTAAAGGCCTGCTAGCCGAAGTCACTTAGCAGGGTTAACGTCAGGCATAATGAAATATTAAAGTCTGTCTGTAACTGCCACTATTGTTGCCCCTCGGAATAAGATATAACCCATTTTTGACAAGTTTTCATCCTCCTCACATAGAAGACACTACACGCAAACCAAATCAGCTACAGAGAAGAGGGTAATGAATAATCTATTTCATATTCCAAAGGCACCCGCTGCTTAGAGAGAGAGAGAAAGAAAGAAAGGAGGGAAGGAGACAGGGAGGAATAGAGGGTGAAAAGAAGGATGAAAAGAAAGGAAGAGGAGAAAAACGACAGGAAAAAATAGATGCGGCAGATGATACCGACAGTCTGCCGAAGGCGTCATGTGACACACCTAATGTTTAAATAATAAAAAAGGGGATATAAACAAATCATTAGCCCCCCTGATGGTTGTTTAATGCAATTTCTTAATGAACATAATAGCCACAACTAATAATGAAAGAAAATAAAAACATCTAAATGGGTCCCAACTTATCGTCAGCGCTCAATTATTTCCTTGTCAAGTTGTTATGATTTAATGAGCCCCAGTGGGACTGACGGCTGTCAGTCAGCTCTGACTTTTTGACACCATTACAACTTCAAATAGAGCCGCAGCCACGCTGCTTTTCCACCAGCCACACGCTGCTGAGAGGATCTGACAGGCCTGAGTAGAGAGAAAGAGAGAGAGAGAGAGAGAGCGAGAGACAGATAACGTGCGCGCGCACACACACACACACAGATACTGAGCCAGCAAAAGACACCAACACACATCCAAGTCATTACATGCACAGCCGACTGATGTCTCGCATACACACTTGCAGGTTTGGGAAAAAAACGTGTGGCTCCACACACGCATGTGAGGAAAACAAGGACGGACAAATCTCATTGCTATCGTACTTAAACGCACATTCTCTTTCTCGTCACCGTTTGATGCAAAACCCAATCACAGAGGTCATTATCTGATGAGGTTTGTTAAACTGGCGGGATTCAGCTCCCCCTCGTCCTTTCTCTTCCTTCCTCAACTTAATGATAACTCTCAATAGGTTGGCCCCACATGGGACACGCGGAGCCGCACTATTTTGTTGGCCATTAATTTGCCGCTTTGAAGCCATAGCTGTGAAGTAGAGGCAGAGAAAACCCCCCACCAGGCTGCTTCCAAAATAAGACAATCCACCCAGCCTGAAACAGAATATCAAATGCCGTCTGCCTGTCTGTCTGACGGTCCATCTGTCTGTCCGTCAGGCACCTCGATTGGCCGAGGTGTGCGCGCATGCGTCAAGTGTAGCAGGGCTCTTGAGCGTGAGGCGATGGACAGAGCTGTGGCGCATGTGTTAAAACCTAGTTTAACACACAGGCTTGCTCCACATGTGAAGGCCTAATCATATTTTGCCTAATAAGACATCAAATTTGAAGGCAGCACTGCATATATTCTTCGTGGAAAAAAAGAAATTGCAGAGTGCACTATAATGATGTGCATGGATAAATCATTTATACTAAATATTGCAATATTCTATAAAACAACAACAATTGTTCAATTCAATCCAAGATGGCAAACAAAGTGTTAGAAATATAACACAACAAAGTTGGTAATTTATCATTTATCTGTTTAATACTGAAACAAGCTAACAGCTAACTCAAATAATTGAGTGAAATGTTTATTATAAATACAATCAACTCACTAACATTATTTGTTTTTATGCTTAACTCCTTGTATTAGCATAGCAACAAGCTAATAGCTAACGCTTTTGTTAAAATGTTCCAAGATGGCAAACAAAGTGTTAGAAATATAACACAACAAAGTTGCTGATTTATCATTTATCCGTTTAAAATTGAATCAAGCTAACAGCTAACTCAAATAGTTGAGTGAAATGTTGATTATAAATACAAATCGACTCACTAACATTATTTGCTTTTATGCTTAACTCCTTGTATTAGCATAGCAACACGCTAATAGCTAACGCTTTTGTTAAACCGTTCCAAGATGACAAACAAAATACTGTTGATTACTAAAATGGATTATTTGACTAAACTGCAACTTGTATTCCACTGTTTATAAAAAAAAAAATGTCGATTAGCTTAACTCCAAGCTTTAAAATGAATTGTAAAAGATGTCTTCTTGTTGGTCTGTTCAAAGGTGTTGACTATATAAAGGCTTCCAAATCAGTCATTTCTGACATTTCATTTCTGCTAGTGATGCTGCTTTGAACATCAGCTGTCTATGTAGGCTTTAGATATCCAGGGAACTCACTGCGTTAAGTGTACGGTGATAAACACATGAATGTATAAAATACACAAAGGAATGCTCACTCAACCGAACTATTAGCACATAGTCATCTTTACCTTCCTTCTTCTACACTAACACCCCAATAGCAGGTGGAAGCCTGGAGCAGACTCCCAAATTTCGCATATTTCCATACTGATGCTTGCTAGTTGGTCCCCCTATAGGAATAATGAAGCACATTTACACCAATATTGCACAGTAGAGACAAATGATGCGATTTTAATGTCAAACACTAATGGCTAAAACAAGTTCCAGATAAATTGGAAGATACAGCGAAAAATACAGTACAATTAAATCTCAAATGACAAATAAATACAGGAAACACATTTCTCATTAGTTCGACTGACTACAGTTACTATCATGCTGTCAGATTTGATTAGTAAAGGTAAGAGTGGACATGGATATTTTCTTGTTCAAAGCAGTCCTGCTGGTTTAACTAAACACATGCGAGGTTCTTTGCTGACCTTAGAGGAACAGCGTGAGAAGCTACTAATCCTGGATGAAGGGGGACTGAGAGACGGGCGTGTGACCTTTGGGCTGTGTGTAGTGTGTGATTCTGCACCGTGTGCTAAATGGTTCTGCACCGGGGGCCTTGCCTTGTGTATGGCAACTCACACACGCGCACACACACACCTGATGGATAGGATTGGCTTTATCCCGCCAACAAAACCCCCCAGAACTAAACATTAAACAGCAGGTTATGACATAGGTTGATGTTCGTCTTCCCGTTCTTCATCCATCTGATGTTCTCATCATGGTCCTCGTGTCCACACGTCCGTGCCGGGTTTCTCTATGGGTCGGTAAGTTTTAAAAGTAATGGATGCAGCATAAATATAAGGGGAGAGAGGGTAGGCACAGTCCGCTCCGCTCGAGAGCAGCGAGGAGAGGCCCCCTGTCACTGCCCACCAGGAATGATTCATGTGAACAATTTGTCCTAATTACTCCAGCCCAACGCTTTTGTCACTATTAATCTTACACACACGCTCGTACACACTCACACATGCACGCATAGGGCCAGTCAGTGGAGATCAGTGCCCTCGCAAATTGAAATAGATGGCCAAGACGATGGTGAGGAGGATGATGGCGCCCAGGATGAAGACCAGAACACGATTCTGAATGATCCTGTGGGAGAGGAGAGGGAGAGATGGAGAGAAAGAGATTTTATGTAAAGGACTGTAATTGAGACAATGGTAAAAGCTATGCTTTAACATCTTCACACAAAATAACACGCATGCGATCGAGTATATGTCCTGCATCAAAAATGACTCCCCCCCCCCCCCCCCCCCGACTGAACTCTATAAACAGATTTCACTTCAGTCAGATCTGTCTTTTAAAAAAACTCGAAATACATACTATCATGCAAAACATGTCACACGGCATGACAACTTTGCCTTTTTCCTCTCCATCTGTCTGCAGACGCGCTTAGAGCATTTATTTTTCTTTTAAAAGTAGAAAGCGTGGCTTGTGGCATTCCTCCAGCTAATAAATTTCACATATTTACTGATGGAATTCTCCATAAAACTCACTTTCCTGTTATCACATGACCAAAGCAAAAAGGCAATCTGTGCCTGCGAGACTCCACAGATTCCCTCAGTCATCGCAATCAGCAAATTCAATCAGCTGCATATTTATTTATTTATTAAACATATTATGGGCAATGTAATTGTGATTTTAACGATAATTCACAATATATCAGAAACATGTCAGGTTTTTAGTCAATATTAGTAATTTTTTTCCTCTCCAGACTGAACAGCTTTGGAAATTACTGAAAATCTACTTCTTCCTCAGATCTTAAATTCAGAAGATATGCACAAATGTTACGTAAAAACAATAATACGTAAAAACAATTGTAATAATACAATTTAAAATGTAATTATTCCTGTGATGCCAAAGCTGAATCTTCAGCATTTCTTTCCAGTCTTCAGAAATCATTCTAAAATATGGAGCACACACACACACACACACACACACACGCTTTGTTAATCTCAGCTTTGTTTTACACACTTTACCATCCATACCACATCATATAGAAGAATTTTCCCCTAAAACTTTTCCCCCAGAAAAAGTGAATCTGTCAGCTCATGACTAAGAAAAAGAGCCAAACAAACTGTTTGAAAAGTGACAAAGTGGCACAAAGTGAGTGTGTGGACGAGTACAGTGAGGGTGAGAGCAGGAGTTGTATGGGTGAGACCCTGGGATGATCTCTCGTGGCGAGTTTCTGTCTCCTGTGTCATTCCTGATAAATGACAGAATTATCTCATGTGCTGACATGTGGAGAGAGCAGGACCACTGTCCACTCCTATAAGCAGGAGATGAATAACTCACACACACCCATTCATCACCACTGCAGCCGAGCAGCACTCGTCCCCATCCAAACACATAAACACACACACACACATATACAGAGATGTACATTAAAGAAAGCAAAATAGCATAATACACACCTCAAGGCTGCTGCACAAAACTGACTAGTATTCGTATACGTCTATGCTCCAAAATGTTTATTTTGTTAAGATAAACCATCAGAGGCTTTTTTCACCACACTGACGAAAGGTGAGCTCTGATTGGATGCTGGGCTGGCATAATTCCTAATTGGGAATGCATGCTTGACGGAGGACATTAATCAGAGCATGTTTAGCAAGGCCAGATCTCCCACGTCTCTTTAAGTAACATTCATTATTTACACTCTCTCTCTCTCTCACACACACACACAGCCGCTCACTCACACTCACTTGTAAGTTTTTGGTATCTTCTTGGGGACTTTCCATAGACAATGTTTTTATATATATATATATAGTACAAACTGTATTATCTATTCCCTACACTTAAACCCACACACACACACAAACTCCAAGGAAGAGGACAGACTGTTCATGATGTTCAGAGACGTATTGGTGCTTAAAGGGACAGGAAACAGCCGTGGGAGAGGGGACAAAAGGGAATTATTGGGTCTGTATAAAGATTGTGTGTTGCAGGACGGTATAGTTTATGCCAAGATCATGTGACCATTACTTATATTCCATTTCCTGTTAATTAGTAAGACATGAGTTAAGATAAAGTACACTACTATTTAAAAGTTTGAGGTCAGCAAGTAAAGTACAGTAATACCTCGGTTTACGAGTGAATTAGTATACAAGCAAGTCGGTGTACAAGCATTGTATTGTGCAAAGCTACTCAAAGGTAAAGTGCGCGGTACAGTAAATTACAGCGCGTCAAGTATTTTTAGAGATTTTTTTTTATATGAGATGTTAATGGGTAAAACCCCCAAAATACTTACTTAAAATAGGCATTTATGGTCATGTGGAACGCATCGAGTGATTTTTAGTGCATTCTTATGGGGAAAATTGTTTTGGTGTACGAGAATTTTGAGTTACGAGCTCGCTCTTGGAACGAATTAAACTCATAAACCGAGGTATTACTGTAATGCTGAAAATTCAGCATTGCCATCACAGGTATAAACCATTTTAGAATGTATTACAATATAAAAAAATTATTTTGATTAAATAAATGTAGCATTAAACACTTCAAAAAAAAATAAAAAAATCTTACAGACTCCAAACTTTTTACTGGTAGTGTAGCTGACTGCGTACAAGATGTCTTTTAATCTCACTGCTCATTATTAAAAAAATACGAGACCTCGTTTTTGTCCTCGGAAACCGTAGATAAGCCAACAAAAGGACTATTTATACTATTAATGAACATTGATGTCTCTTGACATATTATTACCATAAATTTATAAAAGCAATAAGCCAAGTGAAACTGTTCTGGGCAATGATTGTACCATGGTAAAAAGGTTTTAGGCAGGGTCGTCATTTATTCTTGGTATTTTAAAGCACAACCTCTTGAAAACTCATAAATCAATTTCTACCAACCTTAATTTTATGACTAAAACCTCAGCTGTAGACTTTTGACTGAAGTGCAAAAGATTAAATATGGTGTGTGTGTGTGTGTGTGTGAGAGACAGTTGGTGTGAGTGGTTCAGGGGCCAGGCTGAGCTGTTAGCAGTAATGTAGATTAATCTGCTTTTGGTAAGGCTCCTCTGACAGGCCCTTGAGGGTGGGCGGAGAGGCCCCGGGCTGCCCCACATCCAGACACAGAGACTGAACGAGTGAGTGAGCGGCCCACTCATCACAGAGAGCAGCCACGCTTCCTTCACTTCAATAACACCAGGCCTAAAAACACTGAAAAAGACACTGGAAAGAGCATGAATCTATTCGCTGAGATCCGTTGTAATTTGAGGAACCTGTTTGGGGAAGTAATTCATCCTGTCATGTATGAGAGCTCAAATACTCACTGATGGAGGGGAACTTTTGTCTGTAAACATTAAAATCTTCCCCTGTGGCAGTCCCTTTCAACTTCAACTAAAAATAACCACAAATGGATCTCATAGAACAGAAGAACCAAAACACTATTTGTACCACTTTTCCACCTCTCTCAGAACCAGTCTGCATACTTGAGAGCCAAATGATGATGTAAATGACTTTTACTAAATCATCTGTCCACAACGTCCCCACATAGATATCTTGATCTTAGTTTTGAGAACACATAAGACGCACCCAATTTTAAAGGAGGAAAATCTAGAAATAAAAGATTCTGAACCAAATACTGCAGTAAAATATTTTATATCAACTGTACAAAGTTAACAGCAGTTTAAGAACAATTTTATGCCAACCATGTAACATATTAAGAAGCATTTGTAAGCTTGTTTTAATGGAATTTATATGCATTTATATGATGAGATTTGGGCGGGTTTTTAATAACAAACCAGCCACATTTTTATCAACCAGCCCAATGCATTTTTTTTTCGGTCGGACGTGACCAAAAGGAGCCCAATTTGGCGGGAACACGTCCAATCTGGCAACACTGACACTGAGAGAAGTGAAACTAAACCGAGAGAAAGAGGCGTGACTCACAGAGAGTGAAGTGTGAGCGCCGAACGCACATGTTTTGGTTTAATATTTTTGTTCAAGTCTGAGGAAATAAAAAAGCCCGTGATTCTCAGCAGGCTGACCCTGCCTCCTTCTTACCTCCTCCTTATTACCACACTGATGCCGAAACCCGGAAGAAAGAGGGAGAAAGAAGCATGCGCGTTCGGCGCTCACGCTTCACTTTCTGTGAGTCACGCCTCTCTCTCGGTTTCGAACGCCTCGCGTTCTCTGCTTCCGTGGTGACCGCGCGTCTCCCGACTCTTTCCCGCTACAGACCTCGCTGAACCACGCCCCCTCGCCACAGTCATCACTGTAAAGTCCACCATTGCCCCCCACTCGTCATCACCACAGCTTCGGTCGTGGCCGCGCTCCGCGGATTCTTTATATCCATCGGATAGGACGCACCAACTTTTCCCCCCCAGTTTTGGGGAAGAAAAAGTGCGTCTTATGTGGCGAAAAATACGGTAATAGCATGTGTACAGTACAACAACAAAGAGGTTGTTTACAAGTCAAGTTGCGATACCAAACAGGACAATATGGGGATGCCAAAAAAATAAACCTAAACCTACTACAGTACATGGATCCATTCAGAATTACTAAACAAAGGAACATACACATAAATCAAAACGTTATCCTGAATGTGCGTGAAAATAATGAATGTACAGAAATATGTCTGTGCGTAGATACGATGAGAGCACACATACACGGTCTGTTTGCGCATCAATATAACAGACTCACGTGTGCTTCCTGTACGATTCCTTCCTGTCACTGCAATGTCTTTACCTTGACTACAATCGTCCTCCAACCAAACTTTACAAGCGAGACGCTGGTTTGCTTTATCCAGTCGAGAAATGTGGTTTGTGTATCATCTGGCCAGACAGCGTGAGATGTTTTGACGTTTCGTTCAGTCTGTATTTCACACAGTGAAACTCCATAACAGAAAAAAACGCACTGAAATGAATAATTCCATGACTGATTGTTTGAATTATTTCACTTACTGGATCACTGGATTTAAAACTTGGAGAGTAGTGGCTTAAAACGTGCTGATCGCAAACAAAGAAGTGATGCTGAATGTGATAAACTCCCGATAACTCTATGGTTCCTCTACCTCCAGTTTGGGTTGAATCACATTAAGGGGAGGACAGAGACAGATACAGCAGAAGAAAGGTTATATCTGTTGTCTGTCTGATGGAGGTTCCATCCCATGCTGAACCATGTCTGGACAGAACAGAGTAGGACCCATCAAACCGCATCCATCCTTTCTGTCAAACACATGACAGAGGGCTGGAGGAGACCTGTTCATGTTGTCACAGCTCATAGCTCAGAGTAAACCTTCTTTTACACGTTCACTTTTTCTGTCTCTGTCTGGCTTAGGTTGGAAAAAGAACCAGGGGATCAAAAATGCACATGTAAAATCAAATAAATAAAGTTTGCTTCAATGTAGCATATAAAGAAAAAGTCCTAACATTAAATCTTCACTAACACAACCCTGCTCAACTAATATTAAATATTAAACGCTTCAAGAACTCGCACTTGTTAAATTGTTAGCATGATCTCATGTACCAATAGAAATTTATCATGTCTAGTTGGGCCAGAGATAAGACTCTACGCAGTTCAATTCCCATGCTGGAATAAATGAATTTATGTTTTTTAATGAAGCAAGTCAAACTGTAACTCTGGTAGATCACATTTGGTTTTATTTCAGTGACTTGATTGAACTCACCTCTTCAAGCTTCAGACAAACCTATTCACTTCTACTGCTAAATAATATTACATAAAAAGGTAAACACTGTAACTATAATAATTTAAGTACAAACCATCATAAATTAAATCACAATAAAATGTTTAATGTTAAATGTTTATTATGCTCACCAAGGCTGCATTTTGATAATCAAAAGAAATATTCTAAAGTATTACAACACTTTTCTTTTTATTATATTTAAAAAAGTATTTTTGTCACGCGAAAGCTGAATTTTCAAAAGAACAGCATTTAGAGAAATTTTTTGTTTTGTAAAAATGTAAAAGTGTTTCCTGTCACTTATGATTAATTTAAATAAAATTGATGAATAAAAATATTTTCTTCAAAAAAAAAAAAAAAATCATATGGACTCCAAACATTTGAACAGTATAACTTATTATAGAAATGTAATTTAAAAAAAATATAAATATTTATAATAAATATAAAATCCATCATTTGCATCTTTGCATTCACAGTGTCTGTTACATTAACTATATATATATTTTTTTCTGGTTATGTCTTAATCATGTTATGACAGCAATAACCAACAGATTTTGCCCATAGATTTTTTCATTACTTTAATTGAATAAAAAAAGTTGGTCAGGCCTAATTATATTTTTGTTTGTAAGGGGGTTTCTGGAATCCTCAAGCCCACGTTTGATTTAAGACCCTTCAGTTGAGAACCTCTTTCTTAAGAACACTGTGACTTTCTCAGTGGGAAGCACACAATATCTAAGCAGGCACTGCCAAAATAACTCCTTCCAAAACCAGCAGCGAACACTAAACTGAGTCAATTGGGTTAAAAACATAAGTCTAACCTCAGAAGCACAACGCCAAATAATGAACGCCTGTGTGTGTATGAGGAGAGAGAGAGAGAGTGAGAGAGAGAGTGACAGAGAGTGAGAGAGAGAGAGAGAGAGAGAGAGAGCAACGAAAAGCCCATTTATCAGTGGAGGAGGTAGAGGAGACAGAGACGGATGAAAATAATGAGGAGTTTTCTGTCAGAAAAGATTTACAAAATCGTACCCGCGTTATTAAAATTTAAAACCTTTTTCCCCTTCTTTCCCACTATTTTTTTCTCTCTTGTACACTCTCAGTTCCCCTTATTAGTAGCCCTAATGAGGGCAGCGGTACACCTCTATGCCTGGGTGTGTGGGGGGAGGTGGGTGACAGAAGTTTACCCCATTCAAACACCACCACTATCACCCAAGCACCACACACACACACACACACACACACACACACACACACACACACACACACACACACACACACACACACACACACACACACACACACACACACACACACACACACACACACACACACACACACACACACACACACACACACACACACACACACACACACACACACACAAGAACACACAAGAACACACAAGAACACACAAGAACACACAAACCCTTTCACAATGCACAAACATCCCCCAGCAAACTCTCATAACAACACAAACTGAAAACAAACACACAGTCTAAAAACTGCCTTTTTTGTCATTTAAACCTCTTAATAAACAGCAAATGTTATGATTCTGAAACAATTAAAACAGTGCACCGCAACATGAAATAAAATGCTTCATATTCTAATCACTAATTTTGTGACATTAACTTCCATCTGTGTGCATTTTCTTATGAAGCCAATATGAAGAGTCACTGACTGTGCATGGGAGTGTGTTCTGCATTTTCTTTTTTTCCAACCACACCATGTATTGTACTGCACTGGAGCAAGATAGAAACAAAAGAAGTGAAAGTGGGAGGAGAGTCAGCAGGATCAATATGTTCACTAATGGTCTGACTGATGGACATGATGCTCTATGTGTGTCGGTACGCTGAAGAAGGCCTGTGGAACTGATCCTGTGTTGGAGTGTGTGATCACACTCTAACAAAGATAAATGTTTTAGCAGGGCTTCTCAGTTGCCTTACTGTACTGTACATGTCAAAGCGGCCTTTAAACCACCTTACCTGTCAATAGCTCAAAGCTTTAGATGTAATAAAGACAGGCAATAGCGTTCTTTGTAGTCTCTTTCAGAGTGGCATAGAGAGTCAGCATTAGCAACTAGCAGCTGTCAGTAAGAACTGGGCTAAAGGTTGGTATTGAGATTTATGCCAATGGTACAGTTATGTTCTGATGATCAATATATCGGTTAAACCAATTCATTCGGCCAATATTTAGCAATTTTAACATTGATACATTAGCCAATAACTGTACTCCCACTAATTTTAGCCTGCCCCTTTTCCAATAATTGTACTAATTATAATCTTTTATAGTCAAGTTGTTGCATGCAATGAGAGTCATATATTTGTATATATTTAAATAGACAAATGCTTAAGAGTGGATTATGATTGGCTTATTAATGCAGCATTATGCTACTAGCATATTATTTGTTTGGCAACAGTTTTGGCAACCTCTTGATGGAAATAAATGTTATTCATGTGTGAAAATGATTCTTCACAATCCCTCCCAAACATTCTTTCATAATTTGAGCCTGATATATGTTGACATTGACATTGACATCCATAAACTATGTTAAAAAAACTTTTGCCAAACATACAACATGCAAGAAATATAATAATCACTGCAATAATTATTCAATAATTATCATAGAGTCCCCCCCCCCTTTTTCTTTTTGGCCAGGCAGTGTGTATGAATATACTTATATTCCTTCAAAATCATTTAATAAGCATCCCTGGTAGACGTTGGTTGAGAGAAGGATGATACAGAGTTTGCAGAGCTGGTATCTAAGCACAAAATAGTTTCATTAAATGCAATTTAGTTTATATTGTTAAAAAAAACCCCACTGTTCTCTAAACATCTGCATTGGCTATATTGGAAACCTATAAAAAAAACCCGTCATGTTCAGTTCATGGGAAGAGCACAAATAGGAGGGACTTTACAAGACTTTTAAGGTTTAATTAAACACACACACACACACACACACACACACACACACACACACACACACACACACACACACACACACACACACACACACACACACACACACACACACACACACACACACAAGAATGCCAGAGGAAAAAAACTGCATTTAATTGCATGTAATTGACTTAAAAAGTCCCCAGCACTGTGTAATTCCCAAAAGAAAAACAGTAGTTTGCCCTCCAGAGCATTCTGGAACACATACACACCCACACACACACCATGGCTACTTTAACAGGGCTGAAGTGTATAATAGAGCCGTTAAATAGGGTTTTATTAGCGTGATTATGGGGTGGTGGAGCTTGTTTCAGTATTCTTATCATCTGGAACTGGACTCAGGAATGGAGTCACTCCATTCAATGAGGTCTGACTGTTCTATCACACAGAGTTGTGTAGATTCAGGTAGACTACCACTGAACTTTGGTTAGCATAGATGAATGTTGAGATGTTGCCAGTGCTACTGTGAATGCCTCCTAATGATTTGACTCCATATCTCTCTTTCTTGCTGTCGTTGTGTCTATCATCGGAACGACACGCCGTCTGTGCAACCCACTCATGGATAAGTCTGCTTCTTAACATGGATCAACAAACTAAGACGAGTGTAAAAGGTTATAAAGGGAATTGCTGAAGAGAGAGCACCAACACACGGGCATGAATATTGCACACAAACACACAGGCTGAGACTGGCAAATCACACGGCCCCGTTCAACTCGTAGCGCTCCAACTCTGAAAGACAAACGAGCTCCTGCACATTTGGAGCAGCCCATGTGTCGGGAAGCTGTCTTTATGAGCTACACACACACACACACACATACACATACATAACGAACACTTCTACGCCACACACTCATGTATTTTTTATTGCCCAGCTAACAATCTGACTAGAAACCTAGACTGGGATTTTAGACCCCTACAGGAGGAAAGAGGGAGGGATGGAGAACGAGACTAGGAGAGCGGGATTAAAGCAAAATACGAGTTAAGAATCAGACGATATTTTAAAACAGTTGAGACAAACAGAGAAATGCTTTGTTGGCGCTACTTCCTGGAACTTCTATTGCCCGCAACGGATTCCAGCAGCTGTAGCCCGCTGTCGTGGAGTGTTCAAGCGAGATTCCCTGCTCCCTCTAATTTTCCAGTAGCCCGGGATCATCCTTCTAACTGGCACTCTGCCAACTTAGTAGCACTCTCTCTATTTCTGTTCCAAAGTCTAGTGAGCTGCCTGCGCAAAGTGTTTTAAGGCATTGTAGGTGAATTAGAAACCCTCAATTTCAAACTTTTGAAATAACCATGTATATAAATATCAAATATGATATGTGTAGGTGTGTTTGCTTTTTAATTTTTATGATTTTTACAACACTGTACTGTTAACTTACCAAGATGCTAATGTCAAACTCCACTAGAATTGAAAGTCAAGACTTTTAATGTTATGTTGCCGCCTATATAATGTCTGCCTAAGAAGTCTAGGTAGGCACCTCAGAAGCTTTTGGACCAGAATATCTTTCTTCCTCCAACTTTCTTCAGCTCTTTTATTCTGACTTTTTTTTTTACTTTATCTCACCACTTTCTCTTATTCTATAAAACTCTGGAATCTCTCAATTTCATCATTCTTTACTTATCTTTGCCTATACCCTTTTTTCTTTTCTCTATCTCTGGTTAGAAGGAGGGTGTTGATGTCATAACGAGGTAGCGGATTAATGTATATCTCAGAAACTTTCTCAAGAAGGGCATGCATGTGCTTCACCACAGCCAATAATAAGGCAGTAAATATTATGTCTGAGTCTATGTCATGGGTAAATGTGCCGAGGCAGCAGTCAGCGTACCACTACTAATCCTGATTTCCCACTACCCAATGCAGGAAACTTCAGAGAACACAGAAACCCTTGCTTGGCTGACACATCCCTTCTGCTCAACGTTCTCCCAGAGCTGGTACACAGGTTGGTTTGAAGGTTGAAACAAGATGGAATTTGAGGCTGTGACAGATATACTGTATAAGCATTGCATGAAACAGTTTTTACTTTAGGCTGTCGGGATCTAACCTTTCTGTGAACTCGGCGGCACAGGACATGCCACGGGTGAGGTTCAATGGACCAAACCACAAGCAAACAAGGTTTCAAAAGGCTATAGATTTTATATGTACTTGGAGACATATCACTACTTCCTGCTGTTGAAGTCTTTCAATCTTTCAGATCCTAACTGCACATTACGGCTATATTTCAGTTTGAAAAATGATGGCGCTTACAGAAACATAAGGTAAAGACGCCCAGGTAAAGCAGCACTGTCTTTAACTCCAAACATCCTCCTTTAACGCTCTACGCTCTGACCTTCCAGGCTGAGCAGGATATTGAGACTTACTCCGAGAGTAAAACGATCCCTCAGCAGCGCTCCAGGTTGACTGTGAATACAACAGCATTTATAAAAGCGAGATAAATTACTTTCACACAATTTGGGCGCGCTGCTAAGATTTCCGACACAAAAGGTGGCTGCATTCCTCAAGGGAAGCAGCTGGGGATTGTATTACCAGGCTTGTTGAAAGGGTGTAACACTAGCCATGGAACCATGGGCCTCCAAAACTATGATGCTCATAAATTTTTATTGTTTGTTCAGTATTGAAATCTCATTAGAACTCATAAATCAGTGGTCTGTGTTGGCTGCTGACTTTCATGGAGAGCAGAGGAAAAAGGAAACGAAAGAACGGCTGAAGTTCTGGACACTGTGCTGGGCGGGTCTGACCTGAAGCCATAGTTTGTAACATCTTAGTGTTGTGTTACACTAACAAAATCTAGTTATGAAGAGACAGACCAATAGAGCAAACTTCTAGAAGACAAATATAAGGATACACAATAACATTTTCTGGACCAAAGCAGACATTTTCTGGCATTACTCAAAGCAAATTCCATACAACACTCCAAGTTGTTACTGTTTCCCCCCTAAAAGTCCAGATACATGCTCTTTCCCTTTTAATAACAAGCAACTTTACATAACATTATGCCGACATGTTTAGTTTAGCTAGAAGCCAAAGTAATAATCTCCACTCCCTCTACTACATCCATTCACCCCATGTTATGCTTTACAAGACCAGTGATACACATACCGCAGCAAAGTGACCATTTAGAGCATGGCTGTAATAAACATATTTATTTTATGGCTGTCTAAGTTAACATGCAAATGTGATTAATGGTATACGTTTAAATGTGTTAACACTATTTTTTAATATGACGTCTCAACTGTACTGTTTGATTTCTAAAAACTAATTGGACCTGATCAGAGTGCACGTACACAAAGCCCCTAGTGAAGCACTTTAGAAAAAAATAAAATAAAAATCATTTGCGTTATTCATGAGTCAGCGTGCGTAGTTTATGCGTTGAGTATGCGTGACATGTGCAGGACATGCGTCGGCCGTCAGTGCTTATGCGTTGGAACTGGTTCGAAAGCGCACACGTCTACTGACGCCCCACCTTCATATCACTCATGAACCGCGCACCGTGGCGCACGTATCACGTTCATTCCACTGACAATGTGGATTCTGAAAGTGCTTGTTCGTGGAACGTTCGCGAAGCGTGCGTGTTTGGACGCGCTCCGTCAGTGATTCATGCATCGGACGTGCGCCGAATGTTCGTGGAATACTTTGGTCAATTTCTCGCACGAAAAATTGAATTTTTCTTCACAAGCACGCACAAACCCAATCTATGCGTGATTTGTGAGTGATTCGTGCGCGATCGGCTGTGTGACTGGGCCTTAATCAATCTATGGGTGCGGGTTATATAAGGGTGCGGGTTATACAAACAATTTTTTGCGCAAAACCCCAAAACCCACGGGCAATATGAGGATGCGGATTATCTCCGGTAATCATACGGTATTAAAATACGGTACTCATGTCAATTGTAAT
This sequence comes from Rhodeus uyekii, assembly GCA_037043235.1. Classification (NCBI taxonomy): domain Eukaryota; kingdom Metazoa; phylum Chordata; class Actinopteri; order Cypriniformes; family Acheilognathidae; genus Rhodeus; species Rhodeus uyekii. Next base: position 332,456 of record JAWRVZ010000072.1, on the reverse strand, counting down.
TCAAGCAATTTGGAATTTCAAAAGATTTCCCAAGTAGGATTCTATAACCGTCATGAAAATTTCCCCATTATCCCTTAAGGCAAAAGATGAGACCAAAGACCCAGTACTGTGAAAGTTTTAATTCTTGCAAGAATGGCGTTCAACACTCAGAGAGCTGTCTACAGTGAGAAGGTTGTCTTCTACGTCCAGGAAGCCCCTTTTTTATCTGACTGGCAAGTAGCTGAGTTTATGAAACTGTTACAGATTGCAACCTTTAGAGACATAGAAAGAAGAAAAATGGCCTTGTGTACTATCATTATTTTATAACTAAATATCATGCAAGCTTATTCTCCTTCTAAGTGAACATGCCCTCATTTTAACTAGCTTACACAACCTTATATTAGTGCTTTAGCACCCCATATTTTTGTTTACCTTATTGACACAGTTTACATGTAATGCATACAGAAACATTTCTATTACAAAAACATATTCAAGTTGGTCATGTAGATTCGCTGATGTTGACCAAAAGGATGAAAGTGCTTCTCATATTGCTACACTATTAACAAGAAACAATGGACCTTTTTGCTAGTGAAATTTCACTAATGTGGCTGCACCTTAGTAAAAAGTAACAATAATAAAATAGAAAATAAATAAACCTTAAATAATAAACAAAAAACTTTTTAAAGCTCTCTGAATATTTTATTGTATGCATATCCGAGGATGCAATCTGATTTTAAATGACAACAAAAAGGTTTTATTCTAACTTTATGCATTCTTTTTTTAATCAACACTTGAATAGATAAGTTTCATAAAACAGCTACATGTTTAGGAAAAAGCTGAGAAAATTGTGTTTGTGTTAAAAACTACATCAGGATCGGATTTAGAACGATGATCAAAACATAGATGGAGTAGATCGAGTGCAGCAACATTTCATTCAGTAACATTAATATAGATGATTATTTCACATATCCATCTGCTTACATATGGTATTGTTTATTTCTGTTTCTTCTTTGCCTTTACTCTTTCAAGAAGTTGCGTAATAGCGCCCCCCTAGTATATAATAGCGAAAAGACAGAAAATCTGGAAATTTCAGTCAATGGCAGGGAAGCGTTGTCTCACAAATAATAGAAATTTCCATCAATGGCAGGGAATGAGTTAAATTACAAATGTAAATACAAAATTCTACATTGTAGTTAAGCAAGGAACTGAATCTTTACTGCAAAATCCTTAATACTGATCCCTGCAAATGTTAAGTTTAAGACCAGATAAGGTAAGAGCAAAGATTTTTTTTTCATTGTCCATCTTAACTCTTCGATACAGTTCAAGAAAAAGAGAATCTACTTCTATGTGAATGAGATGAGTGGTATTGATTACACTGATGAGTGTCATACACACAAACTGGCAAACATAATTACATGTGGGCCTAATAATTAATTATCTATGAAAATAATCTATGCATTAACTACAAACAAATATATCAGTGTTTGGAGATGTCAGGAAACTGCACAAAAAGAAGAATTTATACCTAGACACTTCAGAAAATATATTTTGATACAAACACACGTACAAATAAAACATCCCTCTTGCTCGCTGTTGCAGCCTTGATCTCAAATTGTTACCAATTTGATACTGTGCATCAGTTTCAATAAGAAACCTGACAAAGGCCTGTGGTGTGAATTCACACTAACAGGAAATCTGTACCATGTAAAAGACATAACCATTGCATCACATGTCTTCAGAGCACAGTGTATAGACCATCATACGTGTGGCCAAAGATGGAGTGGATGCAATCAGGATAGGTTGGGGGGATATAGAGAAGGTTATGCTTTTGAGAGGGAGCCTTTCAAATTCCTATCCGGAGGATAAAAGCACTCTGAAAACAGCACTTAATCAGCTCAATGCTTCAGCTGTCCTTGGCATGCTGTGTCAGACGAGTCACAGAGAGGAGCATCGAGTGTCCAAGATGCTTCTCAGAAAAAATAATCATGTGACACCAGATTTCCAAGCAAAGGCAAGAATGACGACACAAGCGTGGTTAATGAACTAGCTGTTAAAAACAAGGAGAGCGAAGAGCAGACCTTTCCAGCACCATCTCTCTCAAATAAACAAACTTCAGCCTTGAAGCTGTTGTTGCGTTCCATTTCTATCCCCAGGTGATTCTGGCTGCATGAGGATGAGGTTGCACTAATGGAGAGATGGGAAAAATAACATTAATCAGAAAAGTAAAGCCCATGACTTGTGCCAGTGCAAGGTCGACCAAGAACAAAAAACTAAACAAAAAAACACAGACACCCAAAAGACAGATGGAGGGAGGTTTGACATTTGGAGATTGTGAAGGAAACATTTGTGCATTTTCTGAAGAAAATTAATGTGGTGCCATGATGCTAAATAGGTTGCCATAGTATTGCGATTAATTTTGGGGTGGTTGCTAGATGGTTACTTACTTGCCAAAGTCACTATCCCAGGGGCCAGTTGCATAAAGTGCTTAAACTAGTCATTACATTTTTCTAGACCAAATTAATTTAGTTACATAAAAAGGTAAATTGGTCTCATTTGAAAAGTAAGACTGATTATCTAGCTGGTCAAATTAGTCCTTAAGACATAGCCTTAACATAAGTTATTATTATTATGTTTTATGCTAAGTTTATGCAACTAGCCACAGCGGGTTTGTACGATATTTTAGGTGCTGGTTATGGTCTATAGGATTTTTCAGGAAGAAATATGATGCTTTGAAGTCTTCCTGGGAAGTTCATAATTACGATGTCAGAAGCTTTTAAATAACTTCAAATTACCAAAAAAACTCTACAGCAAAGTCTACAAAGTCATAAATAACGAACTTTCAATACATTTTTGAAGGTGCTGTAAATTGAATGGTCATATATTGTTAAATTAAGTTGTATTTTGTACTGCAACGCAAATTTTATGTTAAGTAAAATAAAATGGTAATGGTCAACTACAGATCCACTGCATCCATGCTGTTTTTTCCTAAGAAAATCATAAGTTTCCCACTTACAATTATGATATTGTGATGGCATTGTCATGAGTTTAACTGTGCCATCTTTCAATTAGCAATAGTGAATGAGTCGCATTTGTATCATTCATTTTTGTAACACAAACCAGTGCAGGGTGTGTAACGTTCTGAAATGTAATACTTAGGATTACATTTCAAATTCAAAATCATAAGTAATAATACTTAAAACATGGCAACCCCAATGCATGCAACTTAAATACACAAATTTTTTTAAATGTATGAAATAGTTTTTTTTATTTACAATAAAACTAGATAAGTTGCATGTATAAAATATGTCAGCATTGAACAATTACGATATTTAACAATTCTTTATTTGTAGTAGAAGAGTGAAAAAATAACTTGCTGTGTTTTTCGAACATCGCCATCTTGCTCCTACTAAAGTGACTTGAGTGCACCTCACACTATAATTACGACTTTTATTAAAAATAATACAAACTTAAATAGTGTTACTGGAATTAAAATTTCCATTGGTGAAAATGAACTGGAACAATATTTAAACCAAGTCTGTTTTCAAATAAACTTTCCATTTCTGCACCGGTTCAACACCAGTTCAAGCTGTGGAGAATTTTCCTCACATGCTCCAGCAATAGAAACCACAGTGTCATCCGACATCTTTCCACTTGACACTACAACAGGGGGTTTAGTCACTTTAAATAATCCATGCCGTTCCATTAAAATTGCAGACCCTTCTCTTCCGCTTACAAAACGTGTAGAAGAATCTCGTCCCTGGACTAGAGCAGCTACCGGAGAAAGCGAGAGGCAGAGGTAGAGAGAGAGAGAGGAAACGGAGGAAAGAGTGCCTGGGGATGGACGGAGGGCTCGATGAGTAGGGGTTTCTGAGTGACACTAATTCACTCATGATGACTTGCCGCTCTCCCCCCCGCAGTACTGATTGAAGCGCAGGCCATCGGTTTGGTGCAATAACAGCGCTATTGACTTGTTGCACCGGCTCCATTTGGTTATTGCCCTGGAGGCTCCGATCAATAGACTCAGCACTAAATCTGACTAATCAGGCCCTGCAGCCTCCAAGGGTCAGGCTGAGGAAAACTCCAGAAAATCTATGCCACGAAAAAGGAAAAGAGGTAGAAAGAGAGAGAGAGACAGAAGAAAACACAGGAGGGGTTGAGAGAGTCCTCTAAGCTCACTGACAGCTGTGTGAATTAATTGACGAGGATTGCTGTTCTGCTATAAAACTCCTGAGCGAGAGATGGAGAAGTGGGCGGCGTGCGCGCTGTGCTGTCAAAGTGCGCCTAGTCTTCCAGTTCCTGTGACCTGACAGGTTACAGGTCAGAGGGCGCCCGTGCTGCCGAGGGACTGCACCGCAAACTAGTGTCAAGGAGGAAATCCATATCTGTGAAAAAATATGGATGCACTTGAAACCGATTGTACTTATGTAAACGAGAAGCATTTTTAATCACTTTCATGCAAAAAAGTGAAGATGAATCTTCTGTCAATGTTTGTGGTCCTCGGTCTCTGTCTGCCTGTCTTTTCCCTCCCCATTTTCTCAGCTTAAGCAAGTCCACTCTGTGATAGAATGGCTCTCTTTCCATAAACATACAGCCAGCATATCATACACAGACTGTGGGACACTATGGAAAATTTATAAGGGAATGAAAATCAATAATTTATACCCAAGTCAAGCACTAGGGTTTTTTTCCTCCTCCACTGCTAGTTCTGAGTGTGTGTTAGAGTGTGTGAGTATATCCACAGAGTGAGGGGAAGAAAAGAAGAGGAGCAGAGGTCTGAATCTCAATGCTTTGGAGTTTGAGAGAGAGAGAAAGGGAATGGAGGCAATGACAGACAGTCCCCCTTTTCAGCACCTTCTCTCTAAAACAAACACCAACTTCAGCCTTGTTTGTGCAGTTGTTGTTTTTCCACTTCTCTCTCTTTTTTCTGTCGTTTTCTCAGTGCCCTGCTGTCCAGGATCTTTTAGCTTACATGGGCACTTTCCTCTCGGCACACATCTACTCCCTGTAGCACCTTAGGCAGACTGACGAGAAGAACACACATGCACAGACCTAAAACCAATAGAAAAACACGTAACTTTCCCCTAAATTGTGACTTGCATTGTTCTTAAGCACAAGTTCAACTAGTTCTACCATTTTACAACACATTAATTCTGTATATTGTAGTCATAGATCCCTTTATATGGGATCAAATCCAATAAATAAATAAATAAATAAACATTAAAACTTTACAAGTCTGGATGACTGAAATGAGAAAAATCATGCACGTTTTTATAATTTAAATGAACTTCCTGAATTCTACAGATGAATTACCCATCATATATGGAGGACCTGAATGACATTAAAATCTACACAAACCAGAAAAAGGCGGTTCAGGGAATTTCAGGAGGTCATATGGGAGCATAGTGGTCGTGGCATATGGGTTACTCAATGAACACCTCCAACTTAATGCTAGAAATGTCACGGGATCAAGGAAAGGATTGGACGTATTCTTCGGGAAAATAAAGCACGCAAATCATTGTGAAGTTGAAGGCAAACCGATTGCACATCCACACACAACTGCGAGGTCATCATCTTTTTTTCTCCAGGGGTTCACTGACCGTCCTATATTGCAATTATTCCTTGGCAGCTGTGGGCTCTGCGGATCTCCTCTGTTCTGCTGGATGGAAGAAAACTGTTTAGTTGCATTACAACTTGTGCCCCGTGATCAAACACACCCACGGCTCTCAGGTCACACAGGGGCTAAGCAATGGCGGCTAACAATGCAGCATTTAAAGCATCACACATATGCAAAGTGCCTTTTACACATGGGGAAAGAGAGGCAGAGCTTGCATAAGAGAGTAACAGAGACGGAGTACGGTAGCTTTACACTTCAGCAGGCATGTTTGTCAGATGTGACTGATACAGTGGATCAGCTGTTTCCTGCCATGTTCTCTCCTCTCCTACAGACGGCTTCACTTTATCACGTGGATTAACTTAAATCTAACAAATCATTCTATAGTTAGATCTGTCTGTCTGTCTGTCTATATAGAGGAGAGACTATAATCTATTTTGTTTGTAGTGAATAAAATACTGCTTAAAATTCAGTGAATACTGGCCATCCTTTCAAATCACTCTCTGAGTCCACACACGGTCAAGTTCATCCGTGACCCTTCACCCCTGTACGAACCATGGCTCAACCCTGCTGTTTGCTCTCATGCAGCCAAAGAATTCTAAACCCACAGGGCTTAGACAGCGCTCTCTCCCTCTAACACACAAGTAAAAGCGCCTGAGTAACCAACAGGTACAAACACTACCTCACTGCTCTCTACCAAATGCACAGATGCCCCATTTAGTGAGAGGGTCTGAAAGAGAAGAAAAAGAAATGAAAAAGGGGGATGCAGACTGGCTAAGAGGGGTTTCTTTCCCTCTCCACTGCTTGGTTAACCAACTGACCTGCAGTCAAAGGAGCCTTTGTGAGCGCACTCTGGCGGTCGGCCAATCAGATCCTCGAGCTTGTCTGTCTCCAGGCGGGAAATGGTGCCCCTGGTATGCGAAGAGAAGCAGAATGCACAGACAGACAGGCCGGCTGCCGGCAGGCCCTCTCTCTTTCTTTCTCCCTCTCTCTCGAAAATGCCCAACCTCACTTCACTGAGGGGAAAATTACCTAACTGGCCCCGAGCCAGAGGACCTGCCTGCCCCAGCACCACTTATTTATTTAATAGTGTACCTCTGCCCTTGCCTCTCCATGCCCTGACACCTACTGTCTGCCAGCTACAACACACACATACACCACAGAATGAACACACACTCTCTGGATCCCTAAAAAAAAGCTTTTAAAAGTCTAAAGAGCTTCCTAAAGCAAGGTGTGAAACCCACCTAACGGCCTGAACCTAGAGGTCAGAGGGCGCCCACTGTTACCCTCTTTCCACCCAAATGGTGCTGGTGCTTGTGCCGGAGTCACTGTTTGAGCAGGGGTATTGTGAATCTTTCTCAGAACTTTAAAGTCAAATAATGATGCAACTGACTACATTAATACATAACCTGCTGAAAAAAGTACCAAGCATTTAACTTTTGATTTACAGATAATAATTTAGCAGGCATAATAATTTAATAATCTAATAATTTAGAGTAAACTAGAGTGGTACAGAAGTCTAGCTGTACAATTACATACATTTATGTCTATAAAATTGTTATTATATACACACACACACACATGCATTTCATCTAATTTGTAAGACATATATATATATATATATATATATATATATATATATATATATATATATATATATATATATATATAGAACACATTTACAAAATGTAGAGATTAAGTTTAATAAATAATAATAATAATAATAAATATAAAAAAATATTTAATAATAATTCTAAAGATTAAATAAAAGTGTTTTAGATTATGGCATGTTATAGCCAAATATGACATTAGTTCTGCAACAAACATTGCCGCAGATGTATAGCCGATTATATCTTCAGTAAGCCACAAACTGCCACAAATGAAACTGAAAGTAAGTCGCAGACACTCACATAATCATCTTTATTAAAAGTATTGAGACTATATTATCTTACCAGTGCTGATGCTGATCTCTCTCCTATTGCGGTCTTTGAGCTTTACATTAACTGATGATAAAGTATATAATGATAAATGACCTGAAATAAAATGCAGCACATATTTGTTGCTTTAGTTGACGTAAGCTCAAGTGTGGAACGCATTTAAAAAATCTGAGATATTTTCAATAAATAAAAACACGTCCAAAGTGACCAGATGTAAATAGAATTGCAATAGAAAATGAGAGAGAAATAGAACCAGACAGGGATCCGATTTAGGTGTGAGGTCTGTTTACTGACTGTCAATCAACCCCACACTGTCTTTTCACAGTTTACCTGCCATTACAGGTACAGTGACAAAGCAAACACACACACACACACATACATAGGCCTTACATACCAGAGTAAGACAGAAGAAATCAAATTTTGTCATAAAACATGTAGAGTGGGAAACAGGCCCTTTTCCTCCTCTATACATCGCTTACTCGTTGTTTTGTGTCATTCTTCCTCTATATATTTATCATTCACTCTATTTATGTCAGTGGCCAGACTGTTTCTCACAGTTATCAGTTGTCAGCTTTCTAGCTTGACATTTATGTGTACAGCAGCCCCTAAGCAACATCTCTCTCTCTCTCTCTCTCTCGCACACAAACACACTCCAAATCTCAGGTTACATGCTAAATATTAACATCAATATTATGATCATAGAACATAACTACAAGTTTCCTGGGGTAAAAACACTATTCATCTTTTTAATAAGAAAATTACTTGGTATGGTTTTTGCAAAACCATAAAAAAAATGCAAAAAGTACTATAAAATGAGTTTAAAAAACATAAAAAAATATTATTCACCCCAAACTTTTGAATAGTAATGTGTTTCTATAGAAGTCAGTGTTTTCACTTTTTAAGTGTTTAATTGCAATATTTGAAGAACTACAAGAACTATAATCCCGAACAGAGACCCAACAATCAGAGTACCTGTTGTTTCCAGTGCAAAAGAAACTGTGCCAAAAGAACTCAGCAGTGACTGTCCTTCCCCATTAAAATGCCCTGTACAATTTATACATCTGAAAATTTATATTAATAAAAATGTGCATACATCAATATAAAAGTAAAAAACAACATAACAGTATAACTTTGTCCCCCCCACCCCATCCCTCATATGTTCATATACATTGTTGTTTCAAAAACAAAATTATAAAAAAATTATAAAAATTATAAAATATGCAAGGCTGTTGGGATCAATATGGTAATTCATTTATCATTTGTTCTCAGAGCACAGAATAACAACCTGACATCTCAGATAACAGAAGTAGATTGCGGCAGATTCTATAATTGACCAATCACAGTGAAGCAGATTGAGGCAAATTCAATAATTGACCAATCCGAGTGGGAATCTACGCAAGGAGTTCTGAGTGGTTAACCTTGGGAGCTCAGGAGGGGGTCACCTCAACACACTCTCATCTGCCAAAATCAGCCTCATCCTTTTCTGATCTTTCATTTGGGTTAAGTACCTCAATGCCATCCCATGCAGCTAGCAGAGTTGGAAGCAAGTCTGATGGGAGGGCAGACTGACTTTTCATCAAAAGAAGGGAGAAATTCATATGGACCGGCATGTGAAGGAAAAAAAAAAAATAGGCAAAAAAGAAAGAAAAAATAGACTTATACATGGAGTTGAAGCTGCACATTTTTGCCTGTGTGGCAGGCTGCTGGTTTAGTTAAAGACTATAGTTAAAACAGCCATGGAGGAGAGCATGGCTCAGTGAGAAAAGGCAGAGCTCAGAAAGAGTCTCTCTATTTAGGCTCTTGGCCACAGTGGGCATTTAATAAGAGAGAATGTTATGTTTTGGGAAATCTAATTTGAGGCTCTTGTTTGTTTTCCTGGCTTTATTTTGAAAAAGCAGACCTTTTTTTATTTTACGCCTCCTGCTCTCGAGACGAGACCGACTGTCATGAGTTTCTAACAGCAAGTCTTTATGAGGTAAAGCCCTGAGAATCTTTAAGCTTTCAAAAAAACACACTTTTCTGAGTCCTACATTAAATTAGGGAGATAATTAATTGCAAGGTTATTTTCCATGTCAGCAAAGCATATGTACGCATACAGTCATATTCAGATTTTCCACGAAAATATTAGCCACCATCCTCTGCCTAATTGAGACTTATTCCCTTTGGGGAGGAAGAGGAGGTCGCTGTGAGTTAATTAGTCCTGGTTTTTAAAAGTAAATTACATTCATTAGCAGGGACCGGAACCAAATAAGATTATTTACATGCCGATAATCTTTACGGTTCCTCTGCTGTTTCTTTAATGTTACGGAACTACCTCTGCGGAGAGGATGAGAACAATCACGCCCCCTTTTCCTGTCTTCACTTCTACAACAATTAAAAGTGAGCGAACAGATGGAGCCGTGGCCGTGCGAGCACGTTAAGATGCCCTTCATCTTCTCCTTACTTTCCATTACCAATGCTAAAGACTCACGTTAAACACTCAAGCACTTGCAGACAGAGCCGATCCCAATGATGCTAGTGATAAATTACATTACGGATATGGCCACAACAGTCAGATAACTACGCAAACGAATAATGTATCGAGATACACTAAACAGCCATGTCTTGTTCGAAAAGCCATTTTATTTCTCATGACAAAACATTGCCATAATGACAGAAAGGTCTTTGTATGACCTCTTGCTCGTTCACACACACACACACACACACACACAGACGTCGCCCACACACAGACGGTTAACAATGAATTTGTTAAGACTGCCTAAGCTTCTGCAAGGAGCAGGGAATTAAATAACAGTGGATTTATTGTGCATCGGTTGTCTACTAACAATGGTGCCGGCCACCTAATCAAGACATCGGATCCTTTTCTGGGAATTCAAACTAAAATTATGAAACAACGGCTGATAGGAGGAGAGTTTGTGTCCAATTTGAATTAACCTCCCTCAACTGCAGATTTTATTTTCGCCGGTACGGGTACCAAGGGCAGAGGTTAAACCTTTAAATGCATCATTCTTGGAAAACGAAGCGTTTCGGTTGACGTACACTGTCCAGAGGGTGACGTAGACTTCTCACCTGTGCTTCATTTGTACGTATGATTAATGCCCTGGGTTAATCTTGGCTCCTATAGACGGCTTGTTTCCGGGCTACGATCAAACAGTGTGCTGACAGGCTTTTCAGGAAAGAGCGAATGAGACAGGCCTCATCAGCCTCTCTCTCTTTCTCTGTCAGTCTGAGAGAGTCAGCTCTGACAGTGTCAGAGGTAGTTTCAAAGACAGGGCCGCCTCATGTCAGGCCGCCACAAAGAGAGATAAAACACGAGCCGACATGCGCTTCGTTTAGGTCCATTCATTAAGCTTTTATGTATAAAACCTCCAGTGGGAATGGATATGGAAGTGAAGCTGAAGATGCCATTTTTCTTCCTTCCTTTCAGTGAATTAAAGGGTTATAGGAAACACGGATGTGACTGAGCAGGACATTGTTGGACCACTGCAAACACAGTCTAAGACTCATGAATTCTGTCAATGATCTGAAATGTTTTTCTTTCTGCCTTCTCTTTCCATTCTGGTTCTCTTGAAATGCTCTGTGATAATGCCAATCCTTCCTTTTGGTCAAGGCACCAGAATGAACTGCTTGTAAAGTTTAGACAGGAGAAGAATGACACAAACAGCGTAGATACACTGCACAAATGTTCACCAATGCCACGACTGAGGGCTGTAGATCTATAGAAGAATGGCTCTCTGATTTTATTTACGGCACTGTACGTGTATAAGAGCATGACCTTGTTAGCCCTATTCATACGTATCTAGTTTTCCTTGAGTATTTCAGGTAAAGTGTTTTATTTACAGGCACACTTTGTGATTTTGATCCTGCCTGAAGCTCTCACACACACACACACACACACACACTTTTTAAAATTGTTAATGAATTAGTGGTTATCTGATAAATCCCATTATATTAAAAATGTTATTTATTTAGATAAAATATTGCATTTTTATACAGTGCACAACATTGAAATTATTGGATTGTAGCGTCTGTAGCATTAATGCATTCTTAACATATACAAATCTTATTTCAGAGGAATTTGTGTTGCACGCTTCTATTGCACAACATTTTAAAACGCCAACATCTAGTAAAAAAACACTCCCACTAGATCGCAAACCCATCTGAATCAGTACATGAAATAACAGCCTTCCTCTATAAACCCTAACTCAAATATCATTAGGAAAACCAACACCATCCAAACAGCTACACACTGATAAAATGCTAAATGTGTGTCAGTCCCATGTGGCCTTGGCCATCAAATTGTGTTAGGCAATAGGTCACAGCCCGTGAAAACTGAGACTGTGCCTATTGTTTAATCTGCCACTGATCTTTGTCCTACTAAGTACAATGATTAAAGAATCAAATCAGTGGCAATAAGACACAAGGGTGAGCAGAGAGACAGTTACATGCGCCTAGGCCCACATCAGCCCCCGAGGCAGGGTGCGGGGTGCGAGACGGGAGAGCCCGGCCAGTGGCCATTTTCTACTCAAGAAACGGGGGATCGGGTGACGGATATCGATGGCCCCGCCACCTCAACTCCAGCTCAGAGCACCCTTGTATCTCCTCCCATAGATCCACTTACACGTCCTGCACAAAAGAGCCACACAAAAACCCAGCCAAGCTCAGGTGAGAGAAAACTCGGGCGGGTCATTGAGTTACTTGCATTCAATACACCCTTCTCCAGGCTGGTGTGCGTTTACAAGCACTTACTCTGGAGACGCGATGATAGACGCAGTGGCTAAGTAGCATTAGATGAGCAGCACGCAGCTATAGCCATGGATACCTTACAAGACTTACAATAGTTATGGTTTTGAGTGACACTGATGACATTGGTCTTGAGACTCATGCGGTTTCTTGTCCATGTACCGGTTTAGCTAGATTTTGTAGAGTCAAAACCTCCCTCCACTGATAAAAATGGGTGCACATCATCCAACCTGACCTCTTAGCTTCCAAATCGATCTACTTATCAGCCAGATCAAAGACTCTCACGGCTGATGTACATTTAACCTTACCCAGGTCCTCCCAGATCATGTCTAAATATTAATGATAATAAAGTCTCACACCCTTCCTGTGTCAGCCAATTACACCATGTATTGATCTGCGACTCTCTTGGCCAATTAAAACGCAGCCGTTGTAATGCGTTTAGGCACTTCAAAGGAAAGCGCCATTGATTTGTTTCTGGATCTTAGCGTTTACCGTTAGCAGAAAGGGAAAAAGGAGAAAACATTTTATTCAGCAGGTTGGAGAGGAAGTACTCAGACCCAGATGCAAGTTCGGTTCAATACGGTCTCTCCTTCCTGCTGGCTTAAAGCATCCAATCCCGACCACCAACACATCAAACAGCACTAGAAATATGAGGTTGAACAATCTACACTTTACATAATAAGGGCTACAGAGCTTTCTAAGGGCTAAATTCAAGAATTTCAATAAAATAATGCACAATAAATATCCAGCCTATTAATAATACAGCTTTTGATGCAATGAAGTGCATGTTGCATCAGTGAAAACAGCTTTTTGGCCTGGATCAATGAAAGAAAATGATTTGGTGTCTTTATATTTTTTATATTATATAATATTATTTAAAAAAATAAACAAATTCATAATTTTATATATATTTAATATACTAAAATAAATTATTTACTATGTTTTAATATCTTTTACATTATATTTTAACTATAATAAAAAAAAGAGATATATAATATAAAAAATGTATCACATACTACAGATATTACTGGTTTGTATGAAAAACTGCTTTTGATGTTTCATATTTGAATGTCACTTTGAATAAAAGCATCTCCTAAATTAAAACGTTAAATAATAATAATAATAATAATACAAAAACACACAAGATAAGAGTTGTAAAAGCATAGCTTAAAATTTCCAGTCTGGTCAGCTGGAAGAAGCAGAACACACACACGGCCATCAGTCTCATGTAAACACTAATAGTGCTGGGGGCCAACAAAATTTCTCCTTGTGATTGCATCAGTCAAGAGGGAGGTGGCAATGGAAATTCCCAGAGTGAAATCATCCACACCAATTTTGTGTGGAGACCAGAGCAGAGAAATGGATGACATAACCAATATGGAGATTAAAATGTATGCCCATAAAGTCATTCAGCATTTAATCTATGGTCATTAGCTTTCAACAGTTTTCTTATATATATATATATATATATATATATACATATATATACATATATATACATATATATACATACATATTATATATATATATACATACACATACACACACCATACTGTGCAAAAGGCACATTAGTATTTTCATTCTAAAAAACGCGTTTTGCTGTAGTGCGTCAGTAGGAAATATTAGTTTACATTTCAAAGCATCCCTTTTGGAATTAATTGTAATATTTCAATGAGCTTTTTGTATGCACAAGAAGTCTGACAACCGCTAAAGCTCCACGCGTACATGTGATCTCACCATCTTCGACTCTCTCTGGGTCTACATGAAGAAACAGAAAAAACTGAGACCAGAAATCCAGAAGACTACGTTAAATTAAAGAAATAACTGCCTTAAAACCCTTTTTTGGGGGGTGAAAATACTTCTATGTCTAACACTTTTGCACAGTGCTGTATATATATATATATATATATATTAGAAAATCTAAAGCTAATGACCACAGATTAAACGCTGAATGACTTTATGAGCTTAAAGTTCCAATTTCCATTTTGTTCAAAAATAAATTATATTCTAAACGCATAAAAAAAAACCTAAACTTTACTCTCAGGATGGACCGAATATGCAAAACAAGATGCAAGTGTCTTTGGAAATGATGTGCTGGTCTGTGAGTCTCTCACTGTTGCGGGCTTACAGTGGACCGGTCCTCATTGCTGTCTTTGTACTGGTCTGTGAGGAAGGGTCATCACAAAGACTCCCTTCAGATGACCACAATACAGCACATCTCTGCGCCGTAACCCTGGCCTGCTCATAATCCCGGCACAGTTAGTGCGAGTCTATTCACACGAGGAGAGACCCTGGCCCCAGAAATGTAAACCTCACAAAAAAGCCACAACTATACAAAACAATTGAAAACACAACAAGAAGAAAGAAAACGACTGGAGAGCGAAGGAACGATGTGAATAGAAACCTTGAGGATTCCTGTTACAATATACCATTGCGGGGAAAACAGGAGGGCAAAATTCCATAGAGCGAATAAATGAATAAACAGAGGCACTGATTGGTGCTGATAAGATGGGTCAGCACTTCCAGTGTTAGAACTACAGTGAGGTGGCCATAGTGAAGGGAGGTGAAGGGAGCATGCAAACACTCCATCCATCGATTGATTTACTGGCAGGAGACAATGTGTGCTGCTCTAACTCTCTGGATAGGAGTCCAAGGCTGGGGCATCTATTGTGAAAATAAAACGCAAAAACACTCAAGCATTGACTAAAAGAAAAGCACACAGCGAAAGCAAAATAAGCCGAAGGAAAATGACCTGGGAGTGTATGATGCCAGAAAGACTACAATATTACATATACATTTTACACAAAGATTTTAAGATTTGTCAATCAATCAAACAAATGAGCTCTAAGAAGATTGAAGTCAAAATGAAAAATTTAAATTCCAATTTAATTTCTACATTTGAATTGAGGTACCAAACAAGATGATGCAATGAAATGCAATTTGAGTTAGAATGTAAAGATGTTTGAAATGAATTGACAGTCAAATGAATTCACTTAAAACGTGTATCCAAGGTCAAAAACCCTTTACATTTTCTCACTATATAATTTGCAGTGACCTCTTCTCACAGTGTCTGAAATGGCTCTATCAAGAATTGAGTCTCTTGTTTTCGAGAGCCTACTCTGATCTCATTGGTCAGACGGCCCAGTGTGTTGTGATTAGTCTATCACTTACAGCGCATGTCATTAAAAGAAAACACTCACTTACTATATGTGAATTTCAGCTCTGGAGACTTACAGCAATGTTGGCATTGGTTTTACCACATAAATTTGAGCCCGAGTCCTCATCATTTTAAAGTATATTTGCTTTTGCTGTGCAGAAAACGGCATCTTCTCAACATATCGACAACACTATCCTATAAACTCTTCCAAGCCACAGCTGCAACTACAGTGTTTAAGGGTGGGTCACAGTAGAAAGTTGTTTTTGGCCAGCCAATGACGACCATAGGCTGGAATTATGCAAATAGGTTTGTGCAAAAAGTAAGACTGAAATTTTTGATGATTTGTTTTAGGTAGTTCAGAATCGGTTCTTTCTTTAGGGAGACGATAACTACATTTATTGTGTACATTGATCTTTGTAAAGGTAATATCTAAAAAAGCTTAAAAGGGGCACTTTAAGATGATTTTTTAAAGAGAAAACGTACAAGCCTTAAGGATAGACGTTGAAAAACAGCATGAAAAAATAAAAGACAGAATAATAGATAGAACGACCGACAGACAGACAGATTAAATAGAACAATAGATAACAGAATAATACAGTAGAGACAAATTGAACACTATAGAATGAAAGCTAGCATAATAGATCAAACAATAAATTGACGACAGACAGACAGACAGATAGACACACAGACAGACATTCTTTCTGGAAGAACATGCATTTAGAAAGTAAATCGGATTTATTCTGATTTGATTGATGTGACAGAACATTAAGACAGGACAACATGTCTCAGACTTTAGATACTTGCATTACACTGTTTGTTCTTGGGATGCCTCGCATTTGCTCTGCTTTATGTGCTACCAAATGCTATAATGAAAGATTTGTGAAAGGAAAGCAGTGTTTAAGATGGTTTATGTGAAGCCTAAAATGCTTGACCACAGGGCAGTTTTTAGACAGCACTTTACGCATCCACATCTTATTAAATAAAGCTTAAGTCTGACAGCGAGGTCGGCTTAAAATGCAGGCACAGAACCTCTGTTTGTCTGCCATTCAAGCAAGCAAACAGTCTGGCAACAACACAAAAATGTCTCCGGAAAGTGCACGCTCACATGTGTGTGATGAGCAGGTATGTACTCTGGTCAGCTGAGGTTTGAGATTTGAACTCCATCAGCAAATAGGCTGGGAAAGTGACACGAGCCTGCCAGGCCAATGGGGCTAAAGTCCTGACAACCTCCTCATAACGTCTTGACAACGTTAGCCATGGCGCCATCACCGCTGACTCTTCCTGAGCACTGGCGAGCAGACAGGAAGCATCATCGTAACCAAACAAACAGTGAAATACACAAACGGACTGACCGGGTCACCAGAGAACTTCTGGATGGATATGCATGTGAACAAACAGAAATTTCTACTCTACACACACACACACACATTTGTTTCACCATATTAGTGAGGACACTGCATAGTTGTGAAGTGATTTAATATCAACCCATACCCCTAAACCTACTTATTTTATAAGTCTTTTTGACTAGTAAGGACCAGAAAAATGTCATCACTAGTTAGTTGTCATAATGTTTCACTATATAAGCGAGGACATTTTGGCCCTCACAAGTAAAGCAAGCCCTGTAAACTTCCACACACACACACATTTAGTACTATGGCCATGGACGATTATTTGAGAGAGAGAGAGAAAGAGAAAGGGGGGGGGGGGCAAGAGAGAGATGCTGGCTCCTGCATTGGGAAGGATATTTAATTACAGAGCTCTTGTGAATGAATCCCATTCCTTCGTGAATGTGTGAGCGTGTCACTGGCCATGTCAACATAATTACGCTTAGTCTCTGGATTTAAGGATGGAACAGAATGCTTGTATGACCTCATTCATTGTCAACAAAATGTCAGTGTCTAATCCAGCTCTTACTCTAGTCATTTCAAACGGTAAATAAGTTCAAGCTCAACCACATCAGCTAATATAAGCATATAACTTTCACACTCACTTTCACTCTACATGTACATGTTAGTAATGCAAACATATGAGCAGAAAATGTGAAAAATCTCTTTCTGTTATTGTCACTTATTAAACCCAGTTTGCTTTCATAATTTAATACATTTCTAAATGAAACGTGATAAAAAAGGGTAGGATTTTACCCATTGAAAACTGACTGGATATTGAAATGGGGCGTTTCATACTAGAGTTCTTCTCCTCAAACACTGCTGGCACCCACTGGTTGAAAGTTAAGTGGTCTTGATGACAGAAAGAAAGTGACGTAAAAATACATTTTATACACAAACATGGCATGGCACTTGCAACGCTAAGGTCGTGGGTTCGATTCGCAGGGAAAGCAGGAACTGATTAGAATGTGTATCTTGAATGCAATGTAAGTCGCTTTGGATAAAAGCGTCAGCCAAATGCATGAAACCATAAAAATGTAGAAAAGTATGGGAGGTTGTGTAATGTAATGTAATGTCAGTTGTGGTGTTCAGCCTTACATGTTCGAACTGGATGATTTAATAAATGATTTAATAATATTTACTATACTAATATATATATATATATATATATATATATAGGTCCTTCTCAAAAAATTAGCATATTGCGATAAAAGTTCATTATTTTCCATAATGTAATGATAGAAATTAAACTTTCATTATTTTAGATTCATTGCACACCAACTGAAATATTTCAGGTGTTTTATTGTTTTAATACTGATGATTTTGGCATACAGCTCATGAAAACCCAAAATTCCTGTCTCAAAAAATTAGCATATCATGAAAAGGTTTTCTAAACGAGGTATTAACTTTATCATCTGAATAAACTAATTAACTCTAAACACCTGCAAAAGGTTCCTGAGGCTTTTAAAAAAAACAGCCTGGTTCATTACTCAAAACCGCAGTCATGGGTAAGACTGCCGACCTGACTGCTGTCCAGAAGGCCATCATTGACACTCAAGCGAGAGGGTAAGACACAGAAAGAAATTTCAGAACGAATAGGCTGTTCCCAGAGTGCTGTATCAAGGCACCTCAGTGGGAAGTCTGTGGGAAGGAAAAAGTGTATCAAAAAATGCTGCACAACGAGAAGAGGTGACCGGACCCTGAGGAAGATTGTGGAGAAGGACCGATTCCAGACCTTGGGGAACCTGCAGAAGCAGTGGACTGAGTCTGGAGTAGAAACATCCAGAGCCACCGTGCACAGGCGTGTGCAGGAAATGGGCTACAGGTGCCGCATTCCCCAGCTCAAGCCACTTTTGAACCAGAAACAGCGGCAGAAGCGCTGGGCTACAGAGAAGCAGCACTGGACTGTTGCTCAGTGGTCCAAAGTACTTTTTTCGGATGAAAGCAAATGTTGCATGTCATTCGGAAATCAAGGTGCCAGAGTCTGGAGGAAGACTGGGGAGAAGGAAATGCCTGAAGTTCAGTGTCAAGTACCCACAGTCAGTGATGGTCTGGGGTGCCATGTCAGCTGCTGGTGTTGGTCCACTGTGTTTTATCAAGGGCAGGGTCAATGCAGCTAGCTATCAGGAGATTTTGGAGCACTTCATGCTTCCATCTGCTGAAAAGCTTTATGCTCACAGTGCCAAAACCACTGGTAAATGGTTTACTGACCATGGTATTACTGTGCTCAGTTGGCCTGCCAACTCTCCTGACCTGAACCCCATAGAGAATCTATAAGATATTGTGAAGAGAAAGTTGAAAGACGCAAGACCCAACACTCTGGATGAGCTTAAGGCCGCTATCGAAGCATCCTGGGCCTCCATAACACCTCAGCAGTGCCACAGGCTGATTGCCTCCATGCCACGCCACATTGAAGCAGTCATTTCTGCAAAAGGATTCCCGACCAAGTACTGAGAGCATAACTGAACATAATTATTTCAAGGTTGACTTTTTTTGTATTAAAAACACTTTTCTTTTATTGGTCGGATGAAATATGCTAATTTTTTGAGACAGGAATTTGGGGTTTTCATGAGCTGTATGCCAAAATCATCAGTATTAAAACAATAAAACACCTGAAATATTTCAGTTGGTGTGCAATGAATCTAAAATAATGAAAGTTTAATTTGTATCATTACATTATGGAAAATAATGAACTTTCAAAGTCAAAGTCAAAGTCAAAGTCAGCTTTAATGTCAATTCTGCAATATATACAGCACATACATACAGAGAATTGAAATTCTGTAACTCTCAGACCCAAGGTGCAACCAGGTTACATTAACAGTAACAACAGCAACAAAATATATATATATCAACAACACCAAAAATATATATATATATATATATATAAAAATAAATAAATAATAATAGATAAAATAAAATAGATTAAGGAAATAAAGAGATAAAGTCGCGATGGTAAAGACAGTGCAAACAATAGTAGGGGGGGGGGGGTCAGGTGCATGGGGCAAAAGAGAGGAAAAGGGGCAGAGACGGGAGGGAGTTCAATGCCCTGACAGCTTGGGGAATGAAGCTGTTCTTCAGTCGGCTGGTCCTTGCCTGGAGACTGCGTAGTCTCCTCCCTGATGGCAGCAGATTGAAGAGGCTCCGGGATGGGTGGGAGGGGTCTCTCGCAATGATGAGGGCTTTGCGGGAGAGGCGGGTGTTATAGATGTCCTGGAGGGGTGGGAGAGAGACACCAACAATCTTCTCAGCAGCTCTCACTATGCGCTGCAGTGCCTTGCGGCAGGATGCGTTGCAGGCGCCGTACCACACAGTGATGCAGCTGGTCAGAATGCTCTCGATGGTGCCTCTGTAGAAGGTGTGCATGATGGGGGCTGGGACTCCGGCTCTTCTCAGCTTGCGGAGAAAGTAGAGTCGCTGCTGTGCTTTCTTGGTCAGTGCTGTGGTGTTGGTGGTCCAGGAGAGGTCTTCTGTGATATGCACACCCAGAAATTTGGTGCTCCTCACTCTTTCCACGGTCGCACCGTTGATGGTCAGAGGAGGGTGCTGGGTGTGCATTCTTCTGAAGTCAACAACAATCTCCTTCGTCTTCTCCACGTTCAGAGAGAGATTGTTGTCGCCGCACCACCTGACCAGGTGGCTCACCTCACTCCTGAAGTTTGTCTCATCGCCGTTGGTGATGAGACCAACTACAGTCGTGTCATCCGCAAACTTGATGAAGAGATTGCTGTTGTGTATGGGTGTGCAGTCATGGGTCAGCAGAGTGAAGAGGAGGGGGCTCAACACACAACCCTGAGGGGCTCCAGTGTTCATAATGATGGAGCTGGATGTGTTACTGCCGACCCGTACTGCCTGAGGTCTTCCTGTCAGGAAGTCCAGCAGCCAGTTGCACAGCGAAGTGCTGAGTCCCAGCTGAGACAGTTTTTGGGTGAGCTGTTGAGGGATGATTGTATTGAAAGCTGAACTAAAATCAATGAACAGCATTCTGACATACGTGTCTTTTTTGTCCAGATGTGTGAGTGCTGAATGGACAGCAGTGGCAATGGCGTCATCGGTCGAGCGTTTTGACCGGTATGCAAATTGGTGGGGGTCCAGGGAGGGGGGGAGGACAGATTTGATGTGGTGCATGACTAGCCGCTCAAAGCACTTCATAAGGATGGGGGTAAGTGCGACTGGGCGGTAGTCATTGAAGCAGGATGGAGATGATTTTTTAGGGACAGGAATGATGGTGGTTGCTTTGAAGCATGTGGGGACAACAGCTTGACTCAGTGAGATGTTGAAGATGTCTGTGAAGACATCAGCGAGTTCCTCTGCACAGTCTCTCAATACACGACCAGGAATGTTGTCAGGACCCGGAGCTTTGCGTGCGTTGACCCTGCTGAGGGATTTACTCACGCTGTCCCTGGGCAGTGTCAACATCTGGTCATCGGTAGGAGGAGGTGACTTCTGTGCAGTGGTGCTGTTGTGTGCTTCAAAGCGAGCGAAGAAGGTGTTCAGCTCATTCAGTAGGGAGGTGGTGCTGTCACATGTCCGTGCAGGGGGTTTGTAGTCCGTGAGGGTCTGAATCCCCTGCCACAGGCTCCTTGAGTCTCTGCTGTCGCTGAAACAGTGGGCTATCCTCCTGGAGTACTGTCTCTTAGCCTTCCTGATGCCGCGTGACAGGTTGGCCCTTGCTGTCCTCAGGCCCAGCTCATCTCCAGCTCTGAAGGCAGCATTACGCGTCTTCAGAAGACTGTAGACATTCCCTGTCAGCCACGGTTTTTGGTTGGGCCAGATGGTGATGGTCTTTGTGACTGTTACATCCTCAATGCAGTTGTTGATGTAAGAAGTAACAGTCTCAGAGTACTCCTGGAGGTCTACGGTGTTATGGTAGGTTGCAGCCTGTTTGAACATGTCCCAGTCCGTGGTGTCGAAGCAGTCTTGAAGAGCCACTGATGACCCTTCAGGCCAGACTTGAATCTGCTTCTGGACTGGTTTGGTGACTTTTATCACAATATGCAAATTTTTTGAGAAGGACCTGTATGTATATATATATATATATATATATATATATATATATATATATATATATATATATATATATATATATATATATATATATATATATATATATATATATATATATATGTATAGTATGGTAAATATAATTAAATCATTTTTTATTATTATTATATATTATGTCCAATATTAAATAAAGTTTAATTTAATGTTTGTTCATAATATATGAACTGTTCATTTTTAATTAATATTTAAACTGTTAAAGTTAAAGTTTAACTTTAAAGATTAACTAAAGTTAAATTTTACTGTGAAGTGTTACACATTTGCACTAATGAATCACGGTTTAAGAAAATACATAGAGTTCATTTGGATTTCATGTCGAATTTGAGCTTACATTATTTTGCTGTCAAGCTTCAGTAAATCAAGACAGAAGGATTAAAGACAGAAGCACTTAGTAAATCTCTGTGGAGGATCTTGCAAAAGAGACTTTTCAATTTGGGAGTTGGCGCAGCTTTGGGAGAGAGGTGCAATCCAGAAAGACAGGTAGCAACAGGGTGCTGTTGACCCTGAAGGTGCAAACAAACGTGGGTGTTGCTGGGGGAGGCTGCCAGCTTGAGAACGAGCAAGCGATCTCCGCTGACAAAGTGGAGAAAGGAGGAGAGAAGTGGATTGAGGAGCTCCAGCTGGCAGAAGGCCTGGTGTAGCACCAGGACCGGCCGCCTCTCCACCCCAGACGCACAGCCAAGGGCCAGCACGCACTGCCAGCTGGGAAGATACCCTACTGTGGAGCGCTGTACTCCAAACAAACAAAAGCAAACAGACCACAGACCTGTTATTAGCCTGTGCCAGCATACGGCGCCTATAATTACATAATATAATGGGATTTTCATACACAAACTTACAAGGGTAAAAGTTGAATTAAGCAACTCTAAACACAACAGGCTTTATTCTT
Source organism: Rhodeus uyekii (assembly GCA_037043235.1). Classification (NCBI taxonomy): domain Eukaryota; kingdom Metazoa; phylum Chordata; class Actinopteri; order Cypriniformes; family Acheilognathidae; genus Rhodeus; species Rhodeus uyekii. The sequence goes on along the minus strand of JAWRVZ010000072.1, from coordinate 309,697 downwards.
TCTGTGTATTTAGCTAATCAAAGATAACATTTCCCACACTTTTACATGCCCACCTACAGAGGTAAAGTAAATCTTGAAAACACCAAAAGATTATTAAAGAAATGTACTTTTTATTGAAAAACATTGAAGTAATGGCTGCTTAAAAATGAAGCTGATATCAATTTCATATAACATTACAATATAAAACATATTAGAATAAAACTTATTTAAAATTATTTTTTAATAATTTTTCACAATATTACTGCTTTGACTGTAGTTTCATTAAATGTACCCATGGTGAGCATGAGCATTAATAAGCATAATTGTGAGCACTAATATAGTATAATATATTACTAGTGGCGGTTGAGGAGATTCCCCCTTCCATGTAAAGCGACTTTGAGAGACTTTGATAAAGCGCTATATAAATGTAATAAATTATTATTATTATTATACAAGGAATATTACGGGAAAGCATGTAACATTACTTTGCACAACTTTGAAAATACATTTATTAAAAAAATTATTACACATATATATATATATGTGTGTGTGTGTGTGTATATATATATATATATATATATATATATATATATATATATATACACACACACACACATATATATATATATATATGTGTAATAATTTTTTGTGTGTGTGTGTGTGTGTGTGTATATATACATACACACATATATATATATATATACACACACACACACACACACACACACATACACACATACACACACATATATATATATATAAAAGCAAATTTGTATATGTATATACTTGTCCCCTTCCTGATTTCTTATTTTATTGCACGTTTGTCACACATAAATGTTTCAGACCTTCAAACTTATTTAAATATTAGTCAAAGACAACACAAGTAAACACAAAATGCAGTTTTTAAATGAAGGTTGTTATTATTAAGGGAAAACTAAATCCAGATATACATGGCCCAGTGTGAAAAGTGCTTCCAGGTCCTGAAGCAGCAAAACATTCCCAGATGTAAAAGAAAAAGAACATCATACCAACAATAAAATATGGTGGTGGTAGTGTGATGGTCTGGGGATGTTTTGCTGCTGAATTCTGCTGTCTATCAATCCTATAGGACAATTTCCAGCAATCTTTTCGTGACCTCAAGCTGAAGCAAACAGCAGGACAATGATGCAAAACACACCAGCAAGTCCACCTCTGAATGGCAGAAGAAAAACAAAATTAAGACTTTGGAGTGGCCTAGTGAAAGTCCTGATCTGAATCCCATTGAGATGCTGTGTCATGAGCTTAAAAAAGCAGTTCATGCTCAAAATCCCTCCAATGTGGCAGAATTACAATAATTATGCAAAAATGAGTGTGCCAAAATTCCTCCACAGCACTGTAAAAGACTCATTGCAAGTTATCGCAAATGCTTGATTGCAGTTGTTGCTGCTAAGGGTGGCCCAACCAGTTTTAGGGGGCAAACACTTTTTCCACACAGCGCCGTGTAGGTTTGGGTTTTGTTCTCCCTTAATAATAACAACCTTTATTTAAAAACTACATTTTGTGTTTATTTGTGTTATCCTTGTTGTATTTGTTTGATGATCTGAAAAATGTAATTGTGATGAACATGCAAACAAATAAGAAATCAGGATGGGGCCAAACTCTTTTTCACACCAGTGTATATAAATATAAAATATTGCCCTACGTTAGCATTTTATATCTTGTAAGATTAACAATGTTTGCAAGAACATTAAAATGACTAGATTTATGTTTCCAAGTGGGCAGCAAACAAGCCAATTAAAACTTTTAACTAGTTCCTATGAAAAAGCCTTTGCTATAAAGCTTTAGTGTTTGTGCGGACCACTTTCCCATAATTCAATAGTATTAGGAGAACATTTTTCAGTGGTCATGCACGAACAATTTGCAGGGTAAAAAACATCGAATGAATGAGTCATTTAGAGAGGCTGTATCATTCATGAGTCCAGGAGGAAAGATCCCAAAAAACTATTACCTAGAATGCGCCTGGCTTTTCCTTAGCATTAGGGATCTTCCTTTTCAAGAGCAGGGAAAAGGTCAGAATGCTATAGAAATGTCCTGGAAAAAACTGACTGTATCAGTATCCAAATCAAATGATCAAACATGCCTAAGTTCAGGTATTTCATCAAATCTCCGCAATGGAGATCAGCACAGGACAGGCATGAAAGAAAACTGTTACCACAAACCATCTGACCCATCAAGTGCACGTCTCTGCCAAGACAAAATAACTATGGAGATGTCAAACTTCAGAAGTCATTCAAACTAAACATCAGTAGTATAGCCGGTACAAGCTGTAACAACACACTCCAAGTCACCGTCAACACGCATCCTCGTACAGATGTTGAAAGCATCCTTGCTTTAGTTCTGCCAAAGACAAAAAGACAGGTTTTGGAGACAAAGATAACTCGTAAGAGCAATACGCTGTCAGTCAAAGACAGCGAAGCCTTTTTTAAAGCTGCCATTAGGTAATTATGCAACAAAAGCCGAACAACAGCCTTAATGAGCGTATGAGGTGAGCCATAAAGTCCTTACATGCCTCAGGGCCTTCAGCGTGAGCTCTCTCGCTCTCTCCAAAACAAAACACACGCATACAAACATTCACACGCAAAACCTGTCACCCACTGACATTGAGATTTTTTATCAATTCACTTATTAATTTAAACACAAACACATTAATTGGACCAGTGAAGGAAGTAGGGGGAGGGGGTGGGGGAGAGAGAAAATATGAAAGACAAAAAAAACAAAGAGAAGTCTGAAAGCTTATGCAGGGATGAAATCAAGCATATGCATATGTAGCAGCTATGCGGCTTTCTCACAGACTGAATGTGAAGAGTCAATAGCCCTGCTTGTTCACCTCTGCCTTGACATCTTCCTACTGTTCATTTCAAAAACACTACACATACAGGACGCTGCTGTGTAAGGGGAGTGATACAGGATGGGAAATGAAGGTAGTGTCTGCTCCAAAAAATTTATGACATAATAACCAACAAATAAAACTAATAGGGTCAATTCAGGCAATCTCACCCTTTAAGTAAGCTATCCTAATGAGAGAAAGAGATGATAAAAGTTCCAAAATTTACCAGAATTCATAAGCAAAATAGTGTATCACGATGATTAACTAATTTGGTATTTGTTTTCATTAGATGTTCATTAGCAAAAATAGTGTCTCTGCTTAAGAGAAAAATTACAGAAAAAGTTCCTACGAATCAATTTATCCGTTAAACCATTGTAACTGTGTGTGTAAACATATACATATACACACATATATACATATATATATGTTCCTTCTAAACCTCATATAAAAAAACGTGGAAGGGATATATTTTATTTATAAAACATATTTTATGTATAAGACATAACATATTATACAATTGACATTAGATTAAAATGCAAATAGACACAAAAAAATATGTTGGTCTAACTTACAGTAGCCTAACCTGGTCGCCTTAAAATTTTGAGTTAATTTAAACTAAACATTGGAGTTTAGTTTACTCAACAAAAACTCAAAATATTATGTTATCTGAACAACGTTTGTGAACCTAAGCTGAATTTACAAAAGATATGTGAAAACTTATGAAATCATGAATTTTTTGTACTGTGCAGTGGCAAACAGCACTCACACATTTAAACTGCTTATCAGAGTGAATGACAGAGATAAAGAAACATCAGCTATTTAAATCTACTACATAATGACCCAGCAGCTGATTGTGACATTTAAGCAGTAGAGCAAAGTGGTTTTTGATGTCTCTTTGAAATACGGAAGTGGCAAATTGATTTTGTCATTTTTTTGTAATAGAAAATAATAAAAAGGAATGGTTTAATATGGAGCAGATTAAACATTGTCAATACAGCAATTACAGTAAAATAAACTTTGTATATGTTCTACATTATTATTAATCCATACGATCTGGTTAGTTAAAGTTATTTGAAATGAAATCGATATTCAGGGATTGCCTTGATGTGTAGTGCAGAATATAGGTATACATTGTTCCTGCCTAGCCTAGTATACAGACATATATAAAATGTTTTTTGTTTTTTCTTAATCATCCCCCCTGTGCGCCCCCCGAGGGGGAGTACAGGCACTTTATTTTTCCCCACTTCAAGCACTGCTCAATAGAGATAAACACACACACATAGTGTTTCAGTTTCATTAGATCAAACAGAAAATATGCACACTCTTACCATGTATTAGAACAGGAAACACAACAGAGGGCAAAAAAGTTGGCCGTCATGACGAATGCCAATGTCAATCAAAAAGTTCCAGAGGAAGTTTTCATTGAAAGTAGGTAGGTGATGTCTTTCTCCTTCCCCGCAGGACAATCACAGGGCCCTGTGCAGCGACAGCCGCCTGACACCAGATCAAACGCCACACTGCCCTTGGAATGACACTGCAGCCACTTCAAGGGGGGACGTAGTCACTGATCTCAGAACAGCGCAACTAACATCCTGACGAGTGATACCTTTACGAGGTCGGAAACGACAGAGGAGGAGAAGCCCGTCACTCCAATGTCATATACAGTGACCCCACCGAGTTTAATAATTGGAAATGTGGAAAAGATCGACTGTCGTAAAGATGTAAAAGGTAGGATCTTTTCAAGGGTAAAATACCAATTGTTCTGAAGCATTGTCAAGACAAAAAAATTATTTTACCATTATGGTACTGTTGCTACTACATCCATGGTTTTCATCTCTGGGGGTCTGTGGACTAGTATATCAGTTATGTACATACTGATAGTGTATACACAGTTTTTAAGTTGCATTATCTATTATATGATTTTTTATAAAAAATTATTGAATTATTACATGGTTTAATTGCTTTTTAAAGTTTAAGTCTAAAAGCCAGATAATATATTCCACATTATTTCATATACATTTCTAAATAAATACTGTATATAATATAAATGTAAATTAATGTAAATTAAAATATATATTTAGATGACACAAAAGTATTGTGAGGGGTCCTTAAGCCAGAAAAGATTGATTCCTGCCCTGTATTATTATATTCTAACTTAAAATGGAAGCTAAATAAATGCTGCTACCTGAGGTATAATGGAAAGGATGTATAAACATGCATTTTTCTTTCTTTCAGACCTAATGTAAAAACTCATCACTTAACATGTCAGTCCTGAGTTTGTTTGCAGCCCAAACATGTGTGTGCTTTCCAAAGCAGGCAATCAGCACACACTAATAAGAGTGGGAGAGACACAGTTTAAGTGTCACTGTTACCCATGATGCTCTCAGCAGTGGGTAATGAGGCTGAGGTGTATGTGTGCCACAGGGGTTTATCCAGAGGCCTGTCAACTTCCTAGCAGCCTGCTACACATACACACTCACACATTCAGACACACTTCATTTAGATGCTCATAAAACTTTACACATTGACTGTTTTTGCACAAATGCGCGCAAACACACACACACACACACACACACACACACGAGCCATCAGTACTCATTATCAGAAAAAAAGTCACATGAACAACATGCAGAGAGTCTCTTCCCATGAAACGTCTTGACAAAAATCTGACACATGATACTGACATTGTGACTATTATGAACAATTAGTGGTTGATTAAAGTAATGACAAAGTTGATATGTATGTACATACAGACATGCATACATACAGATATCTCTACACACACACACACACACACACACACATTCGTAAAGTCACTGTGTTAGCTCCAGACATCTGAACTGAAATGTTGTGACACACAAGATGCTCAGAGCATCTGCTGTCCAAAATAAACCTGACACGCAGCATTCCTGAGGGGTACAAAACACCCCAGCGTCTAAAAGGCCTGAGCGAGAGCTGCGACCAGAAGAGAAACAAAATACTCAGTTAGAGTAATAAATCTTGCAGATGCGTGTCACTTCGCTTCATGATATGCATATGCACACTCATCAATGCCACTTCACTTTAATTCAGTTTGGGCAATCCACAATTAGAAAAGTGAATAAAACAAGCTAGATGTAAAGGATACAAGCATATTGATTAAGCGAATGTGGCTTTGCTAACTTTTTACTACAAAAAAACAAAACAGCATCAAGGTCAGGATTTTAATTTTATCCCAAAGATGGTTGGAGGGGCTCTAATCAGGGCTTTGTGCAGTCTAGTCAAGTTCTTCCACACCAGACTCGGTAAATCATTTCTTTACGGTCATCAATTTGCACACAGGGGCATCTGGAGAAGAAACGGGATCTCCCCAAACTGTTGCCAAAAAAACTTGAAGCACATAATTCTCTTGAATGTCACTGCATGCAGCAGCATTACCATCTTTACTGGAATTAAGAGGCCTAGCAAACACCAAGAGAACCCCACATGACTGTACCACAAAACAACTGTGACAAGGTGACATGGTATCGGCCAAACCAACTTCTATGGTGGTGAAGCATGATTTCCGGAGGAAACATTCACCACTCCGGCCAATGACAAATGTAGAACATGGAGTTCGCTACAGCTGCTCAGAAAGGAAATCAGAGAAATGTTGAGAAGAGAGCGCCTACGAGGAGGGGCCTGCCACTGAGGAGGCACTTACCAATGGAAATTGCTCCAAATTTTGAACTTTGGCTCGTTCAGGATCTCATGCCACTGAAAAAAACTCAATGGGGAGAAGAAAATGACTGATCACAGAATCAAAAAACCGCAAAACAGATGCACTAAGCACCTTCTGATTCTCAACACGTGACTTTAAGAGTATAGAAGTGAACATCAGGATTATTATAAAGGTTAGTTTGTAGAGTAATACCTCACCTGTACAGTTGGTAAATTTAGACAGAGTGAAGTTATGTCTTCGTTTCTGAACAATCTTTGTTCTTCCTTCAGCCTATATCAGCCGCTCATTATGATTTTGACAGCAAACCTTGATGTCAAAGAATTTCATACTCGCACAAAACTATACGGCGAAGTGCGTGTAGGAGTTTGTTTGCGAGGACGGGAGTGAGTGTGTGGGAGAAAGAGAGCCGTGCCCCCGTCACTTCTCCACCCTGCTCTCTCGGCTCCAGCATCTTAACGAGGCTTTTCCCCTCGCTTTGCAGAACGAGGGAGAAGCCAAATAAATAAAAGAATAAAAGGCGAGCGAGAAGAGGGAAAACACACACTGAACTATAATTTGTTATATCTTTCAGCTCCAATTAAAAATAATATCAAATCTTTTTGTTCAACTTCATAACAAGACTTCAAGAGGGCCCCCATGACTCTTTCTATTTGCATCCCTCAACAGCCCACTGGTGCTCCTGAATCACATTAATTATATGACCTACATAGCACGTCGTTAATATTCCAAGCTGGGAGAGGAACTGGGAGCCAATACGGTGGAAGTCTAAATTTGGAGATCTTCAGGACATCAGAGCTCCCGCTTTTCTGGGGTTTGCGCTTTGATCTCCTCCCTCTTGACATTGTTTGCAAATGTCTGTTTAATGGGACTGGCAAACACCAGAATACAGCCACATTCTGGGGCTTATTCCGCTGCCCTGCCACCCTCCCCTTTTTTCCTCGTCTGCCATCACGCCGTGCCGATGACGACTCTCGGAATGTCGAAACAAAGGGAGACGGAGAGGAAAATCAAGGAAGAGAGAGAGGTGACAGTGTGGCTCACCTCTCACAATACCAAATCTACTGATCTAATCGCTGCTGGGATCAGAGCGCTTAGTGACAGAGAAGTGTTACAGCTGTTCGGGATGTACAAAGTCGGAGCTACTCTGCTTCACAAGTAATGCGTTATAAATATGAATATTTCATAAAGGGCTGAGGGGGGGGACCAAGCAAGGAACTCCCGTTGTTTGCGCATTAACGCACAACACCCGAAGTAAGTGGCCGTATTCGCACCCAGAGACGTGGAGAACCTGATGTCTTAATCAATGTCCAGCTGTACTGTGGGTTCCTTCAGAAGATCCGAGGCCCGGCTCCTCTAAGCTCGGCCATGAATATGGAGCTGTTCTGCGGTGCGGGGCTTGGTTATGTTTTCTGTCTGATATGTCTGCCCCATTCCCATTTCAAAGGGAGGTCCACCCAGGGGTTTGACTTTTTGATCTGCCTGGCGACTGACTCGACCACCTGCATGCGGTATCAGGCCCCTGGTCTCCGTGGAAGGCCAGGAAGGCTGAGCAGGAGCTCTGCGCTGGGCACTGATCCCAACAGTACCCCTTCTCTCTTGCTTTCTCGCTCTCTGTCCACATCAGTAGGAGGACTTATACTTCAGCTCTGAAGCCATAAGGATGCCATCACAGCCATTTTGAGGTGAAATACCATCACAGTAAGCCATCACAAAAATGAGGATTATAAAACAAAACAATGGTCCTCTTTAGGTGGCCATTAACATGTGTTTTAAGGGGAAAGTTCACCCAAAAATGAAGATTCTATTCATGTTTCGAACAAATTAGACTTTATTTCTTGTGTGGAACATTTCTTGTGTTGACATTTCTAGTTTTTATTTGAGGCACACAATGGAAGTCAAAATTGTTGTTACAAACATTCTAAGAACATTTTTCAAAATATATATTTTTTTGCGTTCCACAGACAAAAGGTTGAATATGCAGTGTCAGAAAAAGATACTGAGCTCTTGTAACGTGTTCATTCAAATTAATCAACAATACCCAATTAACAAATTATTTCACTGGATTACACTTTGAAATCTTGGTTCTCTAATTTCTCTCCCTATAAAGAGTCCTTTAAACCTTTTTCTCTACTTTACTATATGTATTATCTACTATGCTTTACAAAGAATCATGGTTTTAAATGCTTTTAAAATTCTGTAAAAGACAGAATTTTTGAGTTAACAACTTCTAATGTAATATATAAATTGAATTTTGCACGAGGTGGTGTAATCAAATCTGATCACACTGGAGACGCATTGGAATTAAGGTCTAAAGACAAAAAGCATATTAAATGAATGTCAGGTAGAAAGGGCCACATAATATTCTTTGTATAAACAATACCGGACAATATCGGAACCCCTATGAATTTTATTGTATGGATGAAACCTCTGAAATATTTTGTAACGCATCAAAAGAAAGTCATGTAGGATTGGAAGAAAATACGGCTGAGTAAATGATGACAGAATGTTCTTTTTTTGAGTGAACAATCCCTTAAAAATTTTTTTTTAAATACAGGTAAAGACCCAATGCAGAAACCATCAGGACAAGTATTGTTAACGCATACTCTTACAAACCTACCAAACTAATCTCAACTGAAAGTTTTGCAAGTATAAGAACTTCTTGTGCAAGGTCACATTGCTCACGCATGCTTCAGCCCTCCTCCCAAGCTTCTTTGAAGGCTCGATTGAATCCAGTAACTTGTGTATTAAACAATCCGTCATCAAGGCAAATGTTTTAATTGGTATGATTATTCTTTAATAATATTATGATTTCTTTAAGCAGGCATCGCCATTAAAAGTTAATGAGATGAGAATGACCATGACAATATAATTAAAACCCTCAGGAGTTTCTGAAGCTGTCCATTAATAATTTAGAGCGAGCTGGAGCACGAGACGGCCCAGCTCAGTAGTCTGCTCAGGGAGCGCGAGAGAGAGAGAGAGAGAGAGAGAGAGAGAGAGAGAGAAAGGACCGGGAGAGTAAAACTGCTTTGCCCATCATGATGTGAGTTTACTTTGATTAAGAGCTGAATTACCAGACTATCAGAGATGTGTCACTGTTAAATCCCTCTGTTAGAAACCTTTTGGGATACACATCTCTTATTTGATACCAGTGAATTATAAACAGATTTGTTTGAACTCTGGAAAGTCGGGATGAAAACAGGAGCTGTGCTTAAAATGAACGCAGTGTCCTCGGAGCGGAAGTATCAGAGAGTACACATATTTGGAGTCATCCTCACCCACATAGCGCTCTCCACTCAGGGTAAACATCTGGTGCGGCGCGGGTCTCTCTGTCTCCATCTTACAACAATATTTATCGCAGCGGGCTAATGCTCTGTCCTCAACTTACTGCTGAGAGCCTGTGAACCTCACCATGACAAACACAACCTGGAGTAAGTGAGTGTGTGTACAAAGGCCAACACAGATAATCAAGTAACGTAGCGGCATGGGGAGTCAAGCTCACCCCGTTTTTATTTAAATTACCCACATATCTGTACCCGGTGCAAGCATAAAATTAAAATCACACTGTACACTGTACATTTAAGAAAAATCCAAATGCCATTGACCCTGAAAAATGGCAATGCAAAAGCAGATCGCTACATTTACAAAAGAAAAAGAGCGCTGATTGTACAAAACTCATTAGTGTTGTGAAAGATCCAAACCCCCCTTCTCAATGACTGATCAAATACGTAGTACATTATTGAGATAAAGTGTTATCATTTATCAAAAGCTCTTTGCTTAACCAGTTAACAATGCAAGGATAGCATTATGTGATGGAAAAATCAAAAAATGGAAATTTTTTATTATTTTAAGCTTCTGTTTATAATTGGTGATCATTTCCATTTTTAACTAAATCTAAAACTATTAAAAATAGTTGATTAAAAGCTAAATAAATAAAAATATTGGATGAAAAATTAAAATAATAAAATAACTTTAGATTAAACTGTCGATTACTAAAATTACTAAAACTAAATTACTGTAAACTAAATTATTACTTTAATTACTGTAAACTAAATTAAAACCAGAACTAAACATAAAAAGCTCAAATCAAAATAAATGTAAATATATTTATAAATAATACTAAAATAACTATTTTCAATATACTTTAAAATATAAAAAGTGGCACGTAGTAGTTGTAGTAGCAATTTTTAATATATATTATGCTATTAATCAAATGTCCAAAGGCTAAGCAAGCATGGAATTAAATGAAAGCCAGGAAAATTCCTAAAGAAGAAAAACAGGCCAAAAAAAAAAAACACACACACACACACACACACGGTAAACCAAAACATTTGTTGTCTACTTGTTGTCTTTGCTATTATTCTGCTGCAAATGGCTTTGAGATGTAACACAAATGTTATATGTGGGAAGGCTTTATTTACTCTTTTTTCTAAGCAAAAAGCTAAAAACAAGTTAGGAAGAGAGATACAGAGAAAGAGAAAGAGTAAAAGAGAGAGAGAGGCCTTTTCTAGGCAGACAGGAAGAACTAGGGGTGCAGTGGGCCTTCATGCAGAAAGGCAGAGGGCTGAAGGGAGACGGCGCGCATGCAAAAAGCTCATAAATCCTGATTTGAAGCGGCCTCACTGCAGCACTACATTGCTTAAATGCTACATCTGATTTAGTCTTCCCATTAGGTGACAGCTGAACTTTAACATTAATATGATAATATTGAAATAAGTGCGTGTTATTTACTTAGAGGCGGGGCGGGAAGGAATAAGAGAGAAACGGAGGGAGGTGGGAAGGAAAGGAGGATGATGAATGATTTCTGGACAGCTTCTGTGACACCGTGCGGCCGCGGCCCCTCTAATGAGACTTGACAAAATGGAGACATATGCAGAAATATTGGTTACACTCTGTGTCCCCGGCATCTTGCTCTCTCTCTCTCAGTTCCTCCTCCTCTCCCTCTCGCTCGCCGCACACGTCCTGATTGTCTACGACCACTGAAGCATCTATTTCAATTGGCACTTCCTTCCTGGACCCGGGGTTTTAAATTTAGCTGGTGTCATTTACATATTACTCTTAATCAAAAAAAGAAAAAAAGAGACAAAACCTTGCCGTCATGGTTCAGGGAAGGGCGCAAAGGCACTTTATAAAACGGAGATGTGACAGACGTTCAACTGAATTGTGTGTATATGAAGGAGAGAGATATGAGGCTGGTGGAGAAAACAACAGAAAGTGGGAGAGAGAGAGAGAGAGAGAGAGAGAGAGAGAGAGAGAGATGTGCCTGCTTCAGTTATCTCACACAGGGAAAAAAGCCAATATCTCATCAGCCTGCTGATATGAATGATGAGTTCTGCTGTTTAAAGCCAATACTACATAGAGAAAAAAATAGTTGGAGGAACGCTAGATCTACTTTAGGGCAGATGAGTGCTGAAAAAACCCAGCCGCTCACAACGAATCTGGTATTTTCATTCTTATCAAACTTGGTTCTACCAACCTGAAAGTTTTGAACAGCAGTCAAATTGATTTAGTGAACTTATAAACCTATGTAAAACAGAAAACATGAAGTATAGAATATGATAGAAATAATTCCCAGAGTCCAGTTGTTTGCAAGCACAAAAATCGCAAACTTAAATGTAAAAAATATTTGTAAAAGTTTTCTATGGAAACCCTGCACATTGATATACAGAATTCCATACAATTTGACCCATAACAATGATTTAAAATGTGAAAATGACGTAGTTAGTACCCATCATTGACGTAGTTAATACCCTCTGTATAATTGCTGTAACAATGTTATTGTAAGTGGGGCGGCCTACGAACTCCTTGGGAGACCTGAAGCTGGCTTCTGCAGATGAAACTGCAAACTAAACTTCACTAAAATGTCTTCTATTAACTGCACTTCTGACTCCTGGTCTTCATTCAACATATCTGGTCCTCGGGTCTTAACTGTAATTCCCATACAGTTAATGGTAACTACATCAAAAATGTAGTGATCGGAAGTAGGGTGTTTGAGGTCATTGGATTTAGATTGGAAATACTAATTACAAGATTGTTTAGATTCACGCTATGCAACCATAGTGCATAACAACAAGTGTGTTCATGCAGTGGATATATATAGGGCCACTGTCAAACACATCCATAGAGAGGTATCAGAAACGGTCCCTACCTTACTCTTACCTTCTCAGCATGCCGGTCAGGATCCGAGAGCTCTTGCCCAAGTTAGCATCCGTCTCTCTCAGCTGGGGGGAGAAGAAGAAAGAGAAAAAGAGAGAATGTCTAGATTAAAGGTCATGTTAAATGTATGCTATAAAAATAGACTTGAGCCCTATTTGGACCATAAGTGTTTCTTATGTGGACAGCCGTAAAAACTAATTTGCATGGAACTTCAGTGACTAAACTCATGTATTCAGATGGCGATTTCTACGAACACAGTCAGTTGGATGATTGTCTACTTTAAGTTAAATATCATATGCTTGAAACACTAAGAATACATTTGATTTAATAATAGGAAAATAATATGCTATATATTTTTTATTTAAATCTCGTTTAAAAATAGGACGATAGATGCGCTATAGATAAAACGGTTTTCTATCTTGTATTTTATTTCAAAATAATGGATATAATTAAAAAAATGTGGAAAATAGAAGAAATAATTTAATACAGCCTCTTATTTACATGAGGTAAAAAAAGCTGCTTGGTTTATATTTTTATTGTACATAATTGCAGACATGCGTACAACAGTCCATTTCAAATGTTTACTTGCTTTTCTTCTCTTTTTCCTTTGAGCAGCGAGGCAATATCGTTCTTGTAAATATTTTCTAGCATTTCGGTAATAAAAGTGTAGGCTACATCTTTAAAATGCATCCAAATTACAGTAAAGCACAACCGTACGGTGCTCGGCAGTGAATTTTTAATTGATCTCTTCTTGTAAACTCAGTGACGTGGGTTCAAGAAACAATAGCGGAGCAAGACTTAAAAAAACGTCAATACTCAATGATAAACTCAACAATGATCAGCTGTAATAATTAAATGAGTTTTAAGGGTCACAGATGTCTGGTGGAAAACTAGAACAAAGAAAAGAGGAAACAAACAAATGGTAGACAAACTAAAAGTCCATGAAAGTGAAACCAATTAAACATAAGCATGACGTACATGTTTTATATTCAATATATGGGTCATGTGGTGGGACACATATGTAAAAGCTATCCATCTGGAGATGTGTGTGTGAGTGTTTAGGAATGCTGATATTGCTATGGAAGTAAAGCCAGACTTTGGCTGGCCTCCTTGAGAAAGCCTCCGCCTCTGTCCTCAGTGAGCAGGGACATGTGTATGTGTGTACGCGTGATGTTTTAGCGGCCAGGCTCAGGGACAGAAGTGGTTTTAGGCGGGTTTGGGTTCTGGCACCACCAACAGCCCAAGAGCTGCCTGATGTCTCTCTCAACGATGGATCTATCCCATGAGAGCTCCCTTGGCTTTTCCCAAAATCCCTCTCTGTTTCTCTCTCAGGTTAAAGTTGTGCCAGCATGAAAACACATGGTGGAGCTCTCCATGAATTAGGAACCCAAAACAAGAGCCACAACAAAAGAGATTACCAGTACAGCAGATCTAGAGCAGAGTCTGATTACAGACTAGTAAATGGTCTTGGTAAGACGATTCCCAGTAGCTTGATTCAATGCCTGGATTTCACTGAATAGACTTAGAGTCACAGTCACGCAGGCCTACACCTAAATAAAGATAAACACCACAAACAACTATCGTAAAACAACGACAAACAGGAATTTTGCCAAAGCAAAAAAACATTTTAAAACACAAGAACAAAATTTCATGAAAATTTGTCACTGTAATTCATTGTGAAAATCAAGATCAAGACATATTTTAATCTTTGTGACCTCTGATAAAATTATGATTCCCGGTCCCACGAATAACAAATTTTGGTCCGTTTTAAAAAATGTATCATCAAAGCCAACCAAACCAAGGAGAAAATGTAACATTGTAACAACTTAGATTAAAGAAAACTGAAGGCAATCAGAATTCAAGGTTTATTTCTTACTTCTTTTAATGTTCAAAAACATTAAAAATACGGCATTCATAAATGCCATCTTCAACTGAACTCTGGAATACAAATGGCACTCAAACATGCGGATCAATGAGTTTGTTCCCAAGTGACAATTTTGGCTGCATTTCGAAATTATAGTTTAACTAAATCAAATTGCAAAGAAGCCAAACTACGAATTGAAAACGACCTGAAGTCTGTGGAATACTTTTTCTCGCTCTCATTTTAATGCTTAACATACAACAACCACCCAACTTGGATGTCCAACCATCTAAAGATTTGAAAATGGCACTTTGAGCTAAACTCTAAAATATATAAGCACCATACAAACACTCAATGAGGAGGACGTTTCCTCCCATGTGACTTTTATTAAAAACATTTTGAAATGTAGGCTTAAACCGCAGGACATAATGCAATGCTGTAATAATTTAGTAGTCCCTTGTTACAGAACAAAGAAACCACAATACAAGTTAAAAATGTTAAATACAAGTTAAAAAAGCATTCCTGTAGCTCAAACAGTAGAGCATTGGCGTTTACAACGCCAAGGTCATGGGTTCGAACCCAGGGAAAGCAAGAACTGATTCAATGTGTTTCTTGAATGCAATGTAAGTCGCTTTGGATAAAAGTGTCTGCCAAATGCATAAATGTAAATGTAAAAATGTCCCTCAGTCTATGGGATTTGTCCTCTCATTTTAACGTTAAATCTGATTGTTTGGAACCGTAACAGCCCTACTAAACAAGTAGGTGTGAGATAAGTTATGTCTCAAATTTAAAGTTATGGTTAGAGGCTTGTTCAAATGCTTGTTCAGTGAGGATGAGCAATAGTAATAGAGCTGCTTGCAAGGCACCAGGTCTCTCTGTGTTTGTGTGCGTCTGTTTGAAAGAGACTGAGTGAACTGATTGTTAAGAGACACTCCAAAAACTCTTTCATCTGCCGTTTCCTTCTCTCAAAAAGCAGTTTATTGCTCTTTCCATCTAATGTCTTCTTATCATGCTTTCTTTTCTTTTCTACTCTCCATTTTTCCTGCCCGGCAAAATGTCTTTAAAGTGTGAGGGCCAGTCGGGGCTCCAGGGATGGAGAGCTATTCTCCACAGACAGCAGACCTTTGAAAGGAAATGTTTTATTTCCTTTGAAATGAGCTGCCTGCCCAACTGCCATGTTGTGATCTTTAAGCATCCTTCATAAGAAGCCATCAGAGAGGCCCCTGACTGAGCTCTCTATACCAGTCTTCAGGAAAGAAAGAGAGTGTGAGAGAGAAGAGAGAGAGGTAAGACTATGACAGTGGACACAGCAGGGACAAACAAAATAGGAGGGGATGGACTGAGATATGGAAAGGTAAAAATGATTATACATGCAGAGGATAAAGTAACAAATAAAGGTTGAAGTGAGGAGGGTGAAGTAAAAAAGGGAGAGTATGTAAGAAGAGACATTTGCTACCTGGTAGGAGCAGTGACACTCAAAAAAAGCTCACAACAGTCCTCTATATCATCACCTTTCAATCAAGTGTCGCATACTTATGTCTACTGTATATTGCCTGATGGTTACTGATACAGCTGGGTAAAAATAACATTTTCCCGTTATGTGTGTTTGTGTGTGTGTGTGTATGTATATACATATATATATATACACACATACATACATATATATATATATACACACATACATACATACATATATACACACATACATACATATATACACACATACATACATATATACACACATACATACATATATACACACATACATACATATATATATATATATATATATATACATACATATATATATATATATATATATATATACATACATATATATATATATATATATATACATACATACATACATATATATATATATATATATATATATATATATATATATATATATATATATATATATATATATATATATATATATATACACATACATATATATATATATATACACACATACATATATATATATATATATATATATATATGTATGTGTGTATATATATATGTATATGTGTGTGTGTGTATGAGAGAGAAAGTGTTTTTTTGTTAAATTATGTATATGCAATCAAATTGAACCCGAAAAAAAGGAAATCGATGTTCATTTACAGATGTTCTACATATATTAGTTAGAGTGGCCACAAAAAAGTATTTTCTCATAAAAAAGTGGTAATGTTTTTTTTAAAGACCATTTTAAGAAATACATTAAAAAAAGTAAAAAAAAAAATGTTAGGTAATGAGTTCTAAAGGTATAGAAATACAGTTCTTTTAGGGTAAAAATAGCTACAAAAAATGGCATAGAAACGAGCCAAATTTTATGCAAAATTTATCAACAAATTAGCCTAATTTTAATTCACATTAATCCAGTGAAATTCCTACATTTTTAAATGTGGCTAAGTGTCCAAAAAAATTGTTTGAGACCACTATAAAAATCTGTTTCAGAAAAAGTATCAACACCAGTCTGGTTGTCCTAAATCCCGTCCGTGACATCTGTCCAACACTGTCACACGTGTAGCTGCGGAAAGACTTTCAGAACTATTGCAGCCGGAAGAATGGAAAACAAACGCTTTTTCTGTCCGGAGGCGTTTATTGTCCATCTATGCCCGTTTAGACAGTCTTGCATCATGTGTGACCTCACCACATGAGACGGGGCAACTATAAAGACTTCTTACTGGTGCTGTGCTCTGTGTCAAACATTCTGTGTTCTGTACATTCAATCAATCATTCCAACACTCGCTATGCAAATGTGTAAGAGGTGCGAGCTGGTGTTAACTGCCTGCACTTGAGAGTGCTCCCATCCTCTTGCAAGTGTCTGATCTAGGGCACATTGAGTTAAGATCTGATCAAGTCAAGTATTTGTAAGCCTGTGTATTTGCTTAGTTAGAAAAGTGTGTGTGCATGTGTTTTTGTTCTTTTTTAGTGTAGCCTCCCGACGACCGCCTGAGGAGTTGTTTGAGTGTGTTAATGGGTATAAACTCACCCGATCGCGGGATCTCTGGATCTTCTCACGGTCGCTGTTCAGGTTGGCAAGGATCTCCTGTCCAACTTGTTCTGTAGAGGATAAGTGGAGGAACAGAGTGAAATAAAAACTACAATGTTGTTTAGGCCATCTTAAGATGCAGGCACATTTCAAAAATTGTACACATTTTAATAGGAATCCACACAATCAGGACTTTTGAGTGAGAGTGAAAGTGAAAGCTTTCCCCACGCTGTTTTCGTAACCGGTTCAAGTTATTTGCTAACAGAACAAAGTTGCTTAGTTTGAAACTAAGTGATTTTTGTGTAAGCTGTAATTTGTACATAGTAAGACTACTGACAATAGACAAAGGACCTTTTTTGTCTATGACAATTTGCTAATGAGACCGTACATTTAAAAGTAAGAAAGGGGGGGGGGGGGGGGGGGGGGGGGAGAGGGAGAGAGGGAGAGAGGGAGAGAGGGAGAGAGAGAGAGAGAGAGAGAGAGAGAGAGAGAGAGATTTTTTTTTTTTTTTTAATTGCTTAATGTGGATTTTGTTTTGTTTTTTGGCTAATAAATTCCTAAATTTGCATTATGCACTGCAGGTGAATAGTGTAAAATGTTTGACATTTTAAGATATTGCCAAACTTTCCCCTTTTTTTTTTTTGTTACAGTAGTTTAAGACAATTGTTCTGTATTAGAACTTTGCTTAAATATGCAAATTATTCATTATCTAATTAAATATGCACTGATTTGCATACATTTCTGGAAAATAAATCTGAACGATGGATACAGCCAATTTCAATATTTTTATTTTTTTCATTTTGTTGTCATATTAGATTTATTTGTGTTTAGGGGATTTCCAATATTTCTTTATACAACTCCATTAATACAAAAAAATCTGTCAACAGCAAGAAAATGAAAACACATTAGAGAAATAAAATGTTATAGAAATCAGTTGAATATTATATGAAAAAAAAGAAAACAAAGGGGAAAACCTTCAGAACATAGATAAGAATATAAGTTTTGTTTGCATATAAGTGCTAATGAAGTAGAGATTCTTAGTGATTTTTTTTAAATGTATGTATTGTAATTGAAATCTACAAATGCAAATAGATAAAATAGACAAAAATAAATAGATTTACATTTTAGATGTTTTCTTTCTACTAGTCTTGGAAACACTTACAAAAGCTTCACATTAACGATGAAGGGGAACTACCAATTGCAAGATAAAACCACTGATTCCATGAAAAAGTGGCAAACGTTTTGGTCACATGCGACTTTTCTCAATGCTGGGTTAATACTAGCCTGAAAAAAGACATTCTAGAAGCAAAATAGCCCAAAATCTCAAAACTGACCAGTGCATGAAAAAAACAATGGTTTTGACAGTTGTCTTTTGCCTTTAAAAGGCAAATGAAGGAGGGACATGTCAGGATTTCAAAAACTTTGGAAGAAAAAAAAAACCTGTCAAAAATCATAGCAACCACCTAGCAACACCCTGCTTCATGTAGAAGTCTAGTTACAACCCTGATCTCTGATGTTTAGGGATCTCAAATCTCCTTCTCACCAATATGCTGTCTTAAATATTTTGCATATCCCAGCATGCCGCATCACAACAAGCAAGAACAGCACATGCAATATTCAGCTGCTTGCTTACAAACACATTTCATCTGTCACGGACGAACACCCATTTATACACTCACACTTAGATAAACATCTCATACATGGCGTCTGACAAGCCTGTCGATGGTCACTGTCAAATTCACATCCCAAGGGTCACAAAAAAAACAATGAACAAAACAAAAATCCCACCCTCCCTTCCTCCTGCAAAACACTTTCCACTATAAGTAGAAACCACTGTAGCAGTCTGGAGAGGAAGAGAGTAAAAAAAGAAAAGTGAAGTGAAAAATCTTTGCATGGATCAAAGCTACGCTTTCAAATGCACCAAACAATTGTGAGTAAACAACACACTCATGACTGGATTACGCTACACAGGTGCAGCTCTCAAAGAGTCAGCGTGACGCTCAAGGAACAGAGGAATGGGCTGCATCTGCGCTAGCACGAAATATCAGGAAACGAGAAAGACCGGCACGAGATACTTTACACACATGTCTCTTGCCTTCATTAATTTCCAATCAGACTGAGGACAGATTGAAGGATACTCAGATTAGATGGAGCAGTCACAGCGCATGTGACAGATAGGCCAGATTAAAAGAGCGAATAGAGATATTAATAACCATCATAACCATGGACGGTCGTCAAGCCCGAGACACGCTGCCGCCCACCCGTGAGTGGAAATCTTGTGTAAAGAAAATTAAGCACCGCTATCTGTCTCTGTCCAGTGCAAAAGGGGCCTTTAAACAAATGAATGTGACACGGCCACAATGGCAACAATGCAATACACATGTGCTCAGACACGCTTGCTCATATATCACTTCAGATGATAGATGAGACCACTGACATGAAGGGGTCCGAGTGCAAATGAAACAATCCTGTCAGCACGCTATAATCGAAGCACAACGAGATAGAAATAAACAGGAGGGGAAAACAAAGTTGCTATAGACAATAGGTACAATAGAACAGTTTGAATGTCATGTTTCTCAGATGCCTTTGCGTTGTAACTGCTTTCTTGGTACAGAGATATTCAGAGTCGTACCCAATTCAAGGGTCGCGAGCTTTAATATCTCAGCTGACTCCTATTGCTGCCATCCACCTAGGTTAAGACTCAGCCTAATGAAAGCAAAAGAAATATGAGCGGGAAATAGAGCAGGTACATAAAAGAATTTCCACAAAATCGAGAAAATGACTAACTACATAAAACAGTTTCATGGTGCCTTCCTGTGCCACTGAAAACACGGAACAAAAGCTGTTAAACCAAACTCTGTATAAATGTAATATTCCTGCGGCCAACGCACTGTAAAACACATTATGGACTCCGGTTTCTTTTTCCCCTGTGCATGAGAGCAAAGATAAATATTTCTCTTAAGTTGTGGGACCGCAAATTGATGTTGCCATTAAGAACAAGGTCCAAAAGCACACACACACACACAAAGACACACACTGTTGGATGATTAGCTGTGTGTACACCACATCCCACGGGTGAAAGGAACTTTACCAACCCAGCTCTCTTTACCAGCTCTCTTCCTCTTCTGATGTATTGGTTTGTCTCGGTTTTATATACGTTTCACTAATAATCTGATCTATCCGTCTCTCTTCTCTCTTCGTATATTTGAGACTTGGACAAGAATGTGGCAGAGGATTGAGCAGAGAGTTTGGCTGGAGAAAAACAAACACACTGTGAGAAAGGGAAAACAACATGATTTCTCTTCCTTCCTTTTCTACGAAGAAAAAAATCTCATTCGACAATGTAGAGAACTAGTACGGCCAAAAATATGACTAAATTTCATCTCCAGAACAGAAAATATCATATTTTGAAGAATATGATCAGTGGAGTAAAACAAACAAACAAAAACACTTTTTTTTCTTCAAAATACCTTCTTTTGTGTTACATAGAAGAAAACCATATAGGTTTAGATAAAAATGAGAGAATTAACGACCGATTTTTCATTTTTGGGGTAATTATCCCTTTAATAGTGGTATAAAAAAGATGTTTTAATTGTTATAAGCAACAACACACAAAATACTGACGCCAAGATACATTACATTTAGATCGCTGGTCATCATTATATGCAAAAAAACTATACAAATGTAGCTTGAATTATGGTCATTTACTCTTTTGTAAGAATCACTTTGGATACATGTCTACTTAACGAGGTGCTAATTAATTATCACACGCTTTAATGAGGACACTGACATTCTGTAAATTGAGGGTGTAGCTGTGAAAAACAGGCATTGGAGAATGAGAAAAAAAAACCTAAATAAATAAATAAATAAGTAGACCCAATGGTTATGATCACGGCTTCATGCTCATAATGATATAAAATATTCTTCCCCCGTTTAAGGCCCTATTAACAATTTAAATGACCCTGACGCCAAGCTTTTCCGCAGGCCTGCTCTAGTTAAAGATCCACATCCCCAAGGCCCATTTAACAAGGATATTACTAAAATCTATAACCGCACATTCATTACCGATGGGCTGGTTTTAATGCAGACCCTTTAACTGATTGCTGACCACCACTTGTAGACAAGACCTCTGCTCTAACTGCTTTACATTAGAGTCGGGCTGTGCCAACACTATCATATTTCAGATTATTATTATTCTCTCTCGCAATATCATTTAAGATTTATATGGTCATAATTTAATTTCCCATTGATCAAATGATGAAGTGAAAAATGACCTCTGAAACTGGCTTTTCACTTTGCAATTCTATCTATGAGAGACAGAACTGGACAAATGCCAAGCAATGCATGCAAGAATATCAATGCAAAAGATGGTCGTAACCGATTTATGAATGCAACACTATTTTGTTCCACTATTTTGTCTCATCCTCCCTCGTTTATCGCGGTTAATGTGGAACCGAACCCGATAGGTGAAAATCCGTGAAGTAGGATCAGCGTAATCTCATCGTAATCTCATTCGTCGATCTCGCGACGAGAACCAATCACGTGTCTTGTCTGAGTGCCCGTGGGTGTGTACAAAGCCTCTGAGAGAGTTTCTCTCTTTGTCTGGCATGCTGGGAAACAATTTCTCTTGCATCACGATAAAACAACGCTGCTTTCCGCAATACGGCTGCCGTTATGGCGGTATATTTGAATTGCTATTTTTCAATGAATATTTTAGAAAAATCCGCAATGCACTGAGGCCGCGAAACTCGAACTGCGAAGTTGCGAGGGATTACTGTAATCTCAATCATCCTTTGAACATCATTCACATTTCATCCTTTAAATCCAAATCAATCTTTTACTAACTCAATCTGGCATAATTTGCCCATGTTTTAATTGAATTTGTTTAATATTTCCATATGCACCAACAGGTTTACTCGAGTGCACAATAAAAAATACGTCATGCAAATCTGCCTTGCATGCAATTCAATGAAAAGACTGTGAATCGCAAAATAACATATTTATAATGCATTGTCTTTGTGGGCTGCAAACAAAATCAAACACAAGTGAATCTGTCTCATGAACAAATGACTTAAACCAACTAGCTTTTTTTAATTAATAAAACATACACTGTGACCGGTGAATTTAAAGCAAAGAAGATACGCAAGCGAAATGGGCATCATAGGTGAAACTGGTCAGAAACGAATCAGACTCGAATCAAAACAAATATGTACTGATTCCCAGCCTATTGTGAATGAATGAGGCATTTATATAGCGCTTTTCTATGTACCGTTGTACATCCAAAGCGCTTTACAATCATATGAGGGGTCTCTCCTCAACCACCACCAGTGTGAAAGCATGAGGATTATGATTAGGAGGCCATGATTGATAAGGGTCATGGCCAGACATTTTGTCCAGAACATCAGGGTTACACCCCTACTCTTTACGAGAAGTGCCAAGGGATATTTTTAATGACCATAGAGAGTCAGGACCTCGGTTTAACATCTCATCCAAAGGAAGGTGCTTGTTACAGTATAGTGTCCCCGTCACTATACTGAGGCGTTAGGACCACACAGACCCTCAGCAACACCTCTTCCAACCTGATTTTCCCAGTAGGTCTCCCATCCAGGCTCAACCCTGCTTAGCTTCAGTTGGCAACCGGTCTTCGGCTACAGGGTGATATGGGTGCTGGCCATATCTTATTGTTTGGCCAAATTTGTTTCATTGTGATTGAGTACAAGTCTCTTAAACATCTTGATGCATTGAAAGACTGACTGTTTAATAACCAGTAATTCCATTAGCTGTGGTTGATTTCTTTTAGTCTTATTTCTTTAAGTGTACTATTTCTACTTCAACACTTCTTCCTTCACCCCACACCGCCGAAACATTGTGTTAGTGCAGTCAAAGTTTCTTTCATCTTCCGGTCTGTCTGTCTTTCCCTTCTGTGACTGACCGTGCCTGTCTGCCTTTGAGCTTGGCCTGCAGGAACATCAAATCACTCAGGACATCTCGGAGGTCCGAATGTCACTCGTTTTCATCCCTTCTTCCTGCCAGCCGTTGGCAGTAAGATGGAGGCAGAACACACCGGGGAAGAAGCGTTTTCCACCTCTTCGTTCCCTCGTCCTTATATCCGTCCATCCACCTCCCCTCAGCAGACACGTATAATTGGGCACATCATCAATTTTACAGCAGCTGTTTGAGTGTGAGTCCTCTCAGAGTTGTCTGAAGCCCTCTGTCTGTCCCCAGAGCTGAAAGGGTACATGCCCTGACACAGGCTCACTCCCAGGCTCCGGACTGCTTTTTATTACAGAGTTGCAGCCACTTTTTGAAGGTTACCACACACACTTCTATCTGGACACAATCCACAGACACAGCCAAATGAGAGCAAAAGTGCCCAGGGGAAGAGTAAAGGCAGGTCCAACACCGACTGTCCCACACACACAAAAAGCAACGCAGACTCACAGATCCTCTCTCTTTATTTAAGACAAGTTATTCCCCTGTCTAGGAGCAAAGTGCTGATGGCGCTTTTATTATTCTTGTTAGTTGCTTACAGTATTCAATTGCTACCACACCAAACTCGAGCATCCTCTCTGTTGTGGAATGAGGAAGCATCATTTCAAAAATGAAAATTCTGTCATTATTTAATCACAGTCAGTCAAATCAGTGTAAACAAATGATTCAGTCTACTTTGTGAATCATATCAAGTATTAAAAATCTACCATATGGCTTCAGAATACATTAAATATAGTGCACAAGTCATTTGAATGCGCGTTTTGCATTCATAGTCAATAAAAACTTGGGCCTAGTTTTGTTTAAGACAATGAAAAAGACACAAGTAAGTGTTTAAAAGCCTAGATAGACATAGGAAAAATGGAATGATATGGATATCAAGAGAATATATTGGTTTCAGAGGAATGAATGAGAGAGACAGAGAAAAATACGGTAAGGGCAATGGCTTGTCTGTGCAAGAGCAAGCGTTGGGTAATCAGGCCCCATTTCACTGGGCTTTTTTCACTCCGCTGGGCTCTGTTTTATTCATTGGCTCAGCCCTGACCCTGCCGCGCTTCTGCTCTGACAAATCACTTCTGATTAAGACAAATCTTTATTAGCCGGCCACTCAACTTTCCCTATTAATCATTCTCTTCTCTCTCTCTCAGTCTCTTACACACACAACACATCTCACACATTCTTCTAAAGGCCTGATCACTGCCGATTGTTGTGTGGAGATGTTAGGGCTTCTTCTGGCTGATAAGACACAGGTTTAATGGGTATGAATGACCATGCCAGAGGGAAAGTGTGCGCTAATAGAACCATTTGTTTAAACTGGGGGGAAAATTAACACTGACTTCCCCTCCTACATCCATTTTTCCAAGATTGAGCTTTGAAAGGGAAGACTATCAGTGCCTCTAGAAGGACCGGAGGACAAGGCATGCTGGAGAATGGGTTCAAGAGCAGATTGCCCCTATACACTCAAAAAACAAAGATGAGAAACACATCCTAGAAAAATCAATAGCAACCTACTCCAGTATCAGAATAGTTATAAGCAAATGGGAGATTTTTCAATAAGAACTTTGTCCTCTATATAAAAAAGGACAGCCTATTATACTTTTTTAATAATAAGTTTTATATAAAGTTTAAAATGATTATTGTCACTTTAATAAAACACATATACACATATATATATATATATATATATATATATATATATATATATATATATATATATATATATATATATATATATATATATATATATATATATATATATGTGTGTGTGTGTGTGTGTGTGTGTATATATACACACACACACACACACACACACACACACACACATATACATATACATATACATACATATATATATATATATATATATATATATGTGTTTTATACATACACACACATATACATATACATACATATATATATACCAATTTGGTAACAAGATCTTTTGACTTCCCTCTATAATTAGTTAAAATTGAGACTCAAACTTATTTGGTATTTATATGAAAACATTTAGCTTTTTTTGCAATAGGATTTATGTTGTCGTAAACAGTCTCCACAATCTCAATGGATTTTTACAATTAAATGGCAAAAGGAATTTTTATAAAAGCTAAATAAATAAATAACTGGCTTAAAAGACATTTGCATAGTACTGTATATTATATAGTTTTCCTCTCTGTTATTTCTCAATGGCCTTGCACCGTCAATTTCTAATAAGATCAACCCTTCTTGTTTCCCACAATTAAGTTGTACATCTCTTGCCTTTCGCTCCAATTGTAAAATCCTGCCCAATGATGTTCAACCCTTTCTCAGAGGATAGATGTAACATTTTCCAAGGACAATCAACTCTTTCCCCAAGGTAAGATGCCTCCAAGTGACATATTTACTTCACACCACTTAATATTGGTTTTGATATCTTCTATGGTCTTTCATGGCCATTATTTTCTATAGGATAAATGAAATATTTCATAATTTGTGAGTAATCAATTTATTCAAGCCAATGTGATCATTTTAACATACATTAGTAGCCTTTTCAAGATTTTAAGTTGTCAAAAGAACCTATAATTGAAGAATCACCCATAAATTATCATCAAACAGAGAAAAAGGAGACACATTTCAGTTAAACGCCATTGTTTTTGAACAATGGCAAATGTTTTTGAAGTCGAGTCTTAGCTAACACAGCCCAAACAACAGCACTTACAGTAAAATCTAAACACTGTTGACACGGTGGGTGGGAAAGGTGGTTAGTTTTTCTTGCAGCAAATTGCTTTAATTTAATCAGCTGGCATTACTGAAGCATCCAAATGAAAACTAATAGAGTCTGGGGCAAGTCTTGATTGCCTCACTTACAAAAAGTGCTGGCTGCCCACTGCTTTCAGGTTCCTCAATTAAACAGGCAGAATTTCCATGGGCCACTGGAGAGCCATACATCTACAGCGCCCGAACCGGTCAATCCGTTCCCATCAAATGGACCTCATTCACTCGTTTACTTCATTCTTTCAGAGCAGGAAATGATTTCTTCGTGCAGATTAGGCCCCAGCAGAGCTGAAATGTGCACCAAACGTGACCGAGTGAAATTAATAAACAGTGGTACACTGTCAGTTGACTTTATTAATATTGATGTATGTGCCGCCACTTTATTTTTTATTTTTTTCCATCTCTTTCAGAAGGCAATAAAAATAAACACGGATCACATCAGAATACTTCAGCGTGACAATACATATTTTTTTGGCTAACAATGTCACAGATTCAGATGAAAAAGGCATTATCAAACACAAAATATGGGATGGGAATAGGAAATACTTGCTGTAAGAGCGTAAAAGAGCAAAATGAGAGAGACGGTGGAAGAAGTGAGAAACAGATAAACGCAAGTTGGCGTGGCTGCTGCAGTGGGAGACCTGCTCTTATAATCACCTCACTTCCTCCTAATCACATGCTGCACATCATTTACTGAACACCAGAAAACTTCACACCCTGCCATTCTCACAAGCTCCAATGTGTCGGACTGGAAGAAAATCTTTTAAACAGTTTAGGAACGTTAATGATCCCATTACTGTTGATTAAAGCCTGTAACGCCTCTAATCAGAAAGTTGAAAGGCGAATCAAACAAACACAAATTTTGCCTTTTAATTATCTGTAAAACACAACACCTTAGGGTGTTCATCCCTGCCTATCTCTGACAAAAAACTCAGTCGGAACGATGCCAAGATCTAACACTTCCTAACAGTTCATTATCCAATAAGAAAAAAAAGCAAACAAAAACCCAACAAGCATTCAGATCTTAAAAGCAATCTTCACAATTAGCAGAGCGCTTGGGGAGCCCTGCAGTCCTGTGTATCGCAGGACTCCAAATTGAAACACCTTAATTATATTTGTCAAAACAATGTGCCGTCACCCTCATTTGCATGTTTTGACAGCCAAACCTGAGTAGCGCTCAAGACTTTTAACATCTCCAAACACCTACTGATTTTAGTTTTCCCTTGCTCTCTCTTTTTAAATTAATCCACCGATCCGTTGAGTTAGGTTTATGTTTAATTTCCTCCTAAACCACTCAAAACAATGGGACAAAAAAAAATGCCATGACTTGTTATCTGATAGTACAGATTCAGTCATGGAGAGCCCAACTGGTAAAGCAAAGGTTGCTGGTTCGATTCTCAATACCAGGAGGAAATGACTGAGGTGCCCTTGAGCAAGGAACCAAACCCCCAATCACTCTCCGGGTGCCATAGCAAAAATGGCTGCTCACTGATCCGAGTGTCACTGTTTGCTATGCGTGTGTGTTCACTATTCATAACATGTGTGCACTAACTAGTATAGGTTAAATGCAGAGGACAAATTGCAAGTATGGGTTATGTCTTCACATGTCACTTAAACTATATTAAAGGACTAAACTCTGAATGAGAGAACAACCCTTTCCTATGGCAAGATTCAAAGAACAGGTGTGTGAATCAGGTGTGCTTCGATTGGTTTAGCTGAAATAGAAAGGTTTTTGATTCACGGTAAGCAGCAGAAAAAAAACGGTAGTTCCAAAATAAATAAAAAAATCTTTCAACATTTACTCAAGCCATTCCCAACCTATGTATTTCTTTTTATGTGGATCAAAAAAAGATTATGTTTAAGAATCTGTTTTTGTACATTCAATAAAAGTGAATGGAATCAAAACAACATGGGACCCAATTGACTTTCACTGTATGGACAAAAAAGAAAAAGAAAAAAAGGTATCTATTAAGAACGAAATTGTATCTTTTTTTTGTTTTTCATAAAAAAGTTCTGAATTTTGTAACAGATGACAGAACCTTCCTTTTGGGTAAACTTTCCTTTCATTGACAACATTTTTATGTTACAGAGATTTGTATTACAAGGCTGGACTTTCTACTAGTGTTCAAACAGAAAAAATAGTTTCTTTTTTGACCTATAAAACAAAAAGCAGAAGAGAGACGGTGGCGATTATGCCTGTGTGACCGACTGATCTCTGCAGGACAGCGGAGTTCTCCAAGGATTGAGGGTCCTCAGTTCGTGCTTTATTATTTAGAACATCTTCACAAAGCCATATGCCAGGTTTCTTACAAAGACAGCCCAGATTCAGCCAAAACCCAAGCAAAAATCCATCAATAAAAAATAGCTCTCTCTCCACTTATATCCTGCTAAATACATCAGCGACGTGCCAATGATATGTAAAATATGTATTCTCACAAAACAAACAAAAATTCTCGGGAGAATTAGGACTGTCTGCAGTAATTTGGCTTAAGCAGAAATGGAGGGCGTGAAAGCAAGACATCAAACATGAGTTTGAATCGGAAGCACACACGCCACGCTACTTTGTGCTGTTAGGATTCGTAGCGCTGACAGAATCTGACAGTTACCAACACTTAGGGATTCTCCCACTCCAGCTTTGAGTTCATTAATACTCATGAGCCAAACAGTTGAGTTGTCTCATAGCACACAGAAAAAGCACTGGTTAAACATGTTTACCGATCAGCTTATATAAAACTGCGGTTGAAATGGACCCACTTTTGGGGGAAAAAAGCCACTTCAAACTGAGAATCTTTTAAAAATTACATGAGCAAAGCTTTATGGGAACCTGAGGGAGCTCAAGAGACGTAATTCAATTGATGTAAATTGATGTTTTTAAACAGTGACATTTTTGTTTAACACTTTGGAAACTTCTGTAATGACATTAACACAAGTTTAAGCACTTTAAGAGTAGAAATTACTATTTTTTATTTAAAGTATACAACACGATTCGGTCACATTCGGTCTGTGATTTCTTGGTGTTGTGGCAGCTCTGACATTACCGTAATGGCTCATGTTTTGTTGGTGTTGTGGCAGCTCTGACATTACCGTAATGGCTCATGTTTTGTTGGGAGCGCGCGGCTTCAAGTGTCTCAAGTCGCATGCTCTCTTCTGTTTAACATCTTGTGTGCGGGTTATGATGTCCGGTCCCGAGACTTTGGTCTTGTTCAGTTTTGTGTTGGGATTTGGACATTCATGGCCTGTGTGTTTGCTTGTTCTCGTGTGCTCAACGTCTTGTGAGTGGGCGCAGTTTCGAACATTGTTCAAGCTGCGCTCTCTCGTCTGTGTGTAATGTTTAGCACGCAGTTCGTGTTTACATCGGCCGCGTGCTTTTCTTGTTGTGTTTCCTGTCGCGCTCAGTTTGTTTTCACCAGCTGCGTGCTGTCTCTTGTTTCATGTGGACAAGCGGCTATGCGTATTTGTATTGGCCGCATTGTTATTACTTTGATTTTTGTCCCAGCTGTTTCCATTCAATTATCCTCCTCACGTGCTCCCTATTTAATCCCTTCGTATTTGCTGTCCTGTGTCACGTCATTGCCGCAGATGTCTTGATATGCTGCTCGTCAGTTCCAGTCCTGTCTTGCCTTGCCAAGTTAAGCCTGTTAAGTTCTCTAGTCAGTAGTTTTTCCCCTTCGGGGTAGTTTCTGTTGCCTTTTGTTTTATTTTTATTAATAAAGAACCCTTTTCCCTGCAAAATCCTCACTCTTCCCTTCACCCACACCCTTGACAGATTCAATAACTTTGATACATTTCATGGCCATATTTCAGTGACTCTTTCTGTCGGCTACAGTGTTAAGTAAATAGGGGGTGACAAGTTAGTCTCAAAATCTATACATGCTCTTCCAGAATTGGGGCAAACAGTTTCCCTTTTCTCCTGCCGATACAGATAGGGTTTCCTTTTCCACTGTGGGGATGATAACAGACGATATAAGATGTAAATAGCCACCATGTTAAGGAGGATCATCCGATTTTTCTTTACATTTTATTATTATTTTGTTTATACGTCGCTCAAATAGCACGTTTAGCCAACTACACTGAACTGGTAGCCAAGCAACAGACAAGTAACCAATCCTGAGTGGCGACTTCACTACACGCATTCTACCAGCACAGTTCAAGATGGTGAGCGACCATGTCGAGAATTTCGTGCCGAGAACGGTTCCTTACCATTCTTAGAACCATTTGGCCTAATGGTGCAAAATTAGCTTTTCAATCAAATGATTAGTTTCAAGAACAAATTTCATTCAGATTATTTGGCAGCTTCATATACAAAATGTAAGTTTTGTAGTATTTACTTTTGTATAAAATCAATTTCGCAATAGCAATCATTCTGGTAGTGGAGTGGTAGATCTGGAGTGGTAGATCTTTTCTAGCTAAAAATATCAGTCTTCATCTGGATTTGGTGGCAATGAGCACCAAAATGTACTTGTTCTTCTGTTTTATTTATTTTTTATTTTTTAAGTACAAGGTTTCTCCGCATTTTTTCCAATCACAACAAGCGGGGTGTCAGCTTCCCAGAACACTACCGCTTTATCAGGCCAAACAACACCAGTTTGTCTGTTTCTTTAGGTTAATACCAACACACTTCCCATCTCTAGAGAACGGCAAATAAAAAAGCTATTATAAGGAGGAGATGAGGCATGGCGGGAGCGCACAAAAGAGACGCATCATGCGGCTCATTTAACAATGGCCACGGCTAGCCTGATGAAGAGATTATTGTCAGATGCCAGAATGAAAACACACAACATAACATCAGCACAGAGGGCCGGTAGGACTACACAATCTATATTTGTGGGTATGTTTCAACCACAAAGGAACAAGAGGTTGGAAAACAAGGAATGTCAAAGAGTCAACTTATAATCACTTTGTCCTTTATAACAATTGTTTTTCCATTTTGCACATTGCACTTTTTGTACCTAAAATACTTACAACTTACAGATCAACACTGCACAGGAAGAACAAAAATCATTCATTAGAGCCTGTCAAAATTAAATTCTCTCTACTGATTTCCAGTGAGGAGTGGCATACATCTCTTCCTTGTGCACTTACTCCTGTGTATAGACAATGTTTTCTGAATGAAACGTAATCAACCAAATCACAAGTACCCACTGCTTCAGTCAAGATAAAACTGAACAGATGATTTTAAAATGGAGAAGACGACAAATTGATATAACCGGCCTGGGAAAAACAATAAAACATTTATAAATATCATAATGTGACAAGTGTGTAATAGAAACCAATGTTTCTAGCTTTCAGGACTACTTTTTGCTTTTGGAGGCGCTTTTGGACTAACTATTTCATTGAATTGTACCACTAAGAGTGTTCGATAGTGTATGCATACATCACAAGATAATTCTGTCATTTTTTATGAAAGTAAAAATTGTGATGGGAATTATATTTTTAACAATAAAGTAAATTAATGGCCCATGTCTTAATGAGTAATACTACTTTTTATGTATCCTAAATACACACAATTATATCATATTTTCGCACTTGATTTAAAAGCAAAGAACGATAAATGAAGAATGATAAATATACTGATATATTGCTTTCATCACACATCAAATGTCTCATATTTCATCCCAATCTCTTTACTGTTATTTCTTTGGAAACCTAGTACTCTAATTTGGTTAAAGAAATTTACTAAGGACAATTTTTTCATGTTGTAGAAATGATGCCACAAATGTGGGACATACAGCTATTTTTTAAAAAAAAATGATTTAAACATCACCCATGCTTAATAAAAGTTGGCATATAATCAGTGGCAGAGAGGTTAAAAATGAAACAATTCAAATAAAAAAAAAAAATTTCACCTCAGCATTTTTAAATTAACAGCCAAGCAACCTCCTTGCCATCTCATCCACTAATGAAGCATATCTAACTTTTTAGACATGGCAGAACTAATTTAATCTAACTTCTGAGAGTGCGGTGCCATCAAATTAATTATTTATAAAGGACAGGATATTATAACTCAATTGTCAACTCTGTCGCTGTCCTTTTCATATCCCTGTCTGCCTCCTTGCTTTTGTCTTCCGTCTTCATCTTTTCCTCACACTTGTACTTTTAATCTATTATAGAGAGTTACACATTGTCATGGTCGCAGTTGAACAAAATAATTTGCTTGTGTTTTTTGAAGTTGGTCGGTGGTGGTCGATGGTTTTATTCAAGAGTGGCTCCCCATGGGTGTCTGGAATGCGACTGCGGGGCCAACTCCACCAAAGCACAGAGACACAATGCGGGCAATAACAAAACGCATATACCTTTACCACTTACATGAATAATACATGTCATCTAACAGAGCCCACCTTTCCTTTATATTGCGTGGATCAGTGGGCAGGAAGAAGTGATGAGTTTGGTTCCACTCACAGCAGCCTGTTGCCACACACCCACACCCACACAAAGACACACACACTCACTCTAGTCAGCATGATGGAATGTGACCCCAGTGTGAGTGACGGGAAGAGAAGTCGTGGTTTCATCAGGACTTCCCGTAGACATCAGATCTCAAAGCCACAATACAGGTGTGACACTTTCAGGGCCAGTCGGGACACACACACACACACACACACACACAAAAATAGACTTAATATGCTACAGCCATATTAAGAATTCAGATTCACACACAAGTCAGATTGTAGGTCTTATACCATGCATATTCCATACACTTCTACACACACAACTGAAAGAGCAAACTCAAGCTTTAAATGGTAAAATTCTTGTAAACTGTCACCATTCACACACTCTCATGTCATACAAAACCTGCATGCGTTCTTTCATCTGATGAATGCAAAGTAAGAACTTTTGAAAAATGTCCTATCTGCTATTTACCATACAATGAAAGTAAATGGTAATGAACACTGTCATGCTCCAAACATCTCAAAAGAGCAACATAAAATAAATCCCATTTAAACTCCAAAAACGATACGATGACTTTATATTAAGTTGAAACCGTTTTTTTCTACCCACCATAGAAAGTGCTATTAGATGTATAAACCTGAAGAAGCACATAAAACACCAGCTAAAATAACTTATATAAGTTATATGAACTCAATTAATTGTAGTTTTTGTGATGTGTTAGAATAACATGGGGTTGAGTAAATGGTGACAGATTTGTAATATTTGTGCAAACTATCCCTTTAATTTATAAAAATGAAAGGAAACTCACAAAAGAGCATGCACACAGTCACTGCTGGACACACACACAGTGACACACAGATCTGCGAGACAACAGCTGTGTGGTCATGTAAGACAGGGGCCCTGCTGTCAGTGATACGCTGCTGTTTATGGACTGACAACAGCCTCACAAACAGAATCCAGTACCAGGACCACAAGCTGCCCCGAACATCGCCTAACAAAGACGTGACTGTCTCCAGCCTTTGCCTACCAAAGCCACACATTGTTTCACCGCTGGATGGAGATATGAATGGGAGTCAGACAAAAAGTGAATTGCTTGACCACATTACAATGAAAAAAACCTGACCTCAGGGTTTTGGCTTTCGCTTTAAATTAAACTGTACATATCCTGCCATTATATTCATATCACGGCTCTTTTCATAAAACCTTCTCACTTTCCACCTTTATTTATTAATTGATCTTTTTTAGTTTAGTGGGAATTGAAATGATTGTACTGTACCAAGGTAAGGGCTCTTTTGTCCTAGAAACCAGTTCTCTCAGATAATTGCTTTGGCCCAACACAAAAACATATTATAGAAAGCAACAAGAGAGCACGTTCCATCTACTTTCACTCACAGATAGAACGTTTCTCAAGGTTAATGTAAACAGGTCTCTTTGTATTAGTCCCAGCTCAGGGAAATGGAGAGAGCAAAAGGGAGTTAAGAAAACTCAAAAGACTTTTTTTCACCCCATATCACTATCTGCTGAGTGTGTTCAAGTAAAAAAGAAAGTGTTTGACTTCGCCCATAAAGAACGGCCTTCCTATCCAGTAAAGAATTTAAGCACGTTTTCAAGTGCGCTAAAAAAAGCAGAGTTGCGTCCCGTAAAACTGTAGCACAATAATTCTCTTTTCGTTCAATAAGAAAACTGTAAGACCCGCCCAAATGGCCCAATGGCAGTTTCCAATACAGCGGGTGAAGGATACCTGCACATACAGTCTTTTCAGTGCGGCAGAGTAGTTTAATTTCAACTTTCAATAAAGAATACAAAAATCTACTAGAGTTAATAATTTTATAGTAAGAAAAAAATTGAAATGTAACAACTTATCAATAGTCAGGTAAATGTATCATGTCAACTACATAATCAATACAAAGATAATCAATACAAAACATCAAATGTTCAAAAATAAAGAGTAAAAGAACTGGGTAGTTTACACCTTTTGGGGATGGAATACCTTGGCAGAGGATCCATCCTCCTCTGTAGGCAAGACGTCTAAACTTTTATAATCTTTATTACCCTTTGTTTACTTCTATGGAGATGAGACCATTGTAGAAGTTACACCAAACATGTAAAATATTGTATTAGAAATTGTTCACATTAACCCATATAGCTTTTTGGGTGAATTTCAGGAGAAGAGAGATGGGGGAAGAGAGGGTGAAGAGAGGGAAATTTAGATTAAGGCAATATTGTTGTATGATCGACTCAGTAGATTGTGTCTCGTATGAGGATGCTAATGTTGAAGAGAGAGTTCAAATGGTTATTACCTCCACTGTTTTCTCAGAGAGCGGCTCTCTCTTGGCATCAGAACCATTTCTGGTTCATTAATACATTACTATTTCAGGCAAAAACTGCTGTTTTAATTGTTCTGTTTGCATTTGTGTGTGGTACAGCACAATTGTGTGACGGTAAAGGATGTTTGTGAGTGTGTGTTACCTGGTATGGCTGCAGTAACTGATAGTAATTGGTGCTGACGCGTGACAGGCCCCTGTTCCCTGCTATGCGGTGACCGTGGAAGAGGCCACTGACAGGGGGCTCACTTAGGGTGGAACAGTGTCCTGGCCTGGGGTGGCACAGTACCCCAATCCCAGAAGAAGTGCCCACCCCTGTCAAGAGACGCTAGTGGGGCTAACGAGGGTTAGGATGTGCTGCTTAAAAATTCCTCCACATCAGGGATTTCATACAGTGTCTAAAGCCACTACGTACACCTGCTAATCTCAGGGGTGGGCATGTGCGACCAAAAAAACGAAAAAGATATATAATAGCTGATGACAGGACATTGAAAATAACGCACACCTGAGATGGTAATGTGGCCACAACGTGAAGCGATTGATATATTTCGATCTCTGTACATTATATACAGTCAATGCAAAAAGCAAAAAAGAGCAGGTTTGATAGGGAATGAAGGGAATGAACATTTTACAGCACTGAAGGGATGGTGAACTATATGCTTGTTTGTGAAACATTTATGCAGCTCTTACCGATGTGAAATAGATGCTATTACATTCTGAAAGCTCTGTACGATTCTACTGTGCTGGTTAGCATGGACATATCTGATCTTAAAAGAACCACAGGGATCCGAAATCGGTTCGAGAAACTGCACACCAAGACCAGTGGTACAAAAAACTTTCCCAAAGTGGAACTACTGAGATGTATAATTAAAAGGGAATGGTGAGAGCCATGTTTTTCTCCATGCTAAATTAAGCAAAAACTAATAATTCTCCCACCAGGAATGAAGAGGAAGACCAACTCCGGGTCCAGAAGACAAGAAAGCCCATTTGGGAAGATCTGCCTCGCACGGACATTGATACACTACAACTAATTCCAATGTAAATCTCAGATGTCGTTCAAAACATCAAGGTTCACAGCATCACCGTCGGTCTTCCTCCAAAGCTTAAATTAGCAAAGATTTAAGATCATGGCTGAATTTTTTTTTTAGACATAAAAAATGGATTAAATGAAGCTGAAGTCGGCTTTAATGAGCCCTGTCGGGACATGCTGAGAGCTTTGAGGAGGAGGAAGTGCCGGAACACCTCCCAGAGCTGCATCCGCTCTTGGCGGCAGCAAGCACAGCAATGCCACAGGCCAAAGTCCAGAGAACACACTCTACCTGGAAACATACACACACTCTCTCTGGTGTCATTCGGGCCGGTTGATGCATTAAAGTT
This sequence comes from Rhodeus uyekii, assembly GCA_037043235.1. Taxonomy (NCBI): domain Eukaryota; kingdom Metazoa; phylum Chordata; class Actinopteri; order Cypriniformes; family Acheilognathidae; genus Rhodeus; species Rhodeus uyekii. The sequence continues at coordinate 273,310 of JAWRVZ010000072.1, read as the reverse complement.
ATTACAGCTTTCAGGCCTCTTGCAGATCGACAGCAAAAGCCTGTGAAGCAGTCTAGTCTTTGCTCTCAATGGAATGATGGATTTACTGTAACACAGACACCTGAAGAACTGGAACTGCTCCCAAATGGTTTTCAAACCTCTTACAATCTGTAATGATTAAACTGTAGAATTCATAATGTTAAACAAGATACAGCAAATGCCGACTGGTCTTTCATAGGGCATGATCCATATCAAGGATAAGGGGTCTGCTCTGGGGTCAGTGTACAAAATTACCTGCTAATAGTAAAGATATTTAATTTGTAATTAGCATTAAATATGCACCAACTAATAACCACTGCTACACTACTACATAAGTTTAGGGTCAGGAATTTTTTTTAAATGTTTTTGAGAGAAGTCTCTTATGTTCACCAAGTTTCTTTGATTAAAAATACAGTAAAGACAATAACAAATATTTTTACAAGCCACACAGATTTGCTCAAATCAAATTCTTATCAATGTAGAAAACAGCTGCTTAATATATGAAAGAGGTGGCCCTCTCTCACATTCTGGGGAGGGCAAGGGGGTATTGGGATGGGGCTGGAGATTATCGCGGGCCCCCCAAATATGTGGGTCATCCCTGTAGAGCATGCCCTGTGTGCTACTGCTTACAAGATTTACATTTATAGTTCAAATTTAATAAAATAAATCTGTAAAATCAAGCTTTGAACATTCACTAATATTTTCTGCTAAATAAAATGCAGGCATTTCGGCCTGGCACCATGCAGCAATCACTGATGACAGTATTTGAATATCCTGATGCGTTTATATAAAAACATACATTCAAAAAAAAATGTGTTTTCATAAATTAATCTGAGCAATAACCAACTAAATGCAACTTTTATAAAAGTTAGAGACATGGCATTTCACTGAAAGGCTCCTATTATAATGAACTAGGCATTTTGCACTGCTACTGTATTTACATTTTAACCAGGGCAGAAAGGGATGACGAAAAAAGGTGAAAGACTGGGCCCATGAAAAAAAAGGGGGGGAAGAGAGAGAGAGACAAGGCGAGGTGGGACAGGGCCCTCGCAGGTAGCCTTGGACTCAAGCCAAGAAGAGGTCTGGCACATTCCTCAGCTACTTTTCCTGTCAACGATTAGCACCTGTCAGAGCCCCCTATGCTGTCATTTACAAATAGCCAAGATTAACATACCTCGCCCTAATAGCGTGTGCCAAACATGCTGGCCTCTGTGGCATGACAATGCAGGACAGGAGTGGGGGAAGTGGGAAAATGAGTTAAAAACAGGTAAGGAATGAGATATAGAAAGAACCAAATAAACATTTATCTTCAGCTACACATTTTATATATATATATATATATATATATATATAGAGAGAGAGAGAGAGAGAGAGAGAGAGAGAGAGAGAAAGAGAGAGAGAAATGATATATAAAATGAATCAAACAAAACGGCTGTTCACACATACACACACACATACACATATACATATACATATATATATATATATATATACACACATAAATATACATATGGTGTGAAAAAGAGTTTGCCTGGATCCTGATTTCTACTCTTTTTTGCATGTTTGTCTCATTTAAATGTTTCAGATCAACAAGCAAATTTAAACATTAGTCAAAGATAAAAAGTGAACACAAAATGCAGTTTTCAAATGAAGGTATTTATTATTAAGAGAAAACTAAATCCAGATATATATGGCCCAGTGTGAAAAAGTGCTTGCCCCCTAAACCTAATAATTGGTTGAGCCACAAGTGTTTGCGATAACTTACAATGAGTCTTTTACAGTGCTGTGGAGGAGTTGTGGCCCACTCGTCTTTGTAGAATTGTTGTAAAACTACATTTTTAAGGTCAAGCCACAGCGTCTCAAACAATAAACAGTGTCTCAATAATAGTCAAAGGACTTTGACTAGGCCACTCCAAAGTCTTAATTTTGTTTTTCTTCAGGCACTCAGAGTTGGACTTGCTGGTGTGTTTTGGATCATTTTCCTGCTGTAGAAGTTCGCTTCATCTTGAGGTCACGAACAGATGGCTGGAAATTCTCCTATAGGATTGTTTTGGTAGACAGCAGAATTCATGGTTCCTTTTATCACAGCAAGTCTTCCAGGAGCAAAACATCTCCCATGCAGGCCATTTTTATGGTGGAGTCATGAACACTGACCTCAACTAAGGCAAGTGAAGCCTGCAGTTCTTTGGATGTTGTTGTGTGGGGTCTTTTTTGACCTCTTGGAGTTGAGTTGTCGCTGCACTCTGGGGTAATTTTTGGTCAGCCGGCTAGTACTGGGAAAGATCACCACTTTTCCATGTTTTCGCTAATTGTAGATGACTACAATTAGCAATTCATAACTAATTGTAGATGACTCTCACTGAGGTTTGCTGGGGTCTCAAATCTTTAGAAAGGTGTTCCTGAATTTCTTTGGATCTCGACATGATCTTTTGATCAACCTCACTTTGTCAGGCAAGTCCTATTTAAGTGATTTTTTGATTGAGAACATGTGTGGCAGTGACCAGGCCTAGGTGTGGCTAGAGAAATTGAACTCAGGATAGCATATCTGTTTTAACAGGGGGGGATTTTGTTTTCCCTTAATAATGAACCTTCTTTTAAAAAGTGAATGTGTTCACTTGTGTCATTTCTGACTAATATTTAAATTTGTTTGATGATCTGAAACATTTCAGTGTGAAAAACATGCAGGGGGAGAGGGGGGGGGGGTGTTATTATAATTTAAAAATAAATGTTTTTTAAATAAATGTATTTAAAATAAATGTATTTTATATTATACCTTATACATTATATTTGATTGGATTCATTCAATTAAACTACTACAATTTATAAACGCACTAGCTGGAAAAAGAACAACCTAAAGTTTTCATGGCATTATGGGATTTGTACATAATAGAGCAAATGATTCAAATAGGGAAGTGACATATCTGTCAACTGGCCAAAAACTTGCACACACTGACAGAGTGCATCCTTATTGTTGGCATATTTATAATCATCCAGGTAAAGGTTCGGTAGAAAACCAGGATGAAAAACTATGTGCTCAGACATAAGATTATCCAACGTAGTTCGGCACCAGAGATGTTAGCAGAGATGACACAAGATTACACTTCCTCAATGTCCCTCCGTCAAACAAAATGACAGACCCCACTATCAGGCCTCCAGCTATCATTACAACAAGCCTGAGAAAGGAAGACAGCGAAGGGGCGGAGAAAATGAGAGGAAGAAAAAAAAGATCTAAATTGCCACACTACACCAAGACACACTATGCTAAAACTGGCTTAATGAATAAGGTGTGGGGGTGTATGTGTGTGTGTGACAGAAGTAATACTAGTTCCCGACACTGAAAAATGACCTGTCTGTCCAGCCCAGGCTTGTGTCTTCCTAGCAACTTGCCACTCAAGAAAACACAGCCTATAACATTCTGAATCAACCCTTCATTACAATTACCAGCCCATCTATCCTATAACTACACCGCGTGTGCATACGCATGTGTCTAGACATAAGATGGGCGTCCTATTGGCAGATACTGTTGACGGTGCATGAAAAAGTAACTATGGGCATGTATCCAAAAGTGTCTCCCATGAGCAAAATATATTTTAGTGACTGAAAAGTTGTATTAGTCTAGAAAGAAAATGTCACACTTAAACAACTAGTAAAATAAAAAACTGTAAGCTACTCCAGTTATATTTGGTGTATTACATGGAAAGACTGTATTGTAGTCAATATATTTAGCAGAAGAGCATATGGTGGTTTAAAAAACAAAAAACAAACAAAATAAAAACAAAAGGCCAGTCAGGCTGCTAGTTATTTTTATGTGCCCTAACCTTTTTCATTGACCCCTAAATAACTAAAGCGACACATTTATATATAAATTTCACAAGCTGGAAAAAGAGGACATGAACCAAAGTTTGATAGGCAAGATGAGGTGACAAGACAACTCGTATTTCGTCCTGAAGGCTAGACAGTGCTTATTATCAGCTCCTATTATCAGAGAGAGAGAGAGAGAGAGAGAGAGAGAGAGACTGCCCTGACCTGCTGGTTCTGTACATAAACACCTGATTGTTATCAGCGACCCTGTCATGTTCCATCAGTTCACTACAGAAACAGCCTCTAGGTCACAAACACTACTCGCATCATTCATTCATTCATTCATTAATTCATTCATTCCCTCTTTCTATCCCTCCACGCCCTGTCTCAAACAAAACCACACCAGACACTTAATAAACACACGCCGAAATACTGTACACTCTGACAGATAAACTCAAAACACTCATACACACCACAAACACAGTATTAATACAAATAAAAAAAACTGCCATGTCAAGAAGTTTCAGCAGTATTGTGACGTAGTATTCTATTATTTGAAGCTAACAAAAACTGAATAATAATTATTTATTATAATAATTATTATAAAACTCAAAAGACTTTTTTTAAATAAAAAATAACATTGTTCAATAACATTTTCTACAAAAAAAATATACAATAATTATTTGCCTTTTTTTAAAGAAATAAATACTTCAATTTAAGGAAGTAATATCTGGACTTCGATCAAGGCATTTTAGGGAGGTGTGAAGCAGTTCTTTGATAACAGTTTTTTTTGAGACTATGAGTTCTGTAACTTTACAGATCGTAATCATACACATTACACACTAGAAGGAAAACTTTAAGAATAATATGAGCACATTTTCCATTTCAAATAAATGCTGTTCTTTTGAACTTCCAAATTATAAAAGCATACAGATGCACCACGTTTTCACGATTGATAATAATAATAAGTAATGTTTATTTAGCACCAAATCATCATATTACAATGACTTCTGAAGGATCATGTCACACTGGAGTAACGGTCACCAAAAAAATTAATATTAAATGAAATTAACATTACATTTGTATTAAAATAAAAAGTTATTTTAAATTGTATTTTTGATCAAATAAATGCACCCATGACGAACAGAAGAGGCTAAAACATCAATCAATTATCAGTCAATTATCAATCCCAAACCTTTGAACGTTTATATTTTATAACATGTATATTTTATTCAATAAAATCATAATTAAGCATAATTTAATTTAGTACCATGACAGATAATGTTAGATAAAAAAAGAAACATTTTAATTTAGTACAGTACTTCATTAAACAAATTATGTAAGACTTATGTATTTAAAATGTAGTTTATTCAAACCCAACTGGAATAAGAATGCTTGCATTTTAAATTGATAGCATACAATGAAATTAAGTACAAGTAAATCTTCAAAAACTATGTTGCTCAATTTCACTGACTAAACCTGGCTCAGAACTAATTAAAATCAACAAGAAATAAAATACTTGAATCAATACTTTATACCTTCCTGCTCTTCTGGAGAATGATTCATGAATGTACATTATAGAAAATATTTACAGTATGCACATAAGTACATTTTACACTAAAATCCACCTATTCATTCCTATGACAAAAGTGGTCAGAAATGCACTTGAAAATGCACTTGCACTTGAATGCATTTGAAAAAAACGATAAAAGTTCAGCACCAACACAGGCACCTGTATATTTAGCCACCTCCATCGCCATAAAATGTCCCCACCTAGTGGTGGGAGGACTAAAGCTACCATGAAATGGCAAACAGACATTCACACAAAGACCCCTACAACAATGAAAACACCTTTGACATTATTCATAACAAGCATCTCCATGATGATCAGCTTGATAATGTATAATATATATCAGAGCCTCCCACTTCACAAACACACACACACACGTATGAACATGTACATAGCCAGCCAGATGTATATATGCGTTGGACTGAGGTATATGTACGGAAGAAGGATGAGTGTGACCCTTGCAGCTGCTCTCCAGGGCATAAATAAACATGCCAGTGCTGGGCACCCCTCTAATCACAGGCCCCGAATCAAATTTATTCCACCATTAATATTTTAACACACAGCCATGTGAGAGAGCATGAATGATTAATTTAGACATCACCTCTGTCACAATGCGTTACCCATCTGGCCCCTGATCCACCTTTGAGAATACTAAACAAAGACTTTTTTGAGTTTTGGCATTAATGTCTAGCTTTGGGGGACTGACATTTTGGGAATGTATATTCATCTCCCCCAACCATTGCAAAATATATACATGCAAGTAGAATAACGCTACTACTGATGATCAATTCCAATAACATCGTCAATGAATGTTATTCCCAAAAAAAAAAAAAAAAAAAGTCTGTAAAGTTTCAATGAAAACCGTATTGATTGTTGTCACCAAGCTCACATAAAGTCACTATGAAAACAAAATGGACAAAGCTTATTTATTCCCCTCCCACTTGCAGCATCAGCTCTTCTATGATGACATGTTTGGATGTACATCGAAATAGAAAAGACAGCTGCAACTTTTGTTTAATGGTCAATATCGGTGAATGGCCCTTATATATAATTTTATACTATTTTGTCCAAATCAGTAAAAAATAAAACAAAACATAAAAAAAAAACATTTTTAAATGGCATAATATTTTTTTTATTATATTATTTTAATATCAATCGTTATACTATTCATTATATAATTAAATCTATATTTTTTTACCAAATAAACAAAAGATTAAACAAAATATTTTTCCCCAAAAAGTATAAAATAAATATTTACAATAAATAGCATTAAAAATGAAACATTAAAAACTAAAACCAATTATTTTAAATGCCACAAGTGAATTTGGGCATCATTATATCATTCCTTGCTTACAATGTAAAATGTATAGATTACGGAGAATAACATAAAAAACAGAAAATGATGCTGCTGTCAATCAAGATCATGGCTTTTAATTAATTGCTTGGATCTGTGGCTTCAGATTTTGACATGTATGCTATCAAGCACCGTCCAAAAGTTACCATAACACCGTTCCTGGCTCCTGGCTGTGCTCGGTGTCCTTGGCAAACTCTCTCGTTGTGAGAGACACACACACTTCTCAACAGGCACTGATTGGGTTTAGCTTTGGGTCCTGCTTGTCTAGTAAGCAGAGATCACAGATAACATAGAAGCACAATCATGCCATCCCTGCTATCTCAAGGGCCTGAGGGTTTGGGCAACACTGCGTATGTGTCTGTGTGTGTGTGTGTGTGTGTGCGTGTGTGGTACCTGCCGAGACAGAAGCCGTCATGAGAGGCGGAGGAAAGTGTCACTGTAGTGACGTGTTGGCATGTGCCCTCGGGTGCTTTTAAGTTGGTTGTCATTTTGTTATTCCTTTCCATCTCTTGGCCCATTATTGAAATAAATAACAAAAAAAATTAGTCATGTCATTCAGAACCGAGAAAGATGGAGGAAATCACATTGACACTTGTCACAAATACACCTCGCGTCTGTGCCTCCTCGACAGCCCTCTCTGGAGACCGCAAGCTTAGCTTTAGCCTCCCTGGAGTATAGTAGCAAGGCCGAGCACCTCCCAGAGGCGTGTTTCCTCAACACTATATCATGAGGTTAAGCTCAAACGCCCTTGAATTTGCACCCGGAACATGATGCAACGGTCTGGCAGGAAGTAAATAATTCTCATAAAAGTCTACTACAAACGTCTTCAGAGACGTCAACTGTAGACTCTCACGCTACTATACGGGAAACATGAAAATGAAAAAGGCAGAATTGCATGAAAAGAAAATCTACATCGACAATCGAGCACGGCGGGGTCAGGGAGCTAGCGAGAGCCATCCTAGTGGAAATGTGTGGGACCGGGAACAGAGGAAGGCCTAGCGCTCTGCTCTGCCCAAACGGGAACTCGATCAATATGTCATCCGCTACTGCGTTACTGGATGATCTTCTGCCAGGGGTTACCCTCACTTTCTGACAAAGCAGAGGAGGTGGATCCAGAGAAAAGGCCAACAAGGAGGATAAGAGGAGGAGAAAAACTAAAAACTCTATCCATCTCTCTCTTTTTTCAGCATCGAGGCTGCGGTAATGGATTTTGACATAGAGCCGGCAGGCCGAAGTAAAAAGATGGAGCCGAGTGTTCAGTCGATATCGGAGTAGTACGGATGGGCTAAACCCCTGGCACTCGCACAAGCTGACCAGTGATCATTAGAAAGTCAATGAGTCCTCCAGTGCTTGAAGCCAATTTTCAGAGGGACAGAGTGAGGCGTTAGCCTTGCACGGCACGCCGCATGGATGCATGGTAAACATATGCACACGTACAACCTGCTGCATACGAGCCTGGACGTGCTCACGAACATAAAACAAACCTAAACTCCTAAGACGCACATGGTCACTGTGAAATCTAAATCAATTTGAATAATTTTTTTGCTGCACTCAGCAGTGCATGTTATTCAAAAGAAGAAAAATGTTAGCTTGTAATGTTTCATTAAAATCATCAAAACAAAAAATTAAACATCAAACTCTGGTTTATAATCAGGGTTCCCACTCTTTAAGAGTTAATTTTCAAATGTCAATAAATCACAAGGGGTAAAAGACAAGGATAACAGCCTAAATATATTCATCTGTTTTTAATATATTATATATATTAATATAATATAAACAAACAAGATATCACAACTGAAATAATGTTACAAGTTTAATGTTTTAAAATAAATTACATTTTGGATGGTAGAAAAAAAAAAGATAATTTAAAACAAACTAGCACCGCTAGATGGACTTATGAATGAAGCAAATGGCGATCTTTATGAACTTTCTCAAACGATTTGTTCAAAATTGTAGATTTTGAATTCCGAAACCAAACACTACCTTGTGTTGCCAAGCATTGTGCTCTATTCAACTTATTTAGTGAACTGTTGCAGAAAATCAGAATCACATACTGAACATAACACTTTCTCCAACTAATGTAAATTGTTTTGGAGTAATTATAAACTATGTGTTCTTCATTGAACAACAACATTTCTTTAAAAAGAACACGTGGTAACCCCGATAATGTCTACGAATCAATAGATGAAATTTGGAATGCACTGTCAATACATTTTTGGGAGACATTATTATTTTCATGCTATGCCTGAAAACTGATAAATGGCTTATATTCAAATTCTGTACCATTTTGTCAAATAAAACATTTAAAGTGTGTTAAAAAAAAAAACAACTAAAAATTCAAAATAAATAACATAACATTAAAAATAAAATCAATTGTAGGTGAATTTAGTCTCTTAATAACAATCACCTTGACCAACAATGATAATGCCGATATTTAAAAATAGTTTCCTCCAAATAAATTGAAAAGCAAAAAAATTCAAATGCGACAAGTATATTTAGGCATCACTTTATACTTAAACAGTATTAAAAAGTTATTTGATATGATTTAAATATTCAATATCATCCTCAAGTGATCAACTTTTAAAAAATCTAATATTGTCTATATAAAACCAATATATTGACGAAATCAAGGCCAGCCTTACATTTTTCCGTTTCACCAGAAATGGCACGTTGTGGAAGTAAAATGAGTCATTTCATCGAAGAACACGGTGGCATAGAAGACAGGTCTTAATTGAACACGTCTTTTACATTATTGAGTATCTCCAGTCCTGCCCTGTGCAGCAGACACAGAGGTCCCTGGAGAGAACTGCTCTAAGGTCAGATCAGACGTGGCCTTCCACCTGCATCCATATATATTTAACAGGCTCACCTCCAGCCTATAACTCTCCTTAACTAAACTTACAACAGCAGGCGCTCAACTGCAGAAAATAGCGCTCGGTTTTAATTAGCTTTAAAAAAGCACCTCACAACTTCAAGCACAACAAAGACGCTCATCAATCAGAGGGGGCGGCTGTGTTGGGGTTGATTTGCAGAGCGTGTGAGTAGATAGACAGGTGTTTGCATCGTGCTGGATGTGATGTGACTGGAAGATTCTACTCGGTTTTCAACCCTCAGGGCCACCTTAGGTCTCTACCTATCCTTTCAGCTAATGGGCTGCATAATGGCAAGTGTGAGAGAGAGAGAGGGAGGGAGAGGGAGAGAGAGATAGAGAAAGGGGGGGGGAGCTGCGTTCACAGGACTTAGTGAGTGACGTTTATTACCCGACTACTGTTGAGGTCTATGACTAAAACATTCTCCGTTCAGGCCTTCTCTAGCAAACTCTTCTACTCAGACTCCCAATTCAACACTTTGTGGGGGAATGGGCACCATGTTAGGAATAGGCTCTATTTGATGAGACTAAAGTATCATGTCCACAGGTTAGTTGTACACACTCTCAAATCTGTTGTGATGTTTACTGAACATGTTTCCCTAATCTGTGACCCTGGCTTGGCTTGCGTAGTTCATTTAAACAGAGCTCACACTGGAGTGATAAAGTATATGTTTCAAGACTATCACGCCTGATCAAGAAGACCCAAAGGGCAAATAAGAGGCTTCTGCTGGTGACAGTAACATTATGCAATGATCACTGGAGCTGAAAGACAAACCTCTGGCCATTGAGATCATCTGTGGGTGGTTGCATCAACATAATATGGTAACAACCAGGCAGAAAGGATGTTAGTTTTTACCTGTTAATTAGCAGATGTGTATAAACATTTTCTTGTATATTCGTCTGTCGTTCTACCGCCATAATGTGACATTTCCAAGTGAAAGAACATTCAATTAATGTAGAATTACTATATAGGGTATGAAAATAATACAATTAAAATAACAATACAAAATATACATATAGATACTAGTTATAGGCATGAAGGAAAAAATAGTTTATATATGTACGCACACGCGCGCGCACACACACACACACACACACACACACACACACACACAAGTCATGTGAAAAAGAAAAGATGCTCTCTTGAATTCTATTTCTTTAAGTATCAGGAGGACATAACAAATCATCTGGACAGTAGTTGTTCTTAAAATTAGATAAATACATTTACACTGTATTTATTACACTGTATCATAATTTAACAAAACTAGACCCAAAATTCAAAAGCCATGTGTGACAAACTACCGTAAGTACACCTTACATTCAGTTACTTGTAGAACCACATTTGGCAGCAATAACTTTAAGTAGTACTTTTCTGTATAACTTTATCAGTCATTGTGGAGGTATTTTTGCCCACTCTTCTTTACAATGTTGGTTAATTTCTTTGAGGTTTGTGTGGATTTGTTTATGCACAGCTCTCTTACGGTGTGAGGTCTGGACTTTGACTGGGCCATTGCAACATCACAATTCTTTTCTTTGTTTAGCCATTCTGGAGTAGATTTGCTGGTTTTCTTGGGATCATTGTCCTGTTGCATGGCCCAATATTGGCTAAGCTTTGAAATGTGGAACAGATGGCCTCACTTTTGAATATTTTGGTATACATGGTTGACTCACTCAAAGACTACAAGATACCCACTTTTTGCGGGTGCAAAACAATCCTAAATCATCACACCTCCACAACTGTGCTTTACTGTTGGTATGAGGTATTTGAGATTGTCATCACCAAATGTGATGCTGTGCATTATGGCCAAACATCTCCACTTTGGTCTCGTCTATCCAAAGGACATCGTTCCAGAAGTCTTGTAGTTTGTTCAGATGCACCTTTGCAAACCTAAGCCACGCTGCCATGTTCCTTTTAAAGTTTTCTGCTGGCAACCCTTCTAAACATTCCATACTAGTCCATTTTGTCCTTTTCTTAATTGTACTGTCAAGCACTTTTACATTTAACATGTTAACTGAGGCCTGTAGAGTCTGAGATGTAGCTCTGAGGTGTGTTAACACACCTGAACACTCCAGATCAGCAAACGGACTAAACTTCTGCTTTTAAAGAGTTGACCAAGCTTACTAATGATCAGTTAATCAAATGCATTTGTTTAGCAGTGCCTGTTGGCTATAAACCCTCTTCATTCCTGTGGAAGCAGTAAGGACGTACTTCTCCATTTTGGCCTAGCTTTTGTTAAATAAATAATGACCCAGTATAATATGTCATGGGCTGTTCTTCATCTGAGTTTGTATTTACCTCATTTTAAGACCTGCTGAGGACCAGATGATTTTTTTTATTATGTCCTGGCACTTAAAACCATAGAATTCAATAGCTGAAAAGAATCATTGTGCGTTTGCATGTGTGCTGATGTATGTGTATGCAAACGTATGTGTTGTCATGTATGTCTGCGCATGTGTTGACAATAGCAGTGTTCTCGCATGTGCGGCAGTGTTTGTAATTGAGGCTGATTCAGGTTGGGGAGGGTGGAGCATCCAGCTCTGCTGCTAACAAGGGGATTCAGACTCCACTGATGCCGCGCCATCCCTTTGAAGGGATTATTAACACATTTTGATTACTGTGGTCCAGTTGTCACAGAAAATATAACCTCCATCAGAGTATGAAACAGACAGCCTTTCTGCCCTCTTTTTTCATCTCTTACCTACTCTCAGCCCAGCCTGGCCCACTCAAAGCAATTCACTAATTACCACAGCAGCCATCTTAAAAACACACTAATGCTGTATTAGCTTGATGGAGAAATTAGTTAGCCCCTCTCGTGAAAAAGCCACAGTTATTTTCACACACAGGATCAAATCAATGACATAGTTCTTGGACCATTGCACAAAGCAACAGAAATAATTACTTTACTGTTTTTCCATTTTTAATAATCTAGAGTCTAATGAGTAGTAATGCAGAGATGTTTTTAAACATTACATACATAAATAATGACTGCATTACAACTCCACAAGCTTCAAAAGGTTCCATCAGATTCAAATTACTTTATAAGATTGCACAAGTATCAATGTTTTTCTAAGTCGCATCCTAAGATGACTCTACAAGCTTCAGTTGACCCGCTAAGATGACTCACTGAGTTGACTTACCAAACAACTCCATACAAGATGGCTCACCAATTAAACTCCTCAAAATGACTCCTTAAAATGCTCCCACAAGCTTCATAGACTCCAAAACATGACTCAGTTGACTCAAAGTGATTCCCTAAAGGGCCGTTCACACAGCCGATGACGCACGAATCACTCATAAATCACGCACAGATTGGGTTTGTGCGTGCTTGTGTGTCGAGAAATTGACCAAAGTATTCTACGAACATTCGACGCACGCCCGACGCATGACTCACTGACGGAGCGCGTCCAAACACAGTGGATGTCAGTGGAATGAACGTGATACGTGCGCGGTTCATGCGTGATATGAAGGTGGGGCGTCAGTGGACGGACGTGGACGTGCGTGGTTTCAAACCAGTTCCGCACTGATGGCCGACGCATGTCCCGCGCATAGTCACGCATAAACTACACACGCCGACTCATGAATAACGCACGGCCAAAATTTTTTAACCGTTCAAAACTCAAAATCACGCACAAACCGGCTTCGACGCACATCCACTTACAATCACTGACGGTCCACGTTCGTTCCACCGACGAATTACGCATACAACACACGCTCCACGCAGAAACGAAAATCTATGCGCAATTCGTGCGTTTTCGCTGTATGACTGGCCCTTAAGATGCATCCACAAGCTTCATATGACTCCATATAAGATGACTCCTTAAACATTACACCCTAATTTTATACATTGGAATACGGTTATGTCGATGGCCTCAGGGGTTGCAAAAAAAACAGAGATAACCGATGATCAAGATCAAACAAATCGCCATATTGGCAGTTGGTTAAGCGATCGGCATGCTATAAAAATGTACATACACTGTATATGTTTGCTAACAACAAAAGGCATATGTGCACCAACTAACAGCAGAGATTTACCAGTATACAATAAAAAACACCTTCGATTCTCGATACAAACCTTTAATTATATTCTCCAACATTGCAAACAATTTCGCTCACAGCGTAAACAGTCATAACATATTTGTGAGGTCATCACGCTGTACTAGATTGCATACTTTCTGCCTGTCTAATGTGCTTTCTTAACAAATACAGCTTCGTCCCGTCTCTTAACAACCGTGTTCTTCAATCCGCAGCGGCGCTGAGCAGAGCTCACGTCAGAAGTGTGTGTGTGTGTGTGTGTGTGTGTGTGTTCATCTAAGCCTCATACTCATTGTCTCGATAACCGCTCGTTACCGATCAATGTCAAAATATTTGAGAAAACCAATCAAATCAGAGAAGGTGGGCTTTATGTGCACACAGAAGCAGATGAGGCTTTGGGATGGGGATGGGCCCACGGCAGCACGCGGCGCTGAGAGTAAAGCGTCACTGACAGAGCGAACATATGGACGCAACGCAAACTCAGCGCATGCGCAGTGAACTAGGTACGATCATTAGTCACAAGATAACCATGTGAAGTGGCGAATTTGTCCCTCTTTTGTGCTCGAGATATTAGTGTTCAGCGACATAAAACAAATCGACATTACCGAAAAGAAAATGCTAAGACAAATAGGGAGTTTGGCGGTTCCACTTCAAAAACGTCGACATAATAGGATTGGCGAGTTAACTGTGAGTCGAGATAAGTGAACTCCACTGTATATGATAACTCCCTTAGATGACTCCCTAAATTATTTCACAAGCTTCATGCAGGTCCACAAATTAACTGCAAGTCCTTCAAGTCACTCCATAAGAATGTTCAGTGACTTGACATGAAGAAAGGCTACAGGTGCTTAGTAAATTGAGCAATGAGACCCTTTCTCAGTAACAAGAACAGCATGAACTGAACCATTACAGAGCCGTTAAGCTACACAAGTAATCAACACAGCAATGGGTCCCTGTATGATACTCTTAATTTGGATCACCAACAGTTAACATTAGGACTGAAGGCCTAGGGATATTTCCAGATAAAAGACAAGTCAGGTGTTTGATACCTTTTTACATAATGGAGACTCAGATTATTTAATCCTTTATATCATCCTTTACATTTTGCAGTTTACAAAAGTAAAACAGATGGTTTTCCATGTACAAATACACCATCTTTTCATGTAACATCTTTTAAAGAAATCTTTCTAATCAAAAAATGCTACAAAAACACAACACCCAGACACAGTCTCAATCATAACAATAATAATAATAAGAGGAACATAATTTCTAAACGCGACTAATCTGAACACACAGTATCATATCTAATATAAGCGAAAAAGAAGTGTGATTGTTCACTTAATATCTGTTTGTGAAACATATCCCCGTAAACATAAGAGGATGTGAGAGAAACAGTGTGTGAAGTGTGCAGATGATCTGTGGCTTGCTAAGTAGCACAAATCAAAGGGCAGGATGGGCTGGAGTTAAGTAGGACAGGGCAGGACCTCTGGGAGGGAAGACGTTAGAGGAGGGTGAGCGAGATAGAGACAGACTGGGAGAGAGGAAGAGAGATGGACATAAACGTAGTGATCAGGTGTGAGTTCTGAAGAGGTAGCTTCTGTTCACTGTAGTCCTCCAGGACAGGCAGGGCCCAGACGGACAGAGCAGTGTTTGGCCCAAATAAATCCAGGTGGCCCAGTATGCTAAAATAAAATCCCATTATCTCTACGTCTCTCTTTCCATCCTCTTATTTTACGACAAGATTTAGCCAAACATCTTGCACTGTAAGCATTTAGTCTACTGTTGAAGTAATAAGAATCTTGGGAATAAATAAGAAACTGAAATTATTTTATGATACAAAACGGGCAATAATTAATTTGTCTATTATTTGGCAGTCTCAAGATTTCTTTCCTGACTTTTTTTATCTGAGTCGATCATGAAAAGAAGCTGGCAATCTCTGGCAGGCTGAGGACTTGGGATTGCGTTTTTTCATGTGTAATCGAAATGAGTATGCAGCAGCAGATGGCATTGGGTGTTTCGTGTGAGATTTTTCAGAAATCACCTCACCATGGTCAATGCGGTTATGCATGGCAACTAAGCCTTATGGGCTTGTTGATGAAAACAAGTTAGCTGAACACTGTACAAAAATCTATACCATGAAATCAACCTTAAAATGCCTCACAAAATCCCCCAACCTAAAAAATAAAAAATAAAATGTAAAAAAAAATAAAAATGAAATCAGTTTAAAAAGCAATGGGGAAAAAAATTGTCTGACAAAGCAGATAAAATAAAATTATGAGCGGAAAAAAAGATAAAAATAACCATTTATACATGCATGAAATCAAAACTCTTTTAAACAAATATTAACTAATTGGAAATTAAAACTTAACTCTAGAAAAAAGATTATTTATACAAATAATAATTTTTTTTTTTTTTATTCTAGATTTTGGGCTATTTGGCTTTTCATAGCATTGTTTCAGAGTAAAAGGAAAGACAACATCCAAAATACGCATACAAATCTTATTCTATTGCTTTTTATTCATAAGCTTTTTTTATTGCACAACTAAAAAAAATAATTTAAAGGCTATTTTCTCAACATGAGCTTTTTCTCCAGCACTGACCAGAAATCTCCACTTCAATAAAACTTTAACGTTTTATTGCTCTCTATTTTCTACATATTCTAAGGTTTTACAATGGGGTTTGTTCACATATATTATCTGACTGATTTTATACATTTTATTCTTACAAACATGGAGCTTATTCTGGCTGTAAAAAAAGAAAAAAAGAATTGTGAACCTGGCTTTGTCCAATATTCAGATTTCTATTGTGAAAAGTTATGCAAATGAGTGCACATTTAATTAAATGCCTCATTTACATACTTAAACATAACAGAAAACTGTACGGATATTTGTTAGTTCATTTTTTTACCCTCTTTCCTACCTTAAAGAGTAGGATTCTATACAAATTCAGTGCAAGAATCTTTAGTAATAGATTGATCTTTAGCAATTGCACTAGTGCATTATAGATTTATTTTAAAGACTGAAATGGATCTAGCTGCTAAAGAAACCACCACACAATATAAAATCACTAAAAAAGGCTAATTAAATTAGATAAATAACTCTATGAAGACTCCTGACATGTAAAGGTGAAGGATGAGTTCTAACAATATGAAAACACATCCATCTCTACAACTTAAAGATATAAAGAGCTTCATGAAGATGATGCAAAAATGTCAAGATGTCATTTTTAGCTGACCTGAAATGCATTCCTACAATAATAGACCATACCTACATTTATCAGAGCAACATGAATTCAACATGTATACATAAGCATTTCAATCAGAATTTACACAGCACTTGAATGATCCATTTTAAATGTACCCTCTTACCAAAAGACTTCCATAGAACAAAAATGATTCCCCCTGATCCCATTTTCAAAAAGACTATGACTTGGGAGTCAAGGCATCAAACCACTTAAGCCCAGTACTAAGACTACACATTTTTTGCTCACAGGCAAACACTCAAAGTAAATTAACCTTGACTTTGTTGTACCCTATTCTAAAGAAATCTGAATCAAATATGGATTGAAAAAGGAGGGTTGAGATATTTACAAATGGATGTAAAACTTTCCAAAGAGTATCAACATCTTGTTAAATTCAAATTGACATCATAGGTGATGTGACAAATCCAGTCAGGTCTTTTTAAGGGGTGAATAATAATAGCCGAAAAATCATGCTGCTGATGTTCAGTATCGCCCCTACACACAGATCTGAAAATACTGATGCTCTCAGCAGGGATTCAGCAGTGCACACAAACACACTCGTCCACACTTACTCTCTTTCTCAAACACACACAAACACACACACACACACACACACACACACACACACACACACACACACACACACACACACACACACACACACACACACACACACACAGTGCTAAATAAATAAAACTCAAATGAGCTCCTAGAGTTGTGAGCAAAGCTTTTCTTTTCAGGAACTTTCAGCACCAGGAGAAACATCCAAAGACTCGAGCAGAGAGAGCTGAGTGGTGGAGGCCTCTTGTACCCCAGTGTGGAGACGATTCTTTGAGCTCATCTTTTTTTACGGTGGCTCAAGGGCGCAGCCTATCTGCCAAACCATAGACTGCAGCCTGCACTCTCTCCTCCCTATTATCATATTTATCAAAAGGCAAATTCATTTATGTGACAGTCAAACTGCACAGAGCACAAAAAAACCTTTATTTGAGGTTTTGAGGAGCAATATAGAACAATATATTTTAAAAGAAAAATAACCGTTATAAAATGTACTAAATGAAATAATAAGATGGTGTGTATAGCAATTAAATACACGGAGCACCCTAGGTGGCAGCGATATTGCCCCATAAAAAGAGTCTGCTTCAATAACAGTCTTACAAGCTGTTATTAAAAATGTGAGAACGATGGCAGCAGGATTTCCTCCACAACGCAAAACGGGGTGCGCGGCAGCCCTCCCGTTGTATCTGCCCGGCTCCCTCCCCAGACAAAAGTGAAGCTGTCCCACTGACTGACAGATGGAGCCCCCAGCTGACAGATCGGGTGATGCGTTTCATGTTCAGTGGGCGTCCTGAGCCCGCGGCCGCACCGGCCCAGGGCGCGGCCCGCCGAGGAGGAAGCCACTTTGAGGGACGGTGTGACACAAGCAAGCGCAGAGGGACAGACGGACAGCACTAATGATGGGCTTTTTATATACGCCCTGCAAACTGTGGGGTGGTCAGCGTTGAGATGAGCTAAGCGTCAAACATTGAGCCACATTTAATCTGAAAGTAAACAAGATTATCTGTGCTGGGTTAACTATCCATAAGAAAGCAGGTCCGGCAGCTGTTCAAACTTATGATGATGAAGCCAATATTGCTATTAATAGCTATTAAGTTGTTAATAAGAAGTAAGACTGACTGTTTTAAGATTGAATACACTGCAGCTCAATATGTAAAAGGAGTTTGAGCAAAATATTTGATGTTCACACACAACTGATAAATAAATTATGACAATAATTATAATAAAATGGTTTATTATTAAAATGAAAACATAGTTTAACTGTCTTAGTCACACTGTTACTATAAACATTTGATTGTCAAAAAAGTATGCACTACTTTTTCTGTTGTTTCCACTGCTCAAAAATAGAAGAAATTATGAGAATTGTTTTTAAATTATGCTGCTTCAAATATTACTTAAATTTAAAATGTATTCAATTATCATAAAACAATATTTTATACAACAAATGTACAGTAATAAATCAAACAAATGAAATAATATTTGTATAAAAACAAAATAATTTAGAAAATGTTGAACAATACAATAAACCAAAAGTTTGACTTAAAAAGTCTCTAATTTGGTTTGAGTTTTTGATTTTCTAAACAAACAAAACTGGCATTTTTACTATAAGGAATAAAATCCAAATGTTTGGCATACTCAAAATAATGTATCAGGGTTAGAAGAAATATTATCCACAAAAAGAAACATTTCATAACAATGCAGTACACGGAGTAGGACGGTTTGTGGTCCGATGCACTGAGAGACAAAGCGGGAACAAACCAAAACAAGCACAAGTGAAAACGCTGCCCTTCTGTACCCACTCTGCCTGTGTTTTCAGAGAAGTGTCTGACTAGTTTCCTCTCTTAATCTCAGCCACCCAACTCTCTGCGACTCCTTAGTGAATTACGCTAGCTTTTCAACTGCCATCAATCTGTTGTCATCAGCGTGTCACTCCCATCACACAATTACCGTTTATGATCCTCATTCCGCAGTGACAAGGTACTGCCACTCTCTCTTCCCCCCTCTCCACTTTTCCTTTTACTTCATTTCACTTTTCTCTCTGCTTTTTGATATTGCGGCGCCTCAGATGTGCCAGCTCTTTAAAGCGGCCGATGAGGAAGCGCCCATGGGGGTCCTGGGTATTCGCTTTTGTCTTCCATTTCCTTCCAAAAGAGTTTTATTTAACGCCATCCAGCTCGAGTGCCCTCTTTCACTCTCTCTCCATCAACCAAAGGTCAATGAAAGACTGTGTGCGCATCTGATATAAATAGACACATATGATCTGAAATTAAAATGTTTTTTTTGTCTCTCTCTCTACCTTTCTGACAAGTTACTTCAAATACATTTAGCAAAAAATTTGTATAACAAAGAAAAAATTAAGAGACAAAATAAGATTAGTTACATCTTATATTACAGTGCTTGGTCCATTTCAAAAGTAAATTTGTGAATACAGAAATAACAATGTATTCTAATAACAACAAAAACAATAAAAAAAAAATATTATAGACTTAAGTACTATGCACATCATAGATATTGTAATGTAAAGTTGCAATAAGATAAAAAAAGCTTTTATTTTGTTATGACCTCTTATTTCCTCGTTACATATTTATACGTGTTATAAGTTACACAAATTAAACTTATTCATATTTTAGTTTGAACTCAATCCTGAGGATACTGTAGATTTTGATGCATCTAGCTGGAGGCAAGTGTTGCTGGAGAGGCTTATTCATAAGATCCAAGTGGGAAGCTTGCTTCTCGTTCTGTCACTCAATTGTTTATCTAGAAAAATGGATCTGCTCCCCATCACCCCAGTGGAAAACCCCTCTCAAAATGCGTTAGGCGACTCAACAGTCAATGATCGCACTTAACATGAGCAAATATCGTAATACCGATTAGAATATATCAACAAGTCGACATCTGCACTCTATATCGGCAATCCCAGAGACAGATAGATGCGAACAAACACGGCGGCTAGTCAAGTTTGTTGGCTCAGCTCTTGCATTAAGAGCCAGGCTTTGTCACTGTGAAAGTTTGGCCCTTTGTCTAGACATGCTGAAATCAGTGAGAGCACCTCAATTCAAGCGTAAACACTTTTGTGTGTCTCCATATAATACTGTTGCTTACAGACCCCAAAATCCTTGGAACAGCTAAGACCTTCGGTGTCAAAGATAATGGCGATTTATTGCAATGTGAGGACTTTTTTTTTTTTTAGATCCCCCCACCCTCCAACAACCCCTCCCTCCTCCCTCGCTCAAACCGATTAAAATTAAGCCGTAAACATGTGAGGACAGAATTAGCACATTTAGCGAGCCTCCTCTCCCACATCCCATTTTCGCTCCGGAGCGGCTGATCCCTGCAGCCGAACGCGGGTGCAATTTTAATGACGGGGACCGTTTTTGAAGTCCAGATGAAAAAAGCGCCGCTTGCCGTTTGTGGCGGCGCTAGATACGGAGAGGCCGG
Source organism: Rhodeus uyekii (assembly GCA_037043235.1). Classification (NCBI taxonomy): domain Eukaryota; kingdom Metazoa; phylum Chordata; class Actinopteri; order Cypriniformes; family Acheilognathidae; genus Rhodeus; species Rhodeus uyekii. The sequence continues at coordinate 252,429 of JAWRVZ010000072.1, read as the reverse complement.
GTCCGGCATGATTGGGGGGGAGCGACACAAACTTGGACTCTGGGCTCTTCGATAGTATCGGTGTCATTTTCCTCTCCACGATAAGACACCTCGCTGACAAGGCCCGATTAGGAGAGAAAAAAAAAAAATCATTATTACGTCGCCTTTCATCCGCCAGGGGGGTTTTGCGATAAACAGCTCACCCGTAGGTAGATTTACGGAGTGGAAAACCTTATATAGCACTCATACACCAAATCACTTAAATACATATTTCTTTAAATCAATGTTTAACAAGAGGTTTACATTGTGTATTCATATTTAATAAGCTCTAACATAAGTTCAAACTTCTAAAGTACAGGCCTAAGTTGTAGCCCAAAAAATAAATAAATAAAAAATACATTTTCAATGAGGAAATGCCCTCATTACAACAAAAACCCACCATTGTCTTTAGAAAATCCACTCTAGCTAAGTTCTCCTTTCTGCATATCTGCAAACTCTGCTATTGAAATATTTAACTCTTGTGGCTCTGCTCCATGAATCAAACAATTATCAAATAACGGCATATTCTTTTTGAAACAATACGGCATTCAGATTTCAGCAAACTACAAAAACCCAAGTTATTTGGTATGCTATACCTTGAGGAAATCCACTTCACCAAATTGTCCTCATTAAAGAGAGAACAGTAGCGATGTGCTGAAACTTTAAACACGACTATACAATGACAGAAATCAACTGGAACAGCCACACTGAAATAAATAATGAACAGCAATGAAACAATTACTTACAGAGGAGATATTACTTGTACAGCAAATGGAATATAGTTTGATAAAAACATTTCATTTCAAATGTATCCAGCATAAAGCAGCTCTAAATTAATTCATATGTATTATTAGATTTAGAATGTTTAATTTATATAATATTTTAGCTTTAGTGATTATTCAAAATATTAAACAATTAAATCAGTTATTTAACAATAACATTTAATTTTTTCATTCATTTACTTTCAGAATTCTAATGATTTCTCATTTCATTGACTTTAATAACTTTCACACATTTTTACATAATTCTATATTATATGACAAAATATATAATTCTTTAGAGATGATTGGAAATATTTAAAACAAAAAAAAACTACTTTTTCAGTAAATATCTGAATGCATTCAATTCAGTGTTGTCTTTTCTTAAGTTAATTTAGTCATTTTAAATGTGTTACAATTATTATTATCGTTACTGCCATTATTATTATTAATACTTAGTAATAACAAATGATTAAAAATGAAGTGCTTGAGAAGAATAGGCCACGGCAACACAAAGAAAAAGGGGAATTCCTTTCAAAGTTATCAGTTTCATAAAATGTCAGAAAACAACCAGAAAGTCCAGAGGAGAGGGATGAAGGAAAGAAAATGAAAGAACGATGATACCACGGAATAGAAAGAAAAAGAGCTAGAAAGAGTGAAACGGAGAGACAGAGACAACCGCGTGCGTGTCTGTTACAGGGACACTCTGACACCCATGGACTGACACAGCATGTCTTAAAGCCGTGCTCATGCTCAAAAGGAGCAGTGTTTCTTCATGTTTACAAAACATATTTATTTATTTCTTCATTCGATCATTTATTTCGTTATTCATTTCTATCAGGGGCATGCTCGGCTTCTCCGTAAAGCCTTCGACGACAACGATGACTCTCCCTCCTCGCATGCTCTTTTAATACCACAGCAGAAAAAAAAAAAAATCAAACCGCTCTCAAACAAATTGATGTACTCTTTAATACCGTCGTCACATCATCACAGGGTCTTTGCGTCGTCTGTATTGGTGACAACTGCAGGGCTGCTTAGCTTAGCCACCGTGGCTACTGCTTTGTTGGTCGCTTCAATGATTTATCACAAAAAAAAGAAAAAGAGAGAAAAAAGGAAGGAGAGAGAGAAAGAAAAGAAGGGCCTCTCGATTGAGTCATTGGCACCTTTGATTGACAAGGCCTAATCAGCTTATCTGGGTGCTAATAAAGATGATGGCCTGCAGAGACGCTCTCTACCTGGCTCTGCGTGAACTTTGGGCCCTGGTGAGGGCCCCAGGGGCCGGGCCCCGACCCACTCTGCTTATCTAAACACTGCTGAAATCAATCCCTAATGAGCTGGTTTCATTTTGCCCCATCGATCCGGCTGCTGCGTATTCAAGGGCCACCGCTCTGCTCCTTTACGGACACCGTTTCTCTCGGCTTGTTTGTTTATTTTGGACGCTCTTTTAAATTAATTTTGATTAATTATTAGATTTTGAGGTCATTCAATAAACTGTCTGCGATTAAATTGTTTTCTAAATATTCAGAAATCCTTCAGCAAACAACAGAATTACACCACTAGGTATTTTATTTTCCCCCATTCCAAAACGGTTTTGACCACTTCCTTGGCTTTTGTAAACAGACGGGCACTTCTTTGATTAGGGTTTATTTAACGCTCGTTGGCTCTGGGACATCTCTGATTTAAATGCCTTTAAATTGGCTGCTTTGCTCCCTCCTACTGTACTCCAGGCTCTCTTCAGGCCGGCGTGCCTCTGGTTCAGGCAGCTTTAATGTGGGTGCCCTCTCCTAATGAAGACCCATACTTTATTTATGAGACAAACAGTTTGGTAAAAAGCTCTGCATGTCCAGAGAGCACTCTCAATATCTCTCAGAGGGCCTGGAGTGCTCCTGACATGCTGCTGCTGCTGCTGCTGCTGCTGCTGGACTGAACGCATCACAAACCAAATCACACTAACACAGTCTCCTCACTCACACGCTCGAAAAAATCTGATTCAAATTACCAACAAAAAAATACATGATATGGAGGATATGCACTCACTATTTAAAAAAAAAAAAAGCACAGACAGTCATCAGATTACAGCACGCCATTTCTAATTCTAATTCCGATTCAGCGTGTTCAATTGGCGAAAACAAGCTCAGACGGACACCAACACACTCCGACAGGGGTAACACACTGATCCGACAAAACCTGACAAAGTGTCTGTTGCCGTCTGTTGCCGTGGTGTGACTTAGCCTTAAGACAAATTTAGCAAATTATCAATGACGAAAAATAAATAATTTGGTTAATATGAAAAGCGGGTTTGAAATTTCTCAATCCTAAATATATTATTCTAGAAAAACTTGAAAATATGAATGAAAAATTAACAGAAATAAATTAATGACAAAACAATTAAACACAAACTATATTACGTATTATTGATTCAAAGCAGTGAACTAGATTAAACTAGTAGTGAAATAAATAAATCTGACCTTAACTTTAGAAACACAGACATCGTGTGTGTGTGTGTGTGTGTGTGTGTGTGTGTGTGTGTGTGTGTGTGTGTGTGTGTGTGTGTGTGTGTGTGTGTGTGTGTGTGTGTGTGTGTGTGTGTGTATATATATATATATATGTCTCTACAGTTCAGATTTACATATATAAATATATAGACACACACACACAGAGATATATACATATATTTATATATCACACATTTTTATACTTCTAAACAGAAAAATTACAGAATACAAAAAATTATACATAGTGTAAAACGTATACACAGAGAATACTGTACATTTAAGGTTTTATAGTAATAAAAGGTTTCTTTTATAAAAGCCTATATAAAATGCCTTTTTATTAGTAGTAATTACACAATCATTTATTTTCTATAATATTTAGAATTTTTGTTTTGTTACAGGCTAGCAGAAACCCGAAGGCGTTCGATAGCCAGCGCTGTAGCAGGTGTGGTTTGCCGCTCGAGTGAATTTTAACACACGGTTTATAAACTGGCTGATCTGCCTCAGTGTGACACGGGAGCGAGGGTCACCGCCGCAACCCAAACAAAGCGCATCTATCCCTGCAGCTCCTCAACCGCCATCGAAGCGAGTCCGTGTTTACCCTGACTGTGCATTTCCCGCACAGTTCCCCCAAATCCCAAAAGTATAAGGTTTGTCCTTCTTGGGCCACTTCAGTTTAGGACTACCTGCCGCTACGCTTTTAAGATGCAGGTGTGTGTGTACACCAGTGTTGGGGTGGTCAGTGGGGTACGGGGTTCAGGGATTAGGATCACAGGAGTGAGACGCACAGGCCGAGTTGCGCTTTAACGCGGTTAGAGAAGGGCTGAGTAAACAGACATTGTTCTGCACTTGCGGCTCCCACACTGAGCGGTGTGGCATTGTGACGGGTCTCAGAGGCAGAAGCCGTCCTTTATGGGGGAAAAACTCCTCTCACAGGGGGTCTGATCCCACCGTTAAGAGTGTATGGGATACTGGTTTGGTACCTACTAGAAAAGCAGGCGATTCAATAGGGCAGACATAAATAAAAAACATTTCTGAATAGCAGAAAAACAAAAGGCCTTCATTCGATGAACTAAAATAATACATATAATAAAATATTATATTATATATATATATATATATATATATATATATAAAAATTAAATAAATAATTAAATAAATTAAGTGGGAAAGAAAATACCAAGCACGCGCTTGAGAGGATCCAAAATAAATGAAACTAAATTTTTCAGCAGAGGATGCAGATTGCATTTATGAATTTGTGAAAGTTGCTCTTGCGAGACATCAAACGCCAGTGGTCTGTGCAACCCTTTCTTGATTTGAATTATTAACTGTGTCGACGTGGCGCACAAGCCACCCTACCATTATAGTGTAAATTAACAAACTTTTCAAAACTAAGGCAGAAGCCAAAGAAAGCCAGTAGCTTCTTGAAGAACAAGCTTTGATATGTCTCGGAGGAATACACTCTGCTTCAACAACACGTTGACAGTCAGGCTTAAAAAAAAAAGAAAGAAAAAAAAAGAAGATGCCTGCTGATTTAATCTATTTCAGATCTAAATTAGTTCATTTTCTTGTATTTAAAGATGAAAACTAATCTTCAGACAGGTGTGAATCGGGTGACGTTAAAGGTGCTTTATTTAGAAATCAGTTTATTAAAAGATCTCTCTTTATTTAGCAGGAAGATTTGCAGGACGGTGGAGGCAGTCTGTTGTTGTTTATTCTAGTCGACACGCCATCATTTGGCACCCATATTAAAAACTCTTTCTCTCTCTCTCTCTCTCTCTCTCTCACACACACACACACACACACACACACAGGTAGGTGAATGGAAATAAGGCGGTGTGTTTTGTGTGAGCCTAACAGCACTGCGGCTGCTGCTCTACACCTTTCTCTCCCTTGCTTCTCTTTGATGTGCTCCTGAAAATGTCACCAGTCGTCAAGGCGTTTTTTTTTCCAACTCTCTCTCTTTTTAGCGTGCATACGAGCGAGACAATTTGATGTCGCTCACCCTCCCCTACCCAGAATGCCTACCGGTTTCTACTGCTATCTGGTAGCCAGCTTCCAGCCTCCGTGATGACCTTTCCAGCCTCTCTGTGTTGTCCAACAGATGTGCTCTCTGAAAACAAACCACAGACAGAAACGAAACAATGAGAGTGATTGAGAAGACTCGGACATTATTTACAGAGACATTTTTCAATGTAATAATAGGCACACTAAGACAAAAGGGTATAGACCACTTAGTTTTAATTTAACTTATACATTGATTCAAGAACGTCTAATTACGAGTTGCGTTTTCATAACAAATTGGACTGATCATTGTGCAAATTCTAAAGCAGAAAAGGACGGCGCTCCAATCTCACACCTTTCCTTTCTTTTTAATTGAGACTTCCTTTTTGCAGTGGCTTTGTTCTGAAGGTGTTGCCAGATCTCATTAGCTCACATTTAGAACCAGGGCAAAGATTAGCATGGGAGGGATGGCTAATTGAGCTGCAATATATTTTCAAATGCTGCTTCAGATTACACAGTATCTGTTAGTCTGATAAGTTCAGGATGTCACTATGAACCTCTTTACACCAAGTTTTTTTTTTTTGTTATGGATGCCGACACTCTACAACCCTTGATGGTTTCTCTACAGAGCAGTTTGGGGTTTTTAGGAGTCACTAAATAATAGTAGCCAACAAGGCTACTATTATACTATTTTCTATTTTGATACAGAAAATGTTAAATAAATAATATATTTGAAGTGTAATTTATTCCTGTGATGGCAAAGCTGATTTTTCAGCATCATTACTCCAGTCTTCAGTGTCACATGACGCTTCAGAAATCATTCTAATATGCTGACTTCTTAATATTGATCACAGTTGAAAACAGTGGTGCTTCTTAATATTTTTTGTGGAGAGTGTGATACATTTTTTACAGTATTCTTTGATGATTATACATTTCAAAAGAACAGAATTTATTTGAAAAAGAAATCTTTTTAACATTATAAATGCCTTTACTGTCACTTTTGATCAAGTTAATGTATCCCTGCTGAATAAAAGTAAAAAAAGAAATAAAAGCTGTCAAAAAACATAAAAATCTTACTGACCCCAAACTTTTGAACTGTGGTATATGCGCGTGCACACACAATTACATTTTATGTAGAAAGAAACTGATTTAATGTGGAAATAAATCTCAAACAGATATAAATATACAGGTGCTAAAAATGAACCTATAGTGGGGTGCAAAAGTTAACTTAAGGAAAATTATAAATAAAATAATTTCATTACAATTGATCAAATTTCAGAATGTCTTTGTATTCAGTTTGCTAAATTTTTTCTTAAAACCTGATGACTATGTGATCCAGAACAATTTAAAAATGATCCAAAGAGCATCTTTTGCAAAGAAGTTCCAAAAAAATCAATGTCACAGATCTATAGTTACTTCATTCCCAACTTGGAAATTGTTCAGAATCTGCAATATCTCTAATTCATTTCACAGCATACCAATTCTTTGTTTAAAATTTGATAATCAACTTTATTAAAACTTTGAAGTTTGAAACTTTTGAACCCGACTGTAGATACTGAAAACAGGGCTAAGAATCATCCACCACAGTTCACACACCCATTTTCTGATAAGCCATTATAATTATCGACTGTGAATTCTAGACCACTGCATTTCCATTTTTAAATACATAACAGAGAGGTAACTATATTTCAAAAGGATGTTAACCTTTATTCCTATTTACATGCACAGAAAGAATAAAGGCAGCGGGGAAAAAATAGAGGGAAACGAATTTCCAGTTCTAGTTAAGCTGTCAAAATATATAACGGCTAATCACTCCAAGGAAATGAAATGAAAAATAGACGACATTCCACTTTTCAAAGTTTGACAATCACAGAGAAGGGAGAGAGGGAGAAAAGGGGAGAGAAAAAAAACTGTCTGAACTTTTTTTTCTTCTCCTCCTCTCAGTTGACAGATGTCATTTAAAATAGCTGAAATACTTTTTAATAGTTTAAGGGAGGGGGTGTTCGTGGGAGATAGAGGGAGGGAGAGAGAGAACGGGGGTGGGAGTACGTATGGGGAAAAGGGAGTCATCTCTGCCTAATGAGCCCCTCTGGATCAGCTGAGATAGAGGGGACGTATTGACATGCACCGCTTAAACTAATACACCTAGACCAGGGATGTGCCTGTGTGCCTGGAAGCACAAGGCAGCCGGGGATACTGACAGAGTAGCTCGCTCCCCCGTCTTCAAAGAGCTCAAGTGATTAGTATGTTATCATTACCATTCGAAACGTGATTTCCTATTCCCTCTCGGCAAAGGTGACACGTCTTGGGGAGACGGCCAGCAGACTCGCGCGCCGGAAAGCCACTTCAAAGCTTGTTCTTGAATTTCTCTCCCTCGCTCATTCTCACTCCCTCAGCCGGTCTATTTTTCCGAGGGGGGGCTGTTGATGTCTATTGTGCGAGTGTGTGGGGTGCAGAGGAAAAAGGGTGACACACACCGAGGTAACAACGATGGTGGCCATGTAGGTGCAGTGACGACAACGACATGCAAACAGCGACGTCCTTAAAACGTGAAAGAATCACCTATCAAAATGAATTGCCTCGCTACTACGAATTTGTTTTCGATAAAGAAGATAAAGCATGCTTTACAAAGCACATTAGACTTAGCATATCAGCTCAGATGTAATTTTAGTCTTTTATAAAGCCCTGGATGCATAGACCAAACTGACCTGAATAAAAGAAAACCCCTTTTTTTCTTCATTTATTCACTATTAGAGCGGCATGACTGTCAAAATTGTCTCTCTTTTTGGTGTTATGGAGTTCAACAGAAGCTTCTTTTAAAGAGGGCATGATAAATATTGGTGTGCCTGCGACCGCCTCTGTGCGCGCCCCTTCTCATTTGTGCCAAAGCATGTATGCCTTTTTATCTGACACCTACTTTTTCAACAAAGACGTTCTTAGATACTATAAACGAGTTTTTTTTTTTTTTGGCATTTTTGCTTTTTTTCTTCCTTCGTCTTTTTTTTTTTTTTTTTTTACCTTTCGTAAAGAACCATACTTCAGTTGTAAGTTATTAACGTGGAACCCAGGAACAATGCGAATGCGACTCAAAAGAATTGTCTTTCCTTCTCTCCCCCCTTTTTTTCAATATCAAACACAAGCGCTTACAATCGCAATTTTCAAAAGTTTTGATGATTCCTTATTATTTCAAATGGGGAGGGGGGGGGGGGGGGGGGGTAGAGTCAAAGTGAATAATGATGACAGCTATGATTCAGACTGACTATGTGATCTTCTCCACCGTTTGTTTGGGACTTGTAAGAAAAGGAATTACAAGTGTCAAACAGCTGTGAATAAGGGTGCTAAATATTTAAACATGTTTTCCAGCTGAGGAAAAGTACAGTTTTAAAAAGCAGGCTAAGTGTGTATAAGCTACTCGGGGTTTGATTCAAATTCAGTAAAATGGGTGAACGAAAAAATGTGATTTAAAAGCTACAAATGCTGGGGTAAAAACAAGGGCTGAAAACAATTCTATACTCCCATTTTGTTTGGTCATGTGGGAAAAAGGATAACCAAAAAAGGGGAGAAACACACAAGTCAAGGTAGCAAAGAGCGGAGAACTGTGAGGGGCTGTAAATTATAAATGCAGGATGGTGGTGTGGCTATACAAATGGGATTATTCAGCAATAGGAAGTGAGGAAATCTAAACAATATACTGATGTTCATACAAACACATACACAGGAGTCTACAAAGGCCTTCAAACCAGAGGCACTGCTGAATTTCTTCTCTTATGTGAGCAAAGAAGATTTTCTAGCATGACACTGCCCGCTCTGTATTGTTTACTTGAAAGTTTCTGGTGTAGCTTTGACATGCGGAAGAGTAAAGAAAATTATCAGCTAGTTTAGAGCACTGTACTTGAATTAGTGTTTTTTTTTTTTTACAGTACATAACAGGATGACACATGCTTACAGTAGTAATGAATTAATAAAATGATGCAAGTGTCATTTTATTTTTCATAAGATGACAGAAGAGAAGATAAGGTCTTTCCTTTTTCCAAGCCATAAATATTTAGTGCATCTTTACAATTTCTTTAAGATAGAAAGGATCAGAAATTTGCATTGTAAATAGTGTTATCTTCAAAAGATAAGAAATCATTTACTAAACAACATCTTTATAAAGGCTGACAGAACATGATGCAGTGCTATCCAGTCCTCCACTGAGGAGGCTTCCTTTATGAATGAAGATCTTCAGATATTGCAGTCTGTGTGTGTCTGCATGTGTCTATGAATAGGGGAATCCCAAGTCCAAACAACAACACACACACACACACACACACACACACCTAGACAGGAGACGAAGATACCAGCTAGCAAATGCACACGCACGAGTACACGCAGATTGAGACGACAGCCTTTCGCCGTAATCCACATACATGCTCACTTCCAAGTCAGACAAAAAGACATTACAAATTGTCCCCTTATCTCAAACTAAAAGGCAGGCTATTGTATTCTCATCCGCTGTGTGGTGGAAATGTCTTTTGCCTGCTTGCTAGCGTTGCACAAAGAGAACTCCACAGTAGGCTGCAAATTCACAATTCTGTTATATTTAGAGCCGTGTGTGCTAATAAAAAACCAGGAGAAGCCAAAAAAAGAGATACAGAATGAAATCTAGTTCATTTTATATGTTGTAAATTACAAATTTGAGAAGATAAAAGAAGAGTTAAGGTATGAGGTATGGTATACATTGCTAGTTTTTAAAAAGTATATGGTGTCGAATAATTTGTTGACTAATCATATTACAAAGGTGATGTAAATGTACAATTTATCATATCAGTATGGAGTTAGTAAGATTTTTGAAAGAAGTCTCTTATGCTTACCAAGAGTGAATTTATTCTGATTAAAAATTCAGAAGAACCTGCAATATTGTGAAATATTACTACGGTACTACTAAATTTTCAATTAGCTGAATTTTCTTTAGTCACATGATATTTCAGAAATCATTCATCTTAATTTGGTGCTCAAGTAAAAAAAATATTTTATTAATCAACATAGAAAACCCTTGTACTGCTTAATTTATGCCTCAGGATTATTTGACAAAATCTTTTGTAGCATTATAAATCACTTTTGATCAATTGAATGCAATCTTGATGAAAAATGTATGGTTTTTAAAACTTATGTTTATTTTTAAATTTTTAAATTGTAAGACAAAACAACAGAATTGAATGTTGGCCACACAAGATGCATATTTGTGTAAAAAAAATGCAATGAAAATGAAACTATAAACGATTTTTTAACGGTTAATAAATAAATCCTTGTTTATGACGCGAGGTGGTCAAAAAACGGCATCAACTTGACCCATCGCTAAAAGAGAATAAAAGCTCCAGGTCTCCCCTCCCTTTTTAATATAACAGCATTCTCATTGCATTTTCATATTGAGTGAATGTTTTGACAAGCTGATTAAATCTTTTAAGGTCTGGTGTGAAAGCGCTTTGATTCAGTTCCTCATAGAGCAGCATGTAAAAAATGAGCTTCATTTTGAGCTCAATCAAAAGAGACTTTAAAATCAGATTAGGCCTTTTATTTATTCTGACAAAGTGGGAAAATGAATGGAGGATCCACGGGAAAAAGAGAGGACCAAAATGGGAAGGAAGAGCAGCACTTACCTCTTCTCGTAACTTTATCAGCTGCCACATGAAGGCACAAAATAGAGGGAGGGAGGAAAAGAGAGGGAGGGAGAAAGAGAGTGAGAGAGATAGATAAAAAGCCGAGACATGGCAGGAAGCAGATCAGTCATGCGGCTGGGTACAGAATTAACCTTGACGATTTATCTGTTTGCATGTTTAGCATTTAGAAATCACAGACAAACACATTAAAAGAAGCTAAACACGAGACTCATGCCGACTTTTTTGAACAAACAAAGATCAAGTTCTCGTGCTGTCACATTAAACAAAGAGACTGGGAATGGATTTCTCAACTCACGACATCTAAACTATCATCATCAAGGAAGAGGGGGAAAGAAACAGTCACATCACAGCACTTGATATGGCATAAGGGGGGAAAAATACTAGTGTTTCAGTCAGTACAGTAGCATAATGCAGATTGTGTACAGTAAGGATGGAAGCTTTGAGGATTTAGGCTCCTTAATAACAACAACTCTGCAGGATTCCTACTTCTGGGCTAAGAAACAGAAAGTGACACCAAGCAATTCTCCCTTTTTATTATTACAGGATGTGCCCATCACTTCTGACTCGCTATCAATGTCAAGTGTATTATGCATTACGCCCAGGAGGGATGAATGTATATACATAAACATAAAGCCAAGCGGTTACATCTCAATTATGGCAACAACCCATCATGGAACAAAAAAACAAAACAGAAATCGCATTCATGGGTTATTCATTTTTGATAAAAGGGAATCGTATATTAAAACTAGTAAAACAGAAGTGCCGTGCACTTAGCGGTTGTTGTACAGCCTCTAAAAGAGGATAACATCATTTAAACTTAAGTACATTAAGTAGCATTTAAAGCATCTCTTAATTACACCCTCTTTATTTAACACAAGCATTCTCTGCAAAAGGTGAATTGCTTATCCGCAGCGCACAACATATTCGAAAGACGAGGGGAAGGACAAGTTTCTTAATTTGTCAGCCGTTGCAGGTGATTTTTTAATCTCCATCTCTTGCCAGAGATTAAAGGTTAGCAGATCTAAGGGGAAGCTCTGGGCCATTATTAAAGGCCTCTCATCTCTTTCTGTGTGCGCTGGTCATTTTGAATTTTGCTATTTTTAAATCATTCGCTATCAAATCAGAAAAGAGACAGAACTTGGATCATAAATTATAAACTTAATACCTGACTCAAAAGGCTGAAATCTATGGGCGTGATGTTAAACTGTCGTGTGGCCACTACTTGTCAGGATGCAGCTAAATTTGAAGCATGTCAGTAAATCTAGGATGTTTCTGATGGAACAAAGCTCCTTTAGATTTTAGCTATTAATTGTACACTATAAACTAAATATAATTGAAGAGAATTGTTTTGTTTTTTGTGCATGTTGATTGTACAGCACTTGCTTTATAAATGAAATGAACATAAAATAAAATATCCTCAGATTAAAAATAAAAACAAATCAAATATGAGATGGAAATAATTGGGGTTGTGTGCCAAAAGAATAAAAGTCATATTATAGACACCACAAGCATGTTATGTTAAAAATCTAAAATTTAAAAAAGGAAGCAACTAAATTTAAATTGTGAATTTTCTATATTTAGTAGGGGGGAAAAAGTTGTTCAGAACCACATAGAATATACAAACAGAAACCAGAAATAAGGCTACAAATTTTGTTTTATTTTTTGTTTTTTTTGAGGTAGCTTCCACACACCGCCTGCATTATTCAAAAGGCCAAAGTTTGTGAATAAACTATAGAAGTGGCTATTTAGGTTTGCTGTGAGCCCACCCGAGCTAAACACAACCCTGCAGACCGTCTCAATGAACACCAAACAAACCTTGTTCTATCATATTTGTGCTGCTTGGACGATTGCGAGCCCTCGCCGAGGATTTACCAAGAGAATCAGGACGATTTTAAGCTTGCTGTTGTTCTTTTCTGCCATGTTTTTTCCTCTTTAAACCAAACCAGACGAACAGCCTTTTGTTGCTTCACCTGAACTCGCAAGCATTTTTTCAGGAAACGAAGAAAAGCTGAAAGAAATTTTCCAAAATTGTTTAATTATGTTGTGAGTTCATTCCTTCGAGGTTTTTTTTCATGTGGTTGTTATTCGAAACTGCACTGCTGCAATTTTTCTGTTATGATAATCAGCGGATTTTCAAACAAAGATTTTTTTTTCCAATACGGAACTCGATACAAGTGGTAATCTGCTTCCTTTGTAGCCTGTAAAATCTGGTCCATGCCGGCTCAAACCTGCCCAATCTCTCGTGGCCATGCCTTCTGCTGTGTCTGAAATCGAAACTATTCCGTAGAGTATTCGCGTGCGAAAAATGTGTGTGCGCTCTCACAAGTACGTGTGTGGTAAAAATGTGTGCGTTTCGGGTGGAAAGGGTAGGGGGAGGGACGTTGAAGAAAAAAGTGCAACGGTAGACCACCACGTTATTAAAAAAAGAGCGATAGCGCCAATTCGGTCTCTGTCCGCATACAGATAACGAATAAATGCCGAACTCTATTAAACCGTCCTTTAGCTATTATCGCCGGGCCAACACGCTATTTTCAGAACTTATGACGGCTCCCTATTTACTTAGCTATAAATCCTCGCTATGTAACGAACAGATTTGTGACTGGTAATGATCTGCTCAGCCAGGGCTATATGAAATGAGCCTGACCTCTTTTAGATCGTCAGGAATTAAATTGACCGACTCACCCCAGTCACCCCCCTCCACGTCCCTATATCTCTTCCCCACCTCTTCGGTCCAGTCTCGCTTGATAAAAAAAAACTCTGAAGTTTCGACCACTCCACTCACAGCAAGTCTTGTGTTAGCATCCCTAGTTTAATTTTTATTTTATTTTTTATGGAAATGAAGTTAATTCAACACCTGAGGTCTGATCGAAAAGAAAACTGGTTGTTCTTCTCCCGTTAAGTAAATGTTTATGCATATTTAAAATGCATGTGTAAAACTGATACATAACATTAATGACTGAGATAATATTTTCCTATTTCATGGAAAATAGGATAAGACATTTATACATATTACTCTATTGGAATTTCTTTGCAAAAATGAGGACATTTAATCAATACATGTTTTATATATATATATATATATATATATATATATATATATATATATATATATTTATTTTTTTATTTTTTATTTTTTTTACTCACACATATTTATGTGCACAACAACTACAAATATATTGAGATATTTATGTATATTTATTGTTAGTACATTCCTCATTGTCATGCCCTCTTGTGCATATTGTTTTTGTCTTTTGTATGAAAAGAGAATTTTGATAGTGTAGGTGACGGAGAGTGAGGAGCTTGACTGGGAGGTTGTTATATTTATTGCCTTAGATACAAAGCACTTCATCCATTTAACAGATCAATGGCTGCGATCTAACATAAACCATATCTCTTATTATTGTCTCTAATGTCTTGTTATTAGGCAAATTATCTTTAAGTGTTTAGAGAATTGCTAATATGAAAAAGAATAAGCAAATTCTGGAACTGAAATATAATCCTTTTAAACTATTGTCCTATTGTTCAAAAGCCACTAAAGTGAATAAAGTATGAAAGCCTGCATCTTTAAAATCCATATCAAATGAGCTATTGTGCCTTCCATGACAATTCATAATTATTTTTGATAAAAGCAGCTGTCATTGAATGCAGTTTAAATAACAACTCAAGTAATATGATTTGTCATAAACTGATTTTATAAAAGCAAGAAGGGAGTCAAAGATAACAAAAAAAGAAAAAGCGAGTTATAATTTTCTTTCCTTTGGCAAGAATTTGATAAAACCATCAATGTCTAGCTGTGGGTTTGACAGCTTGAGGGACACTTCTACTATTAACTTCGTATGAAGTGTCACATTCATTTTTTTGTCTCACTAATTTGGTGAGAATATGCATATCAATTAGCCATCACGGCTAAGGCTACATATGATTGTAAGATGTGTGGTGCAAAGGTCATCTGTGAAATGCTAATAAGGGGAAAAAAAACTTTAGCAGTTACGGATGATGAATGTCTGTATGTTTGTGGATCGGGGTCTGTGTTGACATGTGGCACATTCAATAAATATGGCAAGATAATTAAATACAGTAATTATTCAAAGTGTCTCATTGTGGGGTCCGTTTTATTTTAACTGGGTAGGTGATAAAACTGTATCTGAAATGTTAAACCCCCAATTTAGAACATACGCATGCACACAAATAATAGAGGGAGTACAACATACATACACACATATATACATACATACATACACACACATACATATATATTACACACATATAAAGAGTCGATATCTTTTTATACCTTTATACTTGCGTGAAATGATACCAACCATTTATTTTTGTTTTATTTATTTACAGTTT
Source organism: Rhodeus uyekii (assembly GCA_037043235.1). Lineage (NCBI taxonomy): Eukaryota > Metazoa > Chordata > Actinopteri > Cypriniformes > Acheilognathidae > Rhodeus > Rhodeus uyekii. The sequence goes on along the minus strand of JAWRVZ010000072.1, from coordinate 237,147 downwards.
TCTCACACCCTCTCCTTAAGCATCTTTGAAAATGGCAGTTTTTTAGATGGGGGGGGTGTTTTTAGAAGAATAAGTACTTGGGCGGATGGTGAACAGCTGTGAGAAAGCGGGAATTTACCCCAATCTGGTGCTGCCCAGACGCTGGTTAGTGCCTAAAGCCCATTCAGCATTGGGCAGCTTTGCATTAAACAGTGTTGCTTCTGCATGACTGGGTGCCAATGCCTGCCTGTCTCTCTGCCCCTCGTGGCCCTGACCCGTCCTCACCCCAAGCAGCCACCCACACTGGGAAAGCACAGCCCCTGATTAACACCCTACCTGACTCTCCGAGGAGCTCCCATCTTCCCCCAGGAGCTCGTTCCGCACCTCATCACTGTAGGCAATACGTGACCTTTTCTGCAATGGAAAGAGGTTGAGAGAGAGGAAAGAGAGAGAAAGTGAACAGACAGAGAAGGAAAAAGAAGAGGGGCAAGGGGAGAAAGACACAGAAAAAAAAACACAAAAAAACAAGCTTTAGTTCATTTGACATGGGAAGAAAAAAAAATTCACATTTCTAAAGCACGAGAGCCCCCTGTTGGATCAACAAATGAAACAAAAATACTTGCACCAGGTGATGTACTGGAACGAGCGTGGGTGTGAGTGCGTGCGTGCGTGTTGAGGAAAGAGTAGAAGCGTGTGCGTGTGTGTAATCTAGTTTGTGTAGACACTGTGGCTTGAGTGAACCAGAGCCCCTAAAATAGCAAAAGCCCCCCTTTCACTTAAATAAATAAAAAGTGTAGAATAGCCGACCGTAGTACAAGACAGAGGCAGGGAGCGTATTAGGAAAGTATCAGTTGTCAGAGGGAAATGTGTTCTGGGGGCTGTCACTACTGTCAGTCCTGTTCTCTGGCAGACCCTGTGATAATACCAAGCCAGGGAGCTAGACAGAGAATAATTCATCACCCAGGTCGACGCGATTGGCGTGCCATCAGATTTGGGCTCGTTCCCCTGTCTCTCCTTCGCTACGCAGTTGGGAGAAAGAATGCCGCGTCCAAAAAAGAAAACACACACACACACACTCTCAACACATCAGAGCATGCCACCTCCGATTCAGCAAGCGCAGAAGCAGAGTATGGCATGTTTACAAACACACCCGACCTCTTCAAATACCCTCCAAACTAAACACACACTGGTGGTGCGAAGGGGAAAAAACACACTGAGATGGCGTTTACCAAGAGCCCTTTGCTTCCCTCTGTTCGCTCTTCCTGCAGGCTGGCACTCTTCGGGAGGATGAGAGCAAGGAGAGGTGCAGGCGAGCCACGGGGAAACTAAACAACAAAATAACTGCTATCCAAGAACTGCATTTTGTGATGCAATGCTGCGTCATAATTTCTAGCAGAGAACGCGGTCAAATCCTGGAGGATATGACATGAAAATAAAAAGTGGATATTGTTTAGCGAGTTTGATCAGACTAGACTATTTCTGAACATTTGAAAATTTGCACCATTCATTTTAATATTTTGATCACTAGACCATAAACACAAAAGCAGATAATACAAAGTGGAAACACAGAAACGTATTTCTAGAAAGGAAGCGAGGGAAGTGAAGCTGACAGATCTTTCGTTTCTAAAAGTGGAGTTTGATTAGAGTTTTATCAGAGCATTTTAACTTCTGAAAATGTGTAGAAATTAATTTGCACCATGCACATTTTTTGAAACTGAACGCAGCATTCGGCACATTTTGATCACAAACAATAGTAGTTAATATAAAGCAAAAATGTAGTAATTTAGATTTTTACAAAGTAAGAAAAGGAAGGGAAACTGACAGATCTTTTGGTTTCAAAATATATACGCATCACATCTCATGTGTCACTTCTGATTTAACCGATCAGCAATCGTTTGCATTTGTTTGCACATTATTTCACAAACGAGCACCACAAACAAAGCGCATCTTCTGACGAAAAAAAAAAAAAAACACACACCCACATGTTCCATCTTAGTCGAGTTTCATCTTAAAGAACAGCAGAGGAACTTTGGGGAATGTCGGCATGTTCATAATTGAAAACGGAAGCCTTGGAGATGCCTTCATTTGAATGCACACACTATCGTCTTCAAACCCTATTTTTGTTTCATTCTTCTTCTTCTAAATAGCTGTTTGTTGTAGCTGAGAGCATCAACCACTTTCACGATGTAACCTTTGAGTGCTTCTTGCACAAAAAGAATGGCAAATGCAGCCTTAAGTCTTCGAAGGGGAAAACTAGTCATAGAAACAAAGCGAGACGCCTCTCCCAGCCCGTTTACACCATTTTGCAACTCCCCCTGCAGTAAAACAAGCCTCACACTGATTATTCTCCCTTCATCTGCTGCTATAGCACAGCAGCTGGGCAATATTGACTGCTTAACCCTAGGAAATACTTTGATTGGTACTTTGCATTGGATCTGAGCAGAGTTATAGGTTATTAGAATTATTTATTTTTTATTACGTACTCATTTTCTATATGCCATGCATTAATAAAGTGGAGCTATTTATTTAGATCATTGGGGTACTGCATATTTAATCATGACCCACAATGACCTAAAATGGATTGGAATGATATGAAAGTTTAAAAAAAAAAAAGGTAGTTCTTGCTCTTTTTTATAATAAAAAAAAGAAATAAATCAATAGATTTTAAAGTTCATACATACTGCACAGTTCAGCTGGAGCACTCAAATATAAAACCTGCACTAAAACATAAAAACCCAGAGAGAAGGCTTTGTAATCGTAACAATGCAGATACCTTATTGCTACAGAAAAAAAAAGGCAAAATCTTTTTTTAAATCTGTCTGAAAGGTCTTTCTCTTGTCACTTGTTTTAATCTTGGGTGAGAATTTGCTTCTATTCCCAGAAGCATTGGGAAAAAGTACAAAGATCCGTCTTAACTTTATGCAAAGTGGTCTGACTGCCTTTTAGAACAGACATGGCTCATCAAACCAGAGATGAGGGTTTTTGTGTCCTGTCAAAAATGTGTGTTATAAGTCTGTTGACATGATACACAATGAAAAAAAATTATCCAATTGCATTTGCATCATGAATGCTAAATATTTATATCAGCCATGCAAATTATCATATACGGTCTGTGAAATGAGAATTACATACACATATACATATATATATACACATACATATATACATATACATATATATACACACATATACATATATATACACACATATATACATATATATACATACATATATATATATATATATAATATATAAATAATTCTCATTTCACAGGCAATATATTATAATTTGCACAGTATATATACACATACAGAAAACATCTTATTTACACCTTCCCAAAAATATGGTTCCTGTAGTAACATTATGATTAATTAAAAGGATTAAAAGACATAAGAATAAAAAAATCCTAACCTTTTGTTCTAAGGGCAGGAAAAAATAAGATAATGAAAAATCTATGAAAATGTTAGAAATAATTGCCCTAAAATATCTTATAATAAATCAACTGCCATCTCTTATTGTTTATCATTACTATTGCATTATTCTTTCACCACACTGAACACATTGACAGCAAACGGCAACACAAGGACACAAATAATAATGGAACCTGAACTGCCGCAAAAGTAAACAGTTCATTAGATAGGCATTAAAAGGCATAAAAATACCCAGGGGCAGAGTTTAATGAGAGGCCCTGAAGTGACACTGCCAAAGCTTTTTCCTCCACTTTTCCACTCGGAAGCCACACGGCTGGTGGCAAACCGTGAAGAGTAATTAATGATATTTAATTTATAAAGTGTGTTTCATTAAGTATTTCTCACCAGTGGGAAAATGTCTGGCCAGTTCTGATTTCGAGTTAATGGGACTTTATTCAAACACAATGTGGCTGCCTCAAATTGCCATTTAACCTTTTCTTTCTGCAGCTAATAATCTGCTGAAAATGTTTGAGGGGAATTGACTATTCAAGTGTGTGTGTGTGTGTGTGGGGGGGGGACTCAAAATTCACCTCATACTGCTGATTTGTGTAACAAAAAAATCTAATCTATAAAGCAGATAGGAAAAAGACTATGACTAACAATTAATGGCATTAAATAGATAGAAATATTTAATATGATTGTTATCACGGCATTGTGCGCGTGCATCATGTGCGTTTTGTGTAGTCGCGTTCTGCAACAGCAGTCAAAGCGTCACATGTTTTTATGAGTGCATCTGGTCTAGAGTAAAGTGCTGTAGTGGTTGAAGAAAGCAAAGACCTTTTCAAGCAGGCGCCAGTATCACAACAGTCTTAAATAATGCATCTCATCCTAGCAGGGGTCTAACACCATCCGCAAGCAGAGAGAATACTATTCACACAAGCACAGGAAGCTACACATCCATCCGCACACACATAATGTTGCTTTGCTCTTTTAACATCTAGAAAATAAATTGAAGGAGGTTGTGCAATTAAGCGAGCTCTTTTTTTTGTGTGCACTTGATACGATATCAGATAAAGGCACAAAGTAATGACGGTTGCAGGAGCTTCTTTATGCCTCTGTGATTTATTTTTTTAGTCTTTGGTAACATCAAATCTGTCGTACGGGTGATAGATGGACAGATGCGTTTGGTTTTTGCGTGCGTCGGTGTGACATTTATGTTACCCGCTTGTGGTAAAATATATATATATATATATATATATTAGCAAGAGCTGTGCACAACACATGGACTGATATCAGCATGGTGTCTCTCATTAGCACACAGGTTACTGGTGTGTGCCTTTAATTCACGGAGCATTTTACGTGAGGAAAAAAAACCTGAAGAATAATTCAGGTACAAATATAGGCCATGCAGATTAAAATAAATAAATAAAATAATTCACATAAACATGGTATTGTGTTACACTGATGTGGAGTGAACTTGTACTTTTTGTAAAAAAGGATTTTAAGTGATATGTATAATTGATCATATTTATAATTAGAGTTTAATAACATTAATTTACAATCACATTGAATATGCTATTGTGATATATTAACAGAATAAAATGTTGCTCTTTGTATTTAAATGTTATTAAAAAAAGAATAATTTGACTTAATTATAACTGATAATTTCTAATAAATTCTAAGTTGAATAATTCTAATTACATTTTTAACATTTCATATTATTGTTAATAAATTATAAACTGCAATATTTATAGAATTTGTTATAGAAATAAAATATTATATTGCAAATTAGTGTAGGTCTACTTAAAAAGATATATAAAATGACTAATTCCAATAATTATAAAACACTAATTTGTGAGGAGAAAAAAATCATACTTAAAATTAGGGGGGAAAAAAGAAAATAAATGATAATTTTGAGACAAAAAAAAAATTGTCAGAAAAAGTTTCTAAATAATATAAATAATAATAAAATAATTCAATACAGCCGTGGATATTTCTGTCAATGTCATATTCGAAACACCAAGTGCAGTCAATAAACCTAACGACTCTGCCCACATACAGAGAGCGAGGGGAAAAAACGATTGCAAGTGATCTCCCAACAAAAGAGCAAATTCAAGCTGCTTTGATTGAAGAAACGGCATATACTTCTTGAAGGCCGGGGAGTCGCTGCGAATGGTTATTTCTTTAAGGCATAAGCGCCGATTAAACCCAATATTAAAATATGGAAGCAGTTCTAATGAAAAATCAAAGCCCGTTTCTCTGGCAGCCGTGCTTTTTCTCACATTAATGCTGGGTTGGGAGCAGGGCCGGTGCGGGCACTAGTAGAGCAGACCCCGGCTAGGCAAGAGTGGAGAAATCAATAGAGAAGAGCCGGTGGGGAGGGAGACTGCCAGAGCTGGCAGGGCCGGGCCGGCTCCCATCACAGCACTCTCCTCTGGCGTGCAGTGGGGAATGAAACGGGCCTCCCTGGGTCAGCACCAGAGAAAAGGTGAGATTAGAGGAAATGGAGGAGGGATTTCTGAGGCACAAGATACCTGGCGAGCCAGGGACCAATCGCCCATTAGCCTGTGGCTACCTACATATGGTTCACTGAACCCTGCACAGAAAATAACTTCTTTTTTTTTCTTGTCTTTCTTCACCTCCCCCGATCCATCTTTCTCTCTCCATCTAACTCTCTCCTTCTGGAAAAAAAGTGATGCGTTTTTGTTTTTTATTCTGACCTAAGTTCATGCCATATTTAGCATCTGATGTCTGTTGTGAGTGTTTCTTCTAAGAACACTCCAATGCAACCAGTCATAAAGAAAGCCGAGCTTATATGCTATTATTGTGTGCGAATACACATGGGAATGAATGGCTACACGTTGAATAACGCCTCGATCGGTCTCTCCCTCTTCTCCTCGCAACGCGACTATTGTCTGGGATGAATGCTCGAGTCATTAGCATAAAAATACCCAAACACACAGAGCAGCTTAACCACATCATTAATTCTATACATGTATGTATATTTGTCACTGCCCTATGTGCACCAAATTCAAATGGAGATTTAAACAAAGGCCTCATCCACAGTCATAATGAAGTGCAGTCCTGTGAAATCAACTGCAACCGTTCATTACAATAGAGCTCAAGACGGAAGTTCAAGACAAGATATTTATCCAGTGGCCCCTGCTAATCCTTTCTGTATATATCTCTGTCTGTCGGAAAAGGAGATGATCTCTAAACTCATTTACACATTATTTATTGTGTGTGTGGTAATTGCTAAATGTATTTAAATATAATGATATAATTGACTAATTTAACAAAGTGATAATGTTATAATTATATAATAGATTGATCTAAATTAAAAAGTAAAAATATCTAGATGATATAATTGCTGAATGCATTTCAAATGAACATGCTTTTAAAAATCAACATAAAACAAAAATAGCCTTATAATAAAATACGATTAAAAAGTACAATCAAATAAAAATGTACTCCTATAATTAAATCTACAATTTAAAAATAAATCTTACAGCAGAACAAATTTCCCCTGCATTATGAAAGAAGAAATTTAAAATTCAAGTATAAAAAATATTATAACCTTGGAGAGAAATCTAAAATAATTTAATCAAATATTTAAATTTGAGGAATAAAAATATGAATGGTTTACTACCTAGACCTACTCTCTCTTTAAACAGTTTTAAAAACTGTGATGTGACATTAAATTTCAGACTTTCTTAATTTTAATCAAATTTCCACTCCACCGTCATTTTCAAACACCATAACTCCAGCCAAAATGTTCCTTGAAAACCAAAAGAACTCTCTTATCCTCATTACGGAGAAAACCCTAGTAATAATTTACTGATTTCATATGAACTGTAAATATATCACTCCATTAAAGAGGAGGACAAGTTGATGTCTATGGAGTCTGAGATGTCAAAGTAGTTTTTTTTCTTTCTCCCTCTCTCTCGGGCGTGCATTTTAAAAGAAGGTGGTGGTGGGGGGGGGGGGGGGGGTACCCAAACCAATGATTCATGATACATTTCATAAATACTTCATGATTTTTCATACTTAAGCTGGCCTGGCAAATCAAAAAATTTGTGTCACCCCTTTTCGTCCCTCATGTCAGTTCATCATTTTCTAGGGGTGTCACATGTCACTTTCACTTTACAAGAGCGATAGGAACGGGCCGAGAGAGGAGACAGCTTCGCTGTGTCTGATTTTTCCAGCCAGACTCAAACAGACACAGAATTATTTGTCTTGAATTGAAAAAAAATACCTGATCTGTCAAGGGTAACAATGGAGACAAATAGGAGATGAACGATTAACTCGGTTAGAATACACAAAACACAATCAAAAAGCTAAATTATCAACACACATTACAGAAATATTCATTCTTTTATGAATATCAGTAGCTAAATTCGATCCACAAAATATTGTAATGACCACAAAAAAGATTGTTACTTAGAAATAAATATTTCTTTTACACACACACACACACAATTAAATTGTAATGCTATTTTTATATTATCCTGGACCTAAAAAGCTTTCATATTGGCTTTAAATTAATATGAATTCATGAATCATCTAACGTTCAAATATTATGCTTTCAAATACACTCAGGCTAGTTTTCTAGCTTCCTCCACCTCTTATTAAGTGCATGGGCTCTTCATTCCCAGCCATGGAGGCTGGATTTTCTCCTTCGAGTGACACAGTCCTTCACCTCATCACCGTCCCATCACTGCGATTAGAGCACGCGCCACAGCGTTGATCTCAGCAAAACCACACAATCCCATCTCAGAGCACCAACCAATCCGCGTAAACCAACTCCACAACAAGAGACACGTTCAAAAGATTGATTTAGTCCCTTCTTAAATCGGTACCATCTCAGAAAAAGAATCCCATCAATCCGTGAGATTTCCATAATAAACACAGAAGGTTTGTAATCAGTGAGTGTGTTTGGACTTTACTCAAATAACACAACTATTCTAATATGCATTACCTTCTTAGCGCCATGAAACAATCAGACAACAATCAAGAGTTTTTCAGAGTGCATGTGCGGCTCTAAATTAAGGCGATTAAAAGTGTCGAACATCCGGGTCAAGTATGTCTGTCATGCTTCTCTTTTGTGAAAGCTGCTGTAATAGATGACTTGGTTGGTATAACAAGAACTCTAAGAAACAAGTTTTCGGTTTTGATTCTGAGAGACTCAAAAGGCTTATTTGGAAAGCATGTGCGTGTAAAACTTGATATAGCTCACTAAAGGCTGCAACAAGTCTACAGATGAGAAGAGCTTGACGATTAAAAAAGTTAACTTGGGAAGTGTAGCAAAGTTTTATTGAAGTCAGTGGATTTCATCAAGATGATTGACAAACCTGTTTTCAGTTTACTTATCCCGCAAACCCCTGAAGGGATTTAACAAACTCCAACAAAGTTTTGCAGAATCTGTGACCTGAACCTTGACCAATAATTTAGTCATTTAAAACAAAGTGATAGTTGACAAATCTCTAAAAAGACTCATTGGAAGATGTCCATTTACCCTTGTGTGAGACAATGTAAAAAATAAATACATAAACAACAAAGCTGCCCACAGCCTGACATTTTTAATGACTTGGGACAATTTTCCATTTGAAAACTAGGTCACATTGTATAATTTCACATGTTATCAGACTATGTTTTACGCTTAATAATGCCTTCATGGTCATGTTTTTTATGTTATTGGTCATAGTACCTAATCCATAAAATGTACAAAATACTACAAGGGTCAGCCACCTCTGAGAAAACTGCAAAATACAAGTAAAATCTGCAAAAACATCTGGCCATGAGGACAGAGCTTCAAATTTACTGAAGGATGCTCTATAAAATTCACAGGGACATGGGATTCAAAATAAGATATAACATTAATAATAATAAACAATAATAATGTTTGAGAGTTTATGTTAAATTAATTTATAGAAAAACATATATACCATTTATATCGACTCATCCATAAGAATTCATGGGTTTAACAAGATAAACAATTGGCTTGAAAATTAAACAATCCACACACACAAAAAAAAAAACGAAATCATTTTAGAATCACATTTTCTCTATAGCTGGAAATTACACCTGTAAAAATAATTGTATAAAATAAACCCCAACAAAATTTGATAAAAGTGATATAAAAATTTAGGCACAACCATATTACTATAAACCTTGGCATAAATATAATCAAAATAGGTTACAAAAACTCACAATTTATTCAAACATGAAAAACAAACTAAATAAAAATAGGAATAATAATAAATCATCATTTTTTGCATTTATTTTAATTTTTTGTTTATCACTTTTTTATATGTATCTAAAATAACGTAATCTCTAATAAAATATTATATAATAAAATGATAGCCGCTAAAAAAAAACGATAGGTCTCAGAAGTCAGTTCATTACCAGAACATGGTTCTTAAAGATTAAAACACTATATTGCTGAAAGCAAAGCAGAACACTTGAGCTGGAGTCTTTGAGTGTAGAAAGGTGGGAGAGACCTGTACTCAAGACCCCAGCCGCTCTACCTGTAAGCTCTACTTGCCCTCTAAATGAGCAAACACGTACCCCCATTACCCAGGACATTCACTGCATTTAATGTCAGAGTTCCTCAAAGGAAAGAAGTCAAAAAGAAACCGATGGTCTACCTATATCTAACAAAATGGCTTTGATTAGCAATTGCATTAAAAAAAGCAGTGATGAGCAATGATTTCTTCCCGATACCTTGAACAATGTCGCCATCTGTTGTTTATAGAAGGCAATGTGCCTGAATTTGGAATTGAGCCTGATAATGAAGTTTAGCTAGTTTATCATCTCTGTATTGATCAATGAGACAAAACATTTTCTATATTAAAATTTCTAGCTTTTTATATATACACACACAAGAATGCCATCAACCCTAGTTGCTTTATTTAATATTTTCTTTAAATACGGTTTTGAATAAAATGGGGAATCAATGTAGAGAATATTAATTTAAAAACATTTTTTCCAATGGCTATAGTTTGATAGAGATAGAAATAAAACAACAAAAAAAAACAAAGGATCCTGTAAGGCCTTATATAAAGAAACAGAGGGGACGTATCTATCAAGGGACAGAAAGCTAATTTTTCCACTTGGTTTGAAGAGATACATTTTTCCTCAGTTCGCCTCCATTCATTTTTATGACCAATCAAAAGCGTCGCTGAGAGGCACTGACATTTACAACCCCTGACTTTCGGCCTAACACAAATAAGCTTTAACTTATTGTTTTGTGAGCATATCTTTAGCACTCTTGCCTTTTTACTAATATTAGGCCTCTGCGGGGATTCTCGGCTTTAGGACCCCGCGCCCCCATTATCAAAATGAAGCCATCATGAAGCGAGCATACCTTCGGGATGTCCTTCTGATACCTGCCTACTTTCTCTTGAAAAATGGCAGGGTTAAGAGGTCGGCCGGTCCCCGTCTGCCGCCGAACAGGAGGCTTAGTCTGGTGAGTGGGATGGAGCGAAGACTTCAAACCGCGGGGTGAACGGGTGAGTGCGAGCAGGGGTAAAGAGAGAGAAGCTCCAGGGAGGCCAGAGGAGGGGAAGGGCCAGACAAGGCCTTGATTTCCCGTGGAAGCACAACAAAGCCTCTGCTTTTTTAGAGAAAGCAGCGATGGCCCTCTCCCTGACACCTCTTAGAAGTGTGCGTGTGTGCTCGCGTTGCGTGGCAGAGAGGATAAGCCATCCACGCTAAAGCATTTGGCACTTCTGAGGAGCCAGCTGAATCTCCCAGCTTTAGGACAAGTTTCTGGGGTTTGCTATCACCGCCGCTTCAGGGGGATATCTTCTTCAAATGCACATGAACTCAAAGAACCAAGGAGAAAAATTACTTTCAATCAGGCAATTACTAATATATATATATATATATATATATATATATATATATATAGGAGACTAAACCAGAACTTTTAGACATACATTAGTGTATTCATTAATGTAAAAATATCCATTTTATTACACTACATTTTCATTTCTTAAATTATCTACAAAAAGTAAAACCATTTGATCTATTATTTTCTAAACTACTGAGTTTAAACATGTTAGCAGCAACCAACATCTTGCATATCCATGATTAGTTTACATAGAAATACAAGAAACAAGGTGAAAGGCAGAGAAATGCAACCATGAACGGTGCACTAAACCCTTTCACAGCGGGTGTTAATTGCATGATAATTAAGCACGGCAACAGTCAAGAGGGAGAAGCTAAAGATTAATCATCGGCCAATTAAATGCCCACGGTGAGGAACGTGAGGCCCCTCGGAGACGAGAGATCTCCACTGTGATCTGAGCTATCAGCACAGCGGCACAACATCAGATCACTGGCAAAATATTCTTTTCAAAACTCTCCTCATTTATGTCAGCCTTTCTGGAATCGTTGTGGATGCCGTAGCCATCTGGTAATTGATAGCAAGAGCACCTTGAGTTAGGTGCAGGTGCTGAGTGTGAAAGAAATGATGAAGTGAATTTGCTGCGTGCTGAGACTTCATATGGTGGCATAAGCGAAAGGAGTGGATTGCAAAGAGAACAAGGCTATAGAGGTATTGAAATCAAATTAAAACAGTTCAGATAAAACAATTAAACTAAATTAAAACAGTTCAATATCAATGTGATACTCCAAAAATATTATAAATAAAACATTTATAGTCTATTAAAATGTTAGCACAATCATTGTTATTCTTCCACATTAATATAACCACATACATATAAAATCTCTTTAGACAAGTATAAATATATTTACTTAAAAAATGCTTATTTATATAAATTAACTAATATATAGTTTTTATATAAATAAGCATTTTTTAAGTAAATATATTTATACTTGTCTAAAGAGATTTTTCATTTATTTATATATTTATATAAATTAACAGTTTTTTATATAAATATTTTAAGTAAATACATTTATACTTGTCTAAAAATATTTTTTTAATTATATATATATATATTTTTTTATTTTTTTTACACACACTTATTTATAAGTCATATTTTATTTTAAGGTGACAGTTACACGCATGTACTTACTATAGTAATAATAATAGTCAACTCTAAACCAAATCCTAACCCTAACCTTGATACTGTAGTAAATACATATGGTTAATTAATATTGTTTAGTATTTATTTGTGAATTTACATATCGTCCCCGGAGGGTTTTCAAGAAATAGCGAATGTTGCATATTAAACTGTTCTAGAAACTCTTGCAAGAGACAAATATTCCAAACATTAAAGAATCAAAGTGTGTTCAGTTTATCCTCTCCAAACGGCATAACGTAAATGTGACCACCTCCAAGAAAACAAAAAGACGAGATTTTGAAAAAGACTATTATAGTATGGGTGTATTTATTTATTTATTTTAACACCTTGTCAGCAGCAAATCTATCTTCATAGTAAGAAAGGTATAAGAAAGACAAACATGGTGATGTAAAACAAACAAAGGAACAATTTAGCTTCAGAGTAAAACCACCTCATTAAGGTTTGATGTGTGTGGGGTAGATTCGTCACGGGCAGGTAGAGTTATGAATAACTGAACAAGGACATCTGGAGAAATATACAGCCCTGCTCTCCTTGGCTCAAGTGGTACACTCTGAATTAACCACAGTGGAAATGTCAACGACCTTCGGTGGTTTTGAAGTTGAAGGACTTAAGCTTTATACCACACATGTGAGTGCGTGTGTGTGTGTTTGTGCGCTTAGGTGAAGAAGAACACGGCCACTGAAAGTAATCATTCAAAAAGCACTATGGCTTTTGTGTTTAAAGAGGTTTTTAATACTCACAAAATCTTTCTCAAGTTTCTCCATTTCTTGCTTGTAGCTTTTCAGACGGCTGTTGTACATGCCTCGGCTCTGAATCGGGATCTCTCGAACCTCCAGGTCCATCTGCTCGAGCTAGAAACACCAATTCAATTCAGCGTAAACAAGCAAAACATTTCACATCTCATTTTGGTACAAAAACAATTAAAGGGCCCCGCTAGTCTACTGTCAACCAGAGGCATTGATACAGGCACCCGGCAAATCAAGTCATGTTAGGAGGTGCCACTTCATTAAAACCTCTAGCGCGCTGAGCTTTGACAAGTACGACATGTGTCCGTGTCACACGTGAGCAAACTGGCGTGCACAAAAGGGGCCTGCTGATTTACACTGTCCAATCAACATGACATGATGGGACAATTTACATGCGAGACACATCCCTCCTTTCGGCAACCTGCCACGACACCTTCCCCCAATAATGGCGTGAAATGTGTTGCGCGGTGTCACTTAAAAGAGCATTATGTGGATGTGATCACACCGTTAGCACAGAGCAGCCTTCAGCCAGATGAAGAGTGTCTCATGTCACCGGCGACATTGCAGGTGTTGTTTATGCAGGGGGGAAATTTTTCCAAATTCATTATTTAGAAAACGAGTGAGTGAAAATTACTGATCAAAGACCCACCAACTCTCTGACTTCTTCAAGCTGTTTGTCGACATTTAGAACCAGCTGTGTCTTCTCCTCTGAAAGAGAAAAAGAGGAAAACATATTGATCAGTGGATGGAGGAGCTGTGCTTCATGACAACAGCCCGACTCCCCCGCAACAACAAGGGAGCAAATAAAAACAAGCCTGCATTTGAAGATATATTTACACATTCTCAACGCACAAAGATCCATATTTGATGTGTCTTATTTTTCCATGTGTAAACGCCTTTGTTAGTTCGTGAAGGAGCGCAGAGACGCCTCTTGGCAACTCAAAAGAGGAGAGAGATGTCAGCTCCGCCAAACTCTGCCGTTCTGCCACCCACTCAGAGTGGGGTTTTGTGTAAAAAAATCGTTGACATAACCCGCACCCTTATATAACCCGCACACATTGATTGAAGAAGTTTTTTGTGCAAAGAAGTTCACATTTCGATTTTTGAATGTGGCTTGCATGACGTCAGTTATCCACAACTGTTCAGGCTCGGTACACAGTGCTTGTGCGTGAAATTCAAACATTAAGAAAAAGCAGTCTCTCCCACTGTGTAAGCGTATTAAGAAGCGATTCTACAGGTGTTGATCATCGGATGAGATGAGAAGAGCACGCCCTCATGGCAGCACAGCCAATCACGTCGTCTTGCATGATTGACCTATCAGCGCCAGCTGTCAGAGTGACAGTACATGTGCCAGAGACGACAACCCTCGCAAGAAAGAAAATACCACCAAAATAAAAACCTTACGTCCTTAGGGACGTAACAAATATATTGAAATATTATTGCTTGTAAAAAAAGAAAAGAAAAAAAAGTGTGATATAGCCCGCACCCTTATATAACCCGCGCCCCCCCCCCCTGCAGGGTTTGTAAAATCTGGTATAACCCGAGGGTTATTTGCGGGAAAATACGGTAATTTTATGCTACAAGCAATTTTAGGCACCAAAGCATTATAAATGTCTGAAATTTTATTGAAAACGACAATACAAAATAGTTGACAGTAAACATTTGTTACAATTTCAGTTAAACTTTATATTCATCAAAGACTAAAAGACTCCAAAATAAAGAATTCACTTTTTTAAATTCATTCAATTAATATATTCATTATGCGACAACCGTTTGCATGAAGAGATTGTCCCTGTTAGTACATCCTGTATTTTAATACAGCTGAAATGCTGTCTTGATCAGTTATACAGAACCAAAACTAGCCTTTCATAATATGAATTTTGTAATGACAGAAGCACGCTATAAATAAATAACCCTATGAAAGAACATCACAACATCCACTGATCAAACAAGACCAGTGAAACACATCAAACAGTGTCAAGCAATAGCACTAATCATGAAGAAAAAACATCAAGCGGTATCAAAACGGAAATCTGTCAATAAGCTGGAAACTAAAGTGAACTTCTGTTTTGCCCTTTGGCTTTCCAATGTCGTTTGGTGGTCATCAATCCATTTTTAAAATCTGTGTGCAACCTCACAGCCCACACAGTGTAAACAGCCAGGGGCGATTCTCTACAAGGTGAGCAAACACTGGGGCCTCCATTCACCCCTGGCATAGGGCCGGTTGAAATATATATCTCGCTATTGCAGGTGCATGGGGCAGTACCACAAGGTCAGGTGCTCTTTGGGCAAAGCTATGCACGGAGTAAGGTTCGACCTGTAGGTGCATCTTTGCATCTTTGCTCAATTATTCATTGCGTGATTGACAGCTCATTCCCTTTGTTCAAATCTACCTAAAAAAATCTAAACAAACAAACACACACATTTATGTTTAATGGAGCAAGGCCTTGCATTATTTTCAATTTCATGTTTCATAACTACAAGTTTTGCACAGTTCAACAAAACAAAATAAAAAATCATGGAGGATCTCAAGTGAATAAATGCGGTCGGCTTGATCGGGAAAAAAAATGGCCAAGGGCGTTCTAACTGTCCACCGGTCTTTATCTATGGTTCTATGCATGTGACACTGCACAATGCCATGAGAACGACAGTGTAAGCCATTGTTGGTCGCAAACACATTTGTGTACCTAGGAAAAAGAAAAGCCGGTTTATTTTTTACGGGCATAATTGAGATTTGAATTCAAGAACCAAACTCCTCTGGCAACACTGAGGCCGGTTTGGCGACCGCTAATGAGCACACATTGTTTATGGCTTTGTTCATATTCAGTGGACTTATTTAAATACATTTAGCATCTGGTGGTGGGCCGGTCTGATGACACAGTGTTTGTTTCTGCCAAGCTCTGAAGAAGCAATTTAAGCTTCAACAATTCACCATATTACACATTCTCATTCTTTTCAATATGCTTAAATAATGCAAAGAAAAGCCAATCGCGTCTGCAATTGTTTGGCAGCGCTCACCGAACTGAGCGCTGCTGTATGATTCTGAATAAGTGATTAATCCTGCTCACCTTTTGTTCAAGTACAATAGAAGCACTGAGGGACTGCATCAGGTTATTATGAGACAGACATCTGAGGTTTAAAAGTGACTGAAAGCAATCATTTACATTAAAAGTCACCGGAGGGTATTAAAGTAACCTTTCATTGCACTGACTTTTAGTTTCAATCCAGCAAAGTCAGAACACGATCTTGTAAACTTCTGAACTGAAGTTCACAACGTGAGCAAAACTAAAAGTTATATCAACATCAAAAGCATCCTGAGGTGTATTTTCAAAGGACAAACCATATCTAGCAATACCATGTTTTTGCCTGCCTGAAGAGTCCAAAACGGGTCAAAGAGTCAAACAAGTATACAGAAACACTGACTCAATGAACTCAAGTAAACCTTGAAAAGTCTCTTTATCATAAGGCTCATATAAGACATCTCTGATTTGAAACCTTCATAGATTTACTTTCCTTAAAAAGGTATACTACTATGTAACTTTTTATGTTCAAATTTTATAAAAAATTAAGTCAATACATCATCGATTCTTCTACAAAAATGTGATTTTGTCTCACCCTGATTCAATAATGTTAAGCCTATTACACGTATTTATATTTTAGACCTAGCGGGATTGTTTTCTGCAAGAATTTGTGTACATATGTCACACCTGTGCGCGTCTCGCCATAAACAAAGAAAAGTTGCTTTGGTTACACTGACGCATGTGGGAGAGGCGTACATTTCTTCAAAGGTTGACATGGAGTACACCAAATCTCACACATTGTATTATTACAAAATATATATAAAATCATAGGCATATTTCCATGAGTGCTCTAATAGGATCAACACAGGCTAAACCATATAGGCAGCAAGGAAACTGGTTTATGTTTAAAAATGCCACAATTACACAGCAGGACAATATACACTACCGATCAAAGGTTTGAGTAAGCAAGGTTTGTTTTAATAGGATGAAGAAAAACAATGAATTAATGCATTTTAGTAAAAAAACAAAATCTGCCCCCAAAAAAAGACATTTATAATGTGATAAAAGATGGTAAATTTTAATTATAAACACAACATTCAGCATTTCAACATTGATAATAATCAGAAATACAGTGGCACCCGGTTATGTCGACGCCTCGGGGGTTGCAAAAAGCGTCCTGATAACCGAGGATCAAGACCAAAAATCAGTATGGCAATTTGTTTGATGAAGTGATCGGCATGCTATAAAAATGTACATACACTGTCTACGTTTGCTAACAACAAAAGGCATATGTGCACCAACTAACAGCAGAGATTGTAACGGCTACTTCATATTTATGTTGAGAATATACCTTTAATACGGCGTATGTAGTTTTGTGCACTGTTCTGGTGTGAGCGCGCGCGGGGAGGAGAGTGTTTTGAGTGAGAGAGAGATAGTCGCTCCACCGCTGACTGTTATATAGCATAATCTACTGTTTCTATTTTCCTTATTTTTGATGTTTGTCAAAGTGTTTTCTTTTTCCTGGTTTGTACTTGCGCTCTTTACATGTTTGAGAAGAGTGTGCTGGTACGAAACCTGTGTGAACAGTTTAATCGCCTTGAGTTTTCTTTCATTTCCATTTAACGCCTGACAGTCGTTACAAGATTTACCAGTATACGATAAAAACCACCTTCGATTCTCGATACAAAACTTTAATTATATTCTCCAAAATTGCAAACACAATTTCACTCACAGCATAAACAGTCACAACACACATAAACACATTCACACATAAGTCATTTCGCTCGGACACAGTTCTGAATAGTATTGCACATGCGGTTACTATGGTTTCTTTACTAACTCTAAAATGCTTTGTTGCTTTTTGCCTTCAACGGTCTGCTTGGATGCGATGTCAATGTAATCTGGGAATTCCTGTGCTTCCTCTTCCACGAGGTTTTCTTCTGTGAGGTTTGATTTTTACGCGAGTTCTTCTGCGGTTGTACAGCACTGCGGCGCAAGAATGAATGAAGCGTCATTGGAGTGAGCGACCGTACGGACTGATGAACGTGCAACGCGAACGTTCAGCGCATGCGCAGTGAACTCAGTACTATCATTAGTCACAGGGATCGAGATAACTGATGTTAAGTGGCGACTCGAGATATCAGGGTTCGGCGAAATTAAAGAATCGGCATAACCGATAAGAAAATGCTAAGAAAAATAGGGAATTTGATGGTTCCACTTCAAAAACGTCGACATAATAGGGTTGTCGAGTTAACCGAGCTCGAGATAAGTGGGTTCCACTGTTTTTCTAGACCACCATATCAGTTTATTATAATGACTTCTGAAGGATCATGTGTCACTGAAGATGATGAAGATTCAGCTTTGCAAACACAGAAATAGATGATATTTTAAAATATATTAAAGAAGAAAAGCATTTTAAATATTTCACAGTATTACAGTTTTTTTCTGCATTTTTGATCACATAAATTAAGCCTTGGTGGACATAAAAGAGTTCTTTTAGAAACATGATGCGATATATTTGAAGGATAATGTTTTTATTAACACCTACCGTGCAAAATACATAAATGTAAAAAAATATATATATAATGCTAAGATGCATTTTATCTTATTCTTGACTTCAGATGTTTTATTTTCTGCTCTCTCTTGTTATCCATTCACACAAACCTCTCATCCCACCATTCAGCCAAATAATATCAAAATATCATTAATGAATAATTCACATGCTAATTGTTAGGAAATTTAAAAAAAAGTATTCAAGAGCTCTTATGGTTCAAGAGCAAGGAAACAAGAATATCAAAGAAAGAATATAGTCATATTCACGGCAATATTGTGTTAACTAAAAAAAAAGAAGCATGAAACATTTTCCTTCCTTTAAACAGACAGGTTTGATGCTATTTTAGATCATCTGAGTGTTCTCTCACCCAACCAACATCACAGTCATCTCATAGCATTGTTCCCATGACAACGCGTTTGTCTGAATTGAGAAATTAAAAGCACACAAACAGGTTAGGCGGCAGTAGACAATATTAAAGGGTCCCAACTAAAACAATATGTGATGAAACAGTCCATGTTAGTATAATCTTGAGATAAACTTAGATTTGGGGTTATGTGTTGTGTGTACAGCATCTATGTTGACCTAGTATTTGAGTGTACAACAGGGCTCCACGACCTCTAGGGGCTCCGCAGTGGTACTGCAGGGGGACCAAAAATTATAGAATACAAAAACAACAAGTTTGGAATAATTTAGATATTTGAAATACTTCTCTAATGCTCTGTATTAATTTGATAGCCAAAAAATACAGTAAAAAAACTAATTTTGTGAAATATTACTATTTAAAATAACTGTTTTCTATTTTTAATATATTATAAAATGTAATTTATACCTGTCATGGCAACACTGATTTTCAGCATCATTAAACCAGTCTTCAATGTCACATGATCCTTCACTTGTTGCTCAAAAAACATATTATTATCAAAGTGGAATATGTGATACTATCACTCAAAGGTTTGGGGTAAAGTGAGATTGAAATGTATCAAAAGTGACAGTAAAGAAATTTAAACGGTTAAAAAAAATATAAACTGTTAATCAAACTTTCTACTCAAAGAATCCACAAAGATATAAGTAACAACATCAACAACATTATTAAAAATCAAGCACTAAAATTTAACAGATAATAACTGAGCACCAAATCAGCATATTAGAATGAAGTTTAGTTAAATATTGTTCCTCCCACATTCAATGTATTAAGTAAAATCAAAATGTAACACAAACATCTATAACTGAATATTTTAACAGCTCAGCAGTGTACATACCATATCAAAGCATAAGCAAAAATTAATGTTTAAAAATTACATTTGATACTAAAGATAATCCAGGATTAAAATTTCTCATCTCTCACTCTGAAAGTGAAAAACTCCTGAACAAGAGTTTCCAAGTTTTAGGGTGTGACAAAACTTTTTTATGTGTGATGTTCATCACAGCAGCTCTAGAGTAATGGCATTTTGTGTATAGTCTAATTCACAATACAATTGAAACTAATCAAAAACAATGACAGCTGTCAGTGATCTGATCCTTCAGTGATCATAATGATGTCAAAGTAGGGCCTTGCATCGGTGTCTCACTATCATGCTTGAAGAACAGAAACTAGGATTCTTCTCTACTTTAACTCAAACAAACACACATGACATCTGAGACCCTTGACATCCAAATCCTGACTCTTTAGGGATCACTGAAGATTCATCTGACACACTAGATATCTGACACCATGACCCTCACGAAACTATAGCTCATTGACAATTGATATAGGACGTTTCTAAATAATATACCAGCCTGCCAGAACAACAGGAAGAAGGAGGAAGAACGAATCCTTAAATGAGTTGTTTATGTCTTGCTATTAGCTAATAAACAGTCACTTACCACCGGCAAGTTTGGGTATTCTTCCAACTTTGTTGGTTATTTCCGCGGTGAGGGTGCCAAAGTCCTGCTCGTACGCTTCAAAATCCGAAGACATGTCGTATTTTTTGTTTTAAAGGATTAAAAGATGGATGAGCCTGTCTGCGCTGCACACTGTTGCTCGGGTCTGCTTCTTATTGACGTCTGCGTCACTTCCGGGTGGTGTCACGGGAATTTGTTCACGGTCTCTTCCTGTAAATGGTTCCGATGCGCGTTGAGTCGCGGGTGTTACTGTATCATCTTCCTCGTTGAATCATGTTTTTAATTATTTAAAGAATAGAATTTAAAGAATTATTTTAGTCTTTAACACTGTTACACGCGTTAAATAGCAAGCTCGTTGATTCATATTCAGCGTGACTGCCGCTTTTTTTTTTTTTGGACCCTGATCGCACAAGGAAATGGCGAGGTATGTGTTAACGATTCATTTTTTTTTTCATTTTCAAAACAATCTGTTCAGTAATCAAAGACATAAAAATACATATAGCTGCCATGATAATGTAATATATCACAGATCAAATAAGTCTCTATTTTAATTGATCATTGTCTGAAATCTGTATTGGTCTCTAAAGCTAATTTGTACAGTTTTCAGTATTTTATTGCAGAATATTGAATGAAATGACTTTTAATGGGTTGTTGAGTAATTGAGCTAAATCATTTAGTCTGACTTTTTTATGATTACCAATGTTGCTATTAAAAGCAATGCATTATAATATTGAGTTACTCCCTTGAAAAGTAACTAAGTGCGTTACTTTTTAAGAAAAGTAATGCGTTGTTACTTTTGCGTTACTTTTTCTCTTATCTGAGCGTGCCTATTTGTTTGATTTTTTTTTTTTATGTGAAAAGTTATTTTTTGGGCAAATGTAAAGGCCCTTTCACACCACAATAATAAATAATTAATTATAAAAAAATATATATAATAACACTTTTTATCGTTTTTGCATATATCGTTTTAACTTTATCATTAAAGGTCAGTATTTTAAATAAAGTGAGATTAAATGCATAAAACTGTTTGTTTAATTTAATATTTAATTATTGGAGGTTTGCGTAGTAACTGATTTTATTCATTTTTGAGGAGAACTCAAAGTGTTTTGTTGTTTTTTTTGTACAAGTGAGATTAGTAAATGCTCACATTTAGTCTAGAACTACAATAACTAACATGTTTACACACATCTCGAATTTCTCTCAAGATGGGGAGAGGAGAGTTCCCTTTCGAGGGCGGGAACGAGACGGTGCACGGAAAAAGTGCATTTGGGAACTCCTCCCCTTCACGTAATTTCTTAAACCTTATAGGCCAGGGGTGTCAAACTCAATTGCACAGGGGGCCAAAATCCCAAAACACTTTAGGTCGCGGGCCGAACAGGATAAACACTAAAACTAAACTTTTAAAACTTACCGTTTTTGAACTTAGATGTGAATAAAAACAGACAGAAATATTATTCTGGAATAAATCAACTTATACCTTAAATAACTTAAAAATATAAAATATTTAAAAATACTTAAAAAAAAGTTTTTTTCCTGTCTAAATTATACAAGTTAGAAATAAAGTAAACAAGTAAGTAAAGTAAAAGTCAAAAGAACAAACATTCAAATTTCTTTACTCTTATGTCATTTTATATAAAACTTAAAAAGATTTATATACAAAAGATTTTGCTCTCCATAAAAATATATCCTGTCAAAATTATACAAATTCATGCTGCATTACAAAACCTGGAAATCTAAATAAAGTTTTTGCTTTTCAGCAATAACAAATCAAATCATTCAGTTGAATTTGCTCTTATGTCATTTGTCTCATAGTGCCGTCTTATTAAATTAATTAATTACTGCCACATTAGCTCCGCAAATGAGACACACGGGTATACCGGCAGTATGTCAGTAAACATATACTGTATTTTCCCACATATACCCCATGGGTTAAAGCAGATTTTACAAACTATATCACAATTTTTTTTACACGTAATAATATTTCAATATATTTGTTACGTCCCTAGGGACGTAATGTTATTTTTATTTATTTTTTGCGCTGTATTTTCTTTCTGGCGCTTGCACTATCACTCTGACAGCTGGCGGTGATATGCTGTCTGACCTGTCAATCATGCAAGAAGACGTGATTGGCTGTTCTGCCATGAGGGCGGGCTCTTCTCATCCGATGATCAACACCTGCATTTCGCGCACAAGCACTGTGTACCGAGCCTGACCGGTTATGTATAATTAACAATAACAATCGCGCGGTACTAGCGCGAGCGCGAAGCATCATTAGCCACTTCCTGTTTAATACAGGAAGTGTTCGGCGTGTCAGCTGGAGCGCGGGACATCTCGCGGGCCATTAATAAAATGCTCTCGCGGGCCGGACATAATTACACGCCGGGCCGGATGTGGCCCGCGGGCCTTGAGTTTGACACCTATGTTATAGGCCAACTGCTGGCCAATTGTCGCGCGATGCGCTCAGGCTGTCAGACAGTATAAATAGCATAAGCGCGACAATTGCGTCAGAATATTTCCTTCACACGGACTTATGAACATAGATATGGAATCAACAGGAACTAAATGTAAGGTTTGCGCGGGTCCCATTGACCCGCCGGACACCCACGCGTACTGCGTTGCCTGTCTGGGACTGGCCCACGCCGAGGATGCCCTGCTGGAGTCCTCCTGCGCGCACTGCGGGGATCTGCCAGGGCGCGCGCTGAGATCCAGGAGGGACATAGCGCGCAGTATCGCGGGGAAGGGGTCCTCTGCCGCCGTCGAGCCGCTGGCGGGCCCCCCCACACACTCGCGGGGTGACGGTGACGACGCAGCATGCCGTCCTCTGCCGTCCCCCCAATCACCAGACTTCCTCCCGGTCGATGATGACAGAGACGTGGACTCGGTATCCCTCGCTGCATCAGACAGGGACTGGGCGGCGTCGGAGTGCCTCGACGCAGAGGGCCCTCTAGACCTCCAGGAGGAGCTAGTCAGGGTCCTCGAGAGGGCAGTTAGAGAGCTGGACCTGGACTGGAGTGCTCCACAGGAGCCCGCGAGAAGTAAGCTGGACTCCTGGTTCCTCCAGTCCAGCCGCCAGCAAGCCGGAGCTAGGAGGGGATCCCCCATTTTTCCGGAGGTACATGAGCACGTGGTGAGGTCGTGGTCGGCGCCTCAGTCAGCACGCTCTCACTCCTCACCGCGTGCCATGTTTTCGCACGTGGATGGTGCTGAAGCCCGGGGTTATGTGCGGGTGCCACCTGTGGAGGAGGCGATGGCGGCGCACCTGTGCCCTTCCTCAACCATGCTGAGCGGAGGTCTGGGGCTGCCGTCAAAACCGTGCAGGTTCACGGCGCACCAGGCAGAGAAAGCATACACCTCGGCTGGCGAGGCCGCGTCCACGCTCCACTCGATGGCGGTGCTGCAGGTGTTTCAGGCAAAACTGCTGCAATTACTGGACGCCGGCAGCATGGCTGGAGGATGTGAGGGACCTGAGAGCAGCAACGGATTTCGCTCTCATGGCAACCAAGCGGTCCGCGCAAGCCATCGGCCGCTCTATGGGGTTTTTAGTGGTGCTCCTGAGGCACCTGTGGCTAACTCTGGTGGACCTGAGGGACTCGGACCGGAAAATGCTCCTCAATGCACCAATTGCGGCCGCCGGCCTTTTTGGTGGCGCAGTCGAGTCGGTTATGGAAAAATTTTCCGAGGCACAAAAGCGCGCGAAAGCGATGAGCCACGTGATGCCGAGGCGCGCGTACCAGCAGCCCTCAAGGGGGCTGTGGGGGAGGCGCCGACGCCGACCGCGCCTCCCCCACAGACCGGTGACACAGCAATCGGCGGCTGCAGTTCCGGCGGCTTCTCGCCCGGAGCCGGATGTCCGACGCAAGCAATGGCCGGGACCCGGGAAGAGGCGTCACGGGCCCAAGGGGGGCCCCCGTCGTGACGGCGCACAGCCTCCCGCAGCCAAGCCATCTTCCTGACGGTCCCGTCAAGAGGAAGAGAGAGCTCGCGGGTGGGCCGCCCCCAAAACACCATGTTGTGCGTTATGTCCCCTCTGTTCGTATGGGCGACGATTGTATGTGTGTTAAACCCTGTTTGTGTGTGTTAAACTCAGATATTGTTACCCTTCAGTCTTGTCTTTCGTACACTTCCTGTCTGTCATGCACTTCCCGTTCAATTCCGTGTTCTCACCTGTTGCGTCATCAATAACCTCGTTTGTTATTGTCAGCTGTGTCCAATCCCCTCATTACCGCCTCTTATATTTAGCCCTCTTGTGTCCCTTTGTCTTTGTTAGTTGTTGATGTTGCGAGCTAGTGTGTGTCCATGTTCCGTGTGTCCATGTTCCGAGTGACTCCAAGTTTTTGCACTATGAGTGCCGTTTTGTTTTGCTTTTGAAAGTCTTTTGTGTGTCGTTTTGTAAATAAAGTAAATAAATAAAGGAAGTTTGTAAATATTTATTTGTAAATAAAGGAAGTTTCCATTGGAAACCTGTTTCTCCTCTGTCTCCGCATCGCACACGTTTCCAGTGTTACGGATATTTTGTTGAAAATTTTAAAGTGATGCGTTACTTTACTAGTTCCTTAAAAAAGCAGTGTGATTACGTAACTCAGGTTACTTGTATTGTGTTACTCCCAACACTTATACAGTACAGTATCTAATAAACTGGGCTTTGTTTTTTTACTTAAAGATGCGGTAGAACACCTATGGATAAACATAGTATACAGTAATACCTCGGTTTACGAGATTCGTTCCAAGAGCGAGCTCGTAAACCAAAATGCTCGTACACCAAAACAATTGCCCCCATAAGAATGCACTAAAAATCAATTAATTTGTTCCACGCGACCATAAATGCCCATTTTAAATATTTTTTTTGGTTTTAACCTATTAAGTACATAACAGACGAATCAAAACTATCTCTGCTTCGGAGCTCTCTCTCTAATCCCTCAGAACTCCACTCTCTCTAGCGCCGACTGAAACCCCGCCCTCTTAAAGTGACAAGACTGTTAACTTAACACTTATTGACACATCAGATTAACTAGTTCCTTCAACATTTGTAACAATATTACAACGTGAAGAATAGCGATCACAATTAATGCAACAACACGAGGTAAAACCGCTGTAAATCACTTATGTATATGATCTGTACAGAGTTATAACTGTTATAGTAGGCTGTTCTCTAAAAGTGTATGGCCCTTTAAGAACGTCATTGGGTGCGTTGGACTGTGAACACACGGGAGTCTCATTAGTATGCAATGTGTGGTGTTGGTAACATGCTCCATTAATAAAGTTTCATCATATTCACATGTAATCATATTCACAACAACTTATAAAATAATGCACTGTGGTGAATGATGCACCCAAACTGAGAGACACTGAGAGAATGAACGAGTTAAGGGGTGATAAAGGGATCTTTTCGACGCAAAACTGCGCATGGGTGAGGGAAATTTTTTCTCGTACACCGATACAATGCTCGTACACCGATTTGCTCGTATACCAAGTCACTCGTAAACCGAGGTATTACTGTAATTGCTTTTTTGTGATGTATAGACAACGGGCCTAGCCTTAACACAAGTAATTTGATTTTCATGTTCAATTTGAATAAAACAATGGATACAGTGACAAACTAGGCACAATGTTTTTAGTAATAGAATGTCATTAAGCAGATAGATTGATTGAGACTATAGAAAACTATTGTAATTTTAATTCAAATTACATAGTCAAAAAAGTGACTGCAAAACCTTGTTAATTGATTAACTGAAAGTTCCCTTACTATAGATATATGCATACATATTAGTGTTATATATGTTTAAATGGAGGTGTTTTGTATTTGTGTATATAACACTATACACCTTTTATATATTAGTAATATTAGTATTCAGCAAAAATAGTGCTGTTTGGATTTAATAGTTATTTTAGTAAAACAAAAAGAATGATTTAATTTTTATTGTACATCACAGGTTGTTCTGTAAACATATTGATTTTTTTAACTACAGATGCCAGTTTTAAAAATAATGCAAGCATGGATGGATGGAAATGAAATTAAACCCTGTATTAATTTATTAACTGTATTTTGGTTTAAACTTATGGTTACAATGGTAACATTTTGTGTGAGGTGATTTTTTCATCTTCCATAATTAATTTCTTGACCTGTCTTCTCTTCAGATGGATGTCTTGGCTTTAGCTCAAAGGTAGGGCGATCAGGGCATTAGTACGGAAGGATGCCACACGCTGACAGAGTCTGGAACTCTAGGAAACGGCTGGCCCCTGTGAATGATGACGTAGCCAATCACTGGTTGTTTTGGGGGAGACAGAAAAGAAACCCTTTGACCTCTTTAAATCACTGCAGTAAACCGAGACAACGCGCCTGACTACTTCACCGCTATTACATTGGGGACCTTAAAGAGACTGAAACCCAGCAAAAAAATGAATATTCTGTCTGCTATAATTGTGTTCGAGAACCTTCATGAGGTCAAAAGGCTTTTCCACTGGGGTCCGATCATCGCTCTGTCGGTCATTGGCATGTGCTCCTCCATGGCCATACTAGACTCCATAATCTGGTACTGGCCGTTGGACACCACTGGAGGCAGCATCAACTTCATCATGCTCATCAACTGGACTGTCCTCATTCTTTACAACTACTTTAATGCCATGTTTGTTGGCCCTGGTTACATTCCTCTGGAGTGGAAACCGGTAAGTCTATTGTGGTGTGTTTTCAGGTGGTTACATTTTTTTAGATGTTTTTGAAAGAAGTTTCTTATGCTCACCAAATATCAAAAATACAGTAATATTGTGAAATAGTATTTCAAGTTAAAATAACTAATTTTTTTCCATATAAGCTGAATTTTCAGGATTAGCTTCAGTCTTCAGTGTCACATCAGAAATCATTCTGATACGCTCAATGTTTAAAACGGTTGTACTACTTAAACGTAAAATTGATTAAAATCTTGCTGAGTAAAAGTAAAACCTTTTAACAGTAAAATGCAAAGATTTTAAAGCATGTGCTTGTATGCTTGATATGGTCTGTTTTTCTGAAGATTTCTGAAATCAGCATGTATAATATGACTTATGTTGTTTTTTTTCTGTGTTTTTTTAACAGGAGAATCAACAAGATATAATGTACTTGCAGTTTTGTAAATTGTGCCAAGGCTATAAAGCTCCACGGTCACATCACTGTCGCAAGTGTAACAGGTAGGCATGTCATTTTTAATATAAAGATTAAACCTATTATTTGATTGCGGCTGGACTAATAGTTTTTCAAACAATGGTAGATGAGGCGGTGTATTTGAGAAACATGTTTAAAAACAGTTATTGGTTGTTGTTGTTGTTTTCTGATATAAATTACATGCTTTAGCTTTAAAGGTATAGTAAGATTGAAAGTTGTGTCGTCATTTACTCACCCTCATGTTGTTCCACACTTGCATGACTCTCTCCTTGGAAAATGTCTTTGTTTTTTGTTTATTTGTCATTATTTATGTTGTTTTTGATCCATACAATGTCAATTGGGTCCAATGTTGTTTGAACCACAACATTCTTGAAAATAGTCATACAGTTTTGGAGCATTGTGAAGGTGAGTAAATGACGACTCGTTTTCTATTAATTTTTGATTGAACTATCTCTTGAAGAACTTGTGTTTGTTGTGCATGGTTGGCCAAATGAAATGAGTGCTTTATATGTCAAAAATTCATGTTTCATATAAAAATGTCTCCTTCCCTCAGGTGTGTGATGAAGATGGATCATCACTGTCCCTGGATCAACAACTGCTGTGGTCACTTGAATCATGCGTACTTCACCAGCTTCCTCCTGCTCGCTCCACTGGGCTGCCTACATGCAGCTCTAATATTCATCATGACGACATACACTCAACTTTATGATCGGGTAAGTTCTTCTCATTTTTGTTGTAATAATTCTATTAACAGTCAATAGCTGTCAGGTTGGGGGTGAAGGGAAGAGCGAGGACTCAATATTGCAGGGACTAGGGCTTTTATTACAAAAAATAAAGCAAAAATACAAACATAAACAACCCCGAGGGGGAAAAACAGACTGAACTGGACTGGATAGGGCAAGACAAGAACAACCGGGCTGAGACACGACAGAAGAACGACAACGACGCGACACAGGACAGCAAATACAAAGGGATTAAATACACACAGGAGGAAGGGTAATTGATCGGGAACAGTTGAGACAAATCAAGGTGAAGCAGGGAAACAAGGTGAGCGGGTTAAACAATAACCCACATAACGTAGAGTGCATGAGAACGAGCAACCACTTGTCTTACGCGCTTACGACAAAGTCATGAATGTTACAAACCCCGACACAAAACCGAACAAGACCAGTCTCGGGGTCGGACATCATAACCCGCACATAAGACGTTACACAGAAAAGCGTGCGAGGCTCTAACCCAGTGGTCCCCATCCCCCGGTCCGATTTCTATTTCGTGGATCAAATGGTACCGGTCCGAGAGCGGCTGCAAGCGGCTGTAACGCTGCAGCTTTGGCGGTGAGGGTGTTTAAACAGTCTCGCGCATTTTTTTTTACAGGTTTACCGGTCCGCGGCACAAAAAAGGTTGGGGACCACTGTTCTAACCCACGAAGCCGCGTGCACACATGGAACACGAGACATTACGGTAGTGTCAGAGCTCTGCCACAACAAGAAGAAATTACTAGACCAAATGTGGCAGAACCCTGACAGTAGCATGGTCACAAAATGTACGTAAATATTACCTAGGCTAAGCTAAGATGAGCTTGTGCTGAAATGTTCATTCCCATTCACACTAAGACAGATAACTATGTTAGCTTCCACACCAGTGATAAGATGATAACGTTCTGTTTATTCTGCCGTAGTTAAGTCATCTGTCACTTTAAATGCTTTAGCTCTTTAAAGCAGGATGGATTCTGATTGGCTGTCAATGTTTGTATGCTTCATCTTCTGGGAAAAAAAGTGATTCCGATGATATTGTTCCTCTGTGCCATGATTGTTATAGTTGTGGTATGGACTCTGCTGTTCTTTTATATTTAGAAAATTTTTGAACTATTGTCTTTGGCTTTATTGTTATAGTTATCGAACGGGCCTTATGTTTTGATGATATTCTGGCCTATTTTCTTGGATTTAGATCTCATTTGGTTGGAGCTCAGTGAAGATTGACATGAGCGCTGCTCGGCACATCCACCATCCCATCATGCCTTTCAGCATTGCAGCATTTGCAGCCACTCTTTTTGCACTGGGACTGGCGCTGGGTACCACTATTGCTGTTGGGATGCTGTTTTGTATTCAGGTAGGACATGGATATGTTTAATGGACCGCACTTCCTTCCCTCACATTCTCTTTCCCACCAAATTAAAGAAGGTCTATTTAATCCATGTTTAGTTTCCTGTGTAAGTTCATTTTCATCTGCCATTTTCTCTTTTCTTGTAGATGAAGGTGATTCTTCGAAACAAAACCTCAATAGAAGCCTGGATTGAGGAGAAAGTAAGCTTGTGTGCATTATGTTTGTCTAAACCAGGTGAACTAATCCAATATCCCTCCCTCATCCAATACACGGCAACACTCTTTTAGGGGTTCTCTTTTAAAGTCTTCCCTGAACTATGAGCACTTGGTGTCATCAACATCTTCTTTACTGAAATATAAACTACTGGAAATCAATATAGACTACTGGTCTAGACTACTCCAGTCTTCAGTTTCACATGATCCTTCAGATATCATTCTAATATTCTGATTTGCTTCTCAAGAAAGAAAAAAAATCTTGAAAAAAGGCTGAAAACAGCTGTGCTGCTTAATATTTTAATAGAAACCATTATAATAAAAAAAATCAGGATTCTTTGATGGATAGAAAGTTCAAAAGAACCGCATTTGAAATATTTTTTGTAGCTATGTAAAACTCTTGACTTCTTTCATGCGTCTTTGCTGAGTAAAAGTATTAATTTCTTTGGAAAAAAAAAAAGAGAAAACCTTATAGACAACACCTTTGAGTGGCAGTGTGTCTTTAATTCAGAAATTGTGTGTAAGTAATTGCCTACATAAATTCATGACTTTCTAAAACATCCAGGTGATAAAATGATAAGATTAGGTGATACAATTCCCCCCCCCCCCCCCCGCACTTTTTTTATCTCCTTTTATCGTGTTTTCAGTTCACTTAAACTGTCCCTAACCGTTAACCATTATAAAAAAACGTAATAATATTTTAGGTATTTAAATTCATAAGGTAGTAATAATTGCAAAATACAGGTTATCATTGAAATTATAATCACACTTTAGATTACCGTCCAATTCTCAGTATTCACTAACTATTAACTCCAACTTTTGCCTCAATAAACTTTCATTTTAAATAATTGCTGATTATTATTAATATTACCTGCTTGTTAATAGTTAGTAAGGTAGTTGTTAAGTTTAGTTATTAGGTAGGATTAAGGGATGCAGAATAAGGCATTAATATGTTATTATAAGTACTAATAAATAACTAATATCCTAGTAATTTGCATGCTAATAAACAACTAGTTAATAGTGAGAAGTGTTACCAAATTTAGGATGTAGCACAAAAATATTTCATGTTGACTTCTCAAATGCACATGTAGGAACATTCAAACTGTGTATTAATGGGTGACTATATGATAGGAGGTATAAGACATAAGGAAATCCATAGTGTGTATTCAGCAGGTCCTGTGTGTTTATTATATAAGAGCAAGAATCTCTGTGTTCCCAGGCCAAAGACAGAATCCAATACTACCAAACAGGTGAAGACTTCATCTTCCCCTACGACCTGGGCAGCCGATGGGAGAACTTTAAGCAGGTGTTCACATGGTCTGGGACCCCCATGGGAGATGGAATCGAATGGCCTGTGCATGAGAAGTGTAACCAGTATACTCTAACTGTATGTGCTTAACATATTCATATCATATCCTTCTTTAGGCATTATGAAACTCCGTTTGTAATGATATTCCTGTTTCTTGTTTATTCAGATTGAGCAGCTGAAGCAAAAGCACGATAAACGGCAGAGGAGCGTGAGTATCGCCATAATCACTTTCAAACACAAGAGGGCAGCATTTACTAAAGGACTGATACTCTTACTAAAGGTGAGCCTCTGATTCACAGGTGGAGTACAGAGTGGTGGAGGACTATAATGGGGCTTGTTGCCCTTTGGGGAAGGGACTGAACACTTTCTTTAGGACACCTTGTACAGAAGAACCCAGAATCAAACTCACAAAGGGGGAGACCATCTTTGCTACAAGAGGAACAAAGTGAGCCATCATTTTTAGTTATTTTAATGGTTCATAGCTTCCGGTGGGGATAGGTGAAATATATATTTTAACTGTTCATCAAACATGCTATTAGGTCAGCATATTATAATATATTTTTAGCTTGTTTTTACTGACATGTTTATAATTAATCAAGTCACATTAAAGACATTTTTAATGTAAAAAAAAAGATTATCATTTATTCATCAGAGAATCCTGAAAAATCATAGTTTCCAAAAAATACTGAGCAGCTTCAACTGATCATTTTAGAAGTGTTTATTGAGCTGTAAATCAGCATATTAGAGTGATTTCTGAAGGGTCATGTGACATTTAATATTTTAAATTGAAAAATACATATTTAAATTTTACTGTATTGTTAAATAAATGCAGTATTGGTGAGCATTTTAAACTTTGGTAACACTTTACATTCATATGTCATAGTTTCTGTCTTTTCTTTTTTTCTTTGTTAGCATTAGTTAATAAAAATTCAACTGTTCATATAAACTCAGGTCCTTTAAATAATATTGATTTTATATTGAAAATATATTGATTTTAATAACTTATGAACTACTATTAATTCATGCTTTAGAAGTATTTTTCATTGTTAGTTCATGTTAACTAAAGTAGCTAACTAATGTTGATGAATTAAACCTTTTTGTAAAGTGTTGTTGAGACTTAAACATTAAAGAAATATATATATATATATATATATATATATATATATTGTGTATATATATATATATTGATAAATATGCTTTTGTTAATCAACAGGTGGTGGATGTATGGTGACAAACTTTTGAATGAGGAACAGACTAACGGTAAAGTTTTAAAATGTTTCCAAGATTTTGTTACATGATCTGTCATTCATAAGTTTGATTTGTGAAATGATATCTCTCCCACTAGCTGGAGTTCGTATTAGAGGATGGTTTCCACGTCGGTGTGTCGAGAAGTGTCACTATGACTCTGCGAATAATTCGACCAGCGAAGAAAAGAAAGAGCAATGATGCAGAATTGTATATTTCACAGCTTGCTTTAAACAGGCCTGAACCCTGCTGAGATGCAAATATCTTTCTGATTCTTTTGTAAAGCTGTTCAATGGCACCAGCGCTAAATGTTATAGCAAACTGATACTGACACCCCAAAGTTATTAACTTGTATAACTAAACATTTTATTTCCAAAGATCAGCTGCCAGAGAAACTGGCATAAAAAAAAAAAAGTGTGATTGGGGCTAATGGCATATTCTTCAAAGGGGGTTATTAAGATGTTTACTTGAAACTTAATTCTTCTTGCCTTTCTCTTTCGCTTGCTCTCTCTCGTACATTGATGCCCAAACTGATTATGCAAAGCTTTTTTCCAGTTGTAACAAGGTGTTTGTCATGCAAATTCTCTAAATTGTTTATATAGTTGAAATAATTGTATTTTATTTTTGATGGCTTTTTTTGTATGTCAACCTCACTGAAGTTTTAAGACAAATAAACAGTCATGATCTGTAAAATAAGCTCTTTATTTTATTTCCTTCGTATTTTTGGAAAGCAACAACAAAAATAGTTTCTACTCCACAAAGCACCTATATGTAACTATAATTGTTTGTTTTATTGGCGTATTAATGTTTTCACATTTTCATTGGGAAAAAAATAATAAATTAACATTCTTTGGTTTATTAAATCTTGTTTGTACATTTTGTTTTATAATAATATATCCAGACAAAGCATGTATTTCTATTTGACTGACAATGAAAGCATCTTGAGCAGGTTGATGGAATGCAATGCTAGCTAAATATTTTAATCTTTGAGTAAATATAAAAATATAACACAAAGAGCACTCATAAATATGTGAACCTGGGTTTTTTTAGTGCATGTCAGCATAAAGACTCTCAATCTGAACTTTGAAGAATTTAATGAGATCTGCCCGTTTGGCTTTCAGTGTTGGAGTGAGAAGACCATTTTCTATAGTGAACATGTCGGGGTGCAGGTACAGGTCTTTTACCTTGAAGAAAAGAGAACAAACCTATATTAATTCATGAAAAAAATGCATAAATATCCATGCACCTGAATACAAGTACTACATATGGCCTACATATATAGAATGGTCTTTGATGGTCATTGATAATTGCTAATAATAGCCTAATGAATCATAAAAGTGCTTACTTGCTCAAAGGACTTCAGCCCAGCTTCACGTCCCAGCTTGTTGAGGTCAGAGATGATTGCTTTTTTGAGTTCCTAGAAAAAAAGGAGCACTTGATGAACGATATACATGTGTAAACTATTTGTTGCACAAGTAAACTAGCAAAAATCCTAAAGTCTTGCATGTATTTTTAAAGTTAAAGTGTGTATCTTCTCAAAACATACCTGATTTTTACATAGCTCCTCTAGGGAACCTGTCACTCCCAGTTTTTCTGTAAAACCTGGCAATACTTCAGGGTCTGGCACCACTATGGCCACCAAAGAGGACTGGACACATTAAATGAATGCTATTAGGCTACATAATACTCAAAACGTTTTTATCATCAAAAACCTAAGGAATTGATATTAATGTTACCTGTAAACTGTCACCATGCACAAACACTTGGGCGACTGGAGCACTTTGAATGTAAACGTTTTCGATTTTTTCCGGTGCAATGTATTCGCCTTGGGCCAGTTTGAAGATGTTCTTCTTTCTGTCGATTATCTTCAATACTCCATTCTAGGCAAAATAATAATAATAATAAAATACAACAAAACTTCCGCATTAAAAATATGACGTTTTACTCCATTTCTTACAAACACACTACCATTAAAAAATTGGGAATCGGCAAGATTTCTAACGGTTTTTGAAACAGTATTGCATTTATTTGATTTTTTTTTTTAAACAGCACTATAGCAAAATATTAGCTTTTTAAAATGAATATACAGTACTTTAAAATGTATTTGAATGTCTTTACTGACACTTCTGATCAATTTAATGCACAATCGCTTTTATCCAAAGCGACTTAAATTACATTCAAGATGTTCTAATCAGTTCTTGCTTTCCCTGGGAATCAAACCCATGACCTTGACGTTGCAAGTGCCACTCTCTACTGCTTGAGCTACAGGAAAGTCTAATTATTTCTTTGAGTTTACTGGCATGATATTATTTCAAAGACAGATATTATTTCAATAAGATTAAGACTATTCTTTCACTTCAAAAGGCTTTATGGCCTTTAGGTACTTTGGATATGTTAACCTGACTAATGAAGCATAAGGGCTATTTGATAACATGAAGCTAAAGATTATGTACATATTGTATTCCGATTTGCATTGTGTGATTTTGGCTACATGCTGATGTCACAGCATAATAGGTCCATACACTCCCTTCCTTCCAAATTGCAGTATTTAAAGGGATCATGACATGAGAAATCAAATTTGCATTGATCTTTTAACATATAAGAGGTCTTTGTACCATTAAAACATACTGCGACTTTCATAGTCCTATTCATTATAAACAAAGCATTTATTTAATTGAGCTCTTCAAAAAACATCAAATATTTTAGAAAATCAGTCATGACCCCTTTAAGAAAGACAACCCTTAATTATAACAATATAAAGATAAACATTGTCATATCTCATTCCAAAAGAGGGATCTCACAGGCAGCCATTTGCCGATATCTCCAGTGTGCAGCCATCCATCGTTGTCCAAAGCCTCAGCTGTCTTTTCTGGATCATTGAGATATCCACGGAACACATTCTTCCCTTTGACGCAAACCTGAAATGAAATACCAAAGCTATGAGACTTTTTAAGTACGTATGGGTTTATGATTTATAAAGTGGTGTTCCATTACCTCTCCTTCACCGTTGGATGAGAAGTAATTCATTTCCTCCACGTCAACAAGTTTGACAATGTTGCATGGAATAGGAACTCCAACATGACCTGAAATCAATCACATGAAGTTGAAATCAGTGCTCAGTGTTGTTTAATGAAAAATATTTGTTTTCATTCACAGGAACCCACCAGACGTCCAATCTCCTGGAATGGTAAAAGAGCAGGCCGCAGTGCACTCTGTCTGGCCATATGCCTCAAATATCTGGAAGCAGGCCAGTGTCAAAGGGGTCACTGTGACACCAGATCAATACACACACACACTCACGCACACACCCTTCTTTGACAGTGCCCATGTTTATTACGTACAAGGTAAAGCCCCACTGCACCATATTGTCTTTTATTACCATAGAGAATTAATAGGCTAAAACAGAAGCCATATAATTCATTGATTTTTCTCCCATTTCTTCCTTTTTTACCTGGCAGCCGAGGCTTGCCCGAAGAAAACTGAGAACAGATGGAGAAATAGGAGCAGCCCCTGTCACCATCACCCTCACACGGCCCCCCAAAGACTCCTGCAGAAAACAAGTCAAAAGTCAAAAGTTTTCAGAACCATTCCGTTCTTCCCCAATCCATTTAAAAACTCTCTCAACTAATCTGTTGGAAATACCTGCACTTTGTGAAAGATGAGTTTGTCCCATATGCTGTCATTCCTGATAATGCCCTGCTTGACCTCTGCACACTTCCTCTCAATGGCAAAGTTCAGAAGCCATTTCTTAAATGAAGTCTTGGCCCCACTTTGAACCTGAAAAGCCAGCAGAGAGTAAACAGTGAAAGGCTTTTGGAGAATTTTATTTACCTCATCCTTCCTCATTTTGACACAAAATTAATTTTAATATAAAATAATTTGATAAAAATTTTCAATAGAAGGTTGTAGGAGGAAGAAGGAATTTTCTCGCACTTGAAATAAATGGACTGGATTTGAGGAGTTTATGTGGTTGAAATTAAAAATTGACACCTCGTGGGTCAATTTAACCCCATCGGAATAAATGGAATATGAGCAATTTGTCAAAAAATTCTAATAAATCTGGCACAATCCAGAACAAACACACACATAAATGAAGAAAGAATATCCCCAATACAGAACACACTCACATGCATACGCACACACATACACATACACAAAATACACATGCACATCTAAAAATGTTTTTTTCGTTTAATTTAAAAAAAATAAAAATCAATCTATCACAAAGCAGACTGCACACAAATACAAAGTGGTTAGATTTGAGCACATTTACAGTGCAGACCAACAGCACGACTGCTTGAGTGATATACAGTTTATATATAATTATACTATATGTGTGCGTGTGTTTGAGTGTGAGTGCGTGTGTGTGGTCCTTATAAATCCCCATATTTTGTGGGAACATTTTGCCATCGTTGTGGGAACATTTTGTCCCTATAATATAGGGTTTACCAGAATCACATTTTTGGTCCCCATGTGGAAAACACCTTAAGATATAAATCATACAAAAAACTAAATCTGTGTTTCAGTGATAAAGCAGTCCTACAGTCTAGTGACAGTTGAGAAGATCCCTCCTTCAAAGTAAAGAGCTTTGAGTGTCTATGATAAAGCACTATATAAATGTAATCAATTAATATTATTATTAAAGCTACTTGTCAACATCTACTGGTGTAATGTAACCTGCAGAAAGAGCCACTAAAAATCTGCAGGCCCATCTATGAAGCATCATTGCAGGCCATGTAAATGTGTCTATGTGTGTAGTTTCAAACCTTGTCATAAACCCGATTCAGAAGACGTGGAACCACTGGGAATACAGTGGGCTGCAGGGCTTTCATATCGTCTGGTAGAAGTCTAATATCACCTTGGAAAAATCCAACTCTTCCCCCTACACTGTAGAGCACTGTCTGATACACATAAATAAGAACAAGCAAGCATGACTTCAGTGTTCTTCTTCTGCAAAAGAAATCCATCTATGTGATTTATAAAAGATTCTAGTACATAACACTGAAAATTTGAAGGTTCTTCAACAATGTTTCATAAAAAATTATGGCGAGAGCCAAATATGAAAGAGCGGCTTACCTGTACAACTCTTTCAAACATGTGCGCCAGCGGCAAAAATGAGATGGACACGTCGGATGGAACAGGAACAAATACGCTCTGAAGAAACATGGGTTTGGCATCCAACATTAAAAATCTACACCTCCATAGATACTAAAAATCATGTAGCCATCACTGTATACAGCACCTCAAAGGTTCTAACCACACCGGCTGCATCTGCAACCACATTTTCATGGGTCAGCATGGCTCCCTTTGGATCCCCTGAAGCGGAGAATACAGAATTAAAGCTCGTACACTTAGAATTCACTCCAATATTCACTGTTGGTAGAACAACGCTGGCTTCAAAGAAAAAAATGTGGCCTGTTGTGTTTTTTATGGTCATGAAGCAGAATAGAAGAGATTGTATCACTCTTACCTGTGGTTCCACTGGTAAAGCAAATAATACTTAGGTCTTCTGGCTTTGGTGGCTGGGGGAAAAAAATCAAAGCATATTAAGTTGGTCAAGTACATGAATAAGTACTATATGCTAAGTTCATAATCAAGCCATTACTCACAACAGGCCTCTGATGGTTGTTTTTTCCCAAGGCCTAAAAAAGTGCAAATATTTTTTTTTAATAAGATGTCAGAGCCTTTAATGTTTAGTTTTATTATTTTATTATTTATATTGATCAGAGAGTGCTGTCAGTGTACCTCTACATCTTTCAGAGACAGGACGTCCACACCACTCTTAGAGCCTCTGTCGATCAATGCAGTATCACAGGTGTCCATGAGGATGATTGTTTTCAACACATCTGTTAGGTTTTTTTCACAGTTTTCCAGCAGCGTTTCTGCTTTATCCTGCTTATCGCATATCACTGTGGATATCTTTGCTGCAGAGAGAAAAAGAATACTTAATAAGATGTAGCACATAATTACTGTGGGATTAAATACTAAAAAATACCTTAAATTAAATAACCAATTTATTTTGCATGTGGTTGCAATAATCATATGACTATGGAATATAAACAGAAAAAAAACATTATCTTTCATAAAGGCGCCTTGGAACATGTAGGAGAATGCAAGGAACAAAATTCATAGAGAATACAACCATGTAAAACAAATGACAGAACAAAGAGGTGGGAGAATAAAGGGGTCTTAAATACTCAGGGTTAAATTATCGACAGAACATGCAACAAAACCAAACTAAGGGTATATTTACATGACAATGATGTGCTAAAAACTGAAATGTTTTCATGTACAGATAACAACAATGTCAAAGCGATCCCCATTCACCCCAAAAAAAAATTTATTATGCATGCCAGGACAGTATTTGGCGATGTCAATTTGTAAAAAACATTATGTAAAACATAAAATGTTACATTTTTATTTGAAAATGGTGTTGTGTAAATGGCTTATAAAACACAAAGAACCTGAACATACTGATTTTACTGTATATTTCCTCAAATTAATGCAACCTTGGTGACCATTAGAGACTTCATACCCACCCCAAATTTTTGAACGGTAGTGTATATGTAGCAATAATATAGAAATATATTTAATTAATGATACATGTAAGGATAATTTGCAACTAATGGCACCGAAAAGAACTGTAAAGTTTTCAAGGACGTTTCCTCAAAATTATTGACAATGATTGTTGAGATTACTGTATGATCCCTCTGCTCCACAGAGCCACAACATTTCCAAGAAATCAACAAACAAATGCCTTACATTTGTCACTGCATATTAAACTTAAGAATTATTTTTTTTAAAGAACACGCTTTCATTTTAAAATCAGCAATTGGAGAAACAGAAAACAAGTTATATAATTTTGTGACGGTAAGCAAAAGCAGCTTTGACTCTGGAAGAACTCGGTAGAAAAAACAAGGTCACTAAGTTCACTAAAAAAGTCATCTTCCTCGTAAGGATTATAAATCAGCGTTTCAGCAGGTGTGATCCCTAAAGCTGCTTTGACCAACACCTCTAATGAAGCATACAAGCAAGCAGGCATGTACCTCTATTAATGATGAACACAAGAGCCTCAGGTCCCAAGGTGTCATAAAGAGGCACTGCCACCATGGAATAGGTATAGCAGGCCAGCTCTGAGATAATCCACTACAAATAGGGAAGAAAGGATAGAACATAGACAGTAAACTGGAGTGTCACTAGTGCATTAAGATATACAATATACAGTAGTACCTCAAGATACGAAAGGCTCAACTTACGAAAAATCCAAGTTACAAAAGCAAAGACGAAAAATGTTACTGCTCTACATACGAAAAGTTTTCAAGATACAAAAGGTTTCTGAAAGTCCAAGATTCACCCCATAACAATTTTGAAACTCGCGCCGCACGCCGCCATCTTAGTTATAGTAGACTCGCCACCATCCTCCTGCTCTCCCATTGGTTCCTGATGCTAGCCAAGCCATGAGATCCTTCTCTCTAATTGGACAGCATCCCTCCCATCATGCATCTTCTATACGTACGTGCTTTAGCTCAGCCACTCCGCACCCGAAACTTTAAATTTTGTATGTGTTTTCGTAAAGTTAAATGTACGTACATACGTACGTTATCTGCCGTTTGTCCTCCTCCTCCTCTGCCGCCACTTTCGGAGATAGTCTCACTCGAAAGGTAAGCTTTGACATTTTACGTTATTTCATTGTTTATAGGTAAATTTAGCTTTATTATGAAATTTAATGGGGTGTTTTTGGAGGGCTTGGAACGGATTAGCCATTTTACATGTAAAATGTGTTCCAAGATATGAAAAACTCGGAACGGATCCGCCTCGGAACGGATTAATTTCGTATCTCGAGGTACCACTGTATAGCCTTGTTTTACTGGCAACTGGCAGGTTAATGTTGTCAACTTGCCATATATGTTTTGTGTTGTTTATTGCATAAATGAAAACAAATTAGCCTTATCTTATTTGGTTTTTCAATTTAGGATGAATTTATTTTGCTTTAAGACGGTTAGATATTTTTTATGTGAAAATAACACAATAATACTGATGTTTTGCAATATGATATATTGCACATTTTGATTGATATTTAGACTAGTTATGTCACCTCTGGCCGGTTCTGGGCGAAGATGCCAATATATGATTCTTGTGATGGCTTTTGGCCACGGTGGAGAAGTCCAGACCCCAAGAACTCAGCTCTGTCTGAAACCTGAGACAATCAGAGGCAAGAATTGGAACAGAGACCTCAGTTGTCCTCCCTTATTAATTGTGGGCAAATAGATTAGGTTTGTGGCTGGTATAAATACCTGTTTGTATTTCAGCCACTGGTAAGGCTGCCCCTTCTTTCTGTACCCCAAGCATGGTCCATTTCCTGCATGGTAAAGTTACATTTTACGTTTACATTTATTCATTTAGCAGATGCTTTTATCCAAGGCAACTTACAATTTGAGGAATACAGAAAACGATTAATCCTGAAGATGCAAAAGTACATAAGAGTGCTTACAATACAACGTTTTGAACATTACATATACAAGCCTGGAGAATAGAGGGTCTAGAAAATTCCATGTTAAAAAAAGTGGATATCAGATTAGATGCAACAGGAACGTGAACTAACTTGTGTTTAGCTATCGTGAACATAGGACTTGATTCATTTCTGAAAAACATCAACATTCTGTAATATTGTAAAATTTGACCTCATGATCTCTCACCTGAGACACGTAGTCCTCTTTGAAAAACCTCATATAAAGTTGTGGCATCCTCGTACAAGTACGAGATCAAGTTGTCATCTTTCAAAAGTGCTGTTTTTCTAGCACCATTCTGTAAAATAAAATTGCCAGATATGAAACCATTGAAGCACGACTATAGGAGATACACAAAAACCTCATGAAGTGATACAGAACACACATCTTGTACAGTATACACATATCATTGTCACATTCTCACTTAGTTTGTGTTCGTAGGAGTCTTAATGCGTGTGTACTTGAGTCCTATTTTTAGTTCCTGTTTCTTTTGTTACCCTGGTTCTTATGTGCTAGTTTATTTCCTGTTTACCTGTTTACCATTTAGTTCCTCGTTATGTCTATTTACTCTGCGATTGGATGAAACATCAGATCCCTTTTTCATTTGTGTCCAGACCCCACATCCGTCACAGAACCTGAGACAATATCTATCCTGGAGCTTGAACCAGCCACCATGAACATACCCCCTTCATCTCCCTGGCTCTTGCCCTCCCTTGGCTCCACCGATTCCCTGGCTCCAGCCCTCCACTGTGCCAGTTTCCAGGCTCAGCTTCACCCTTCTGATCTGCCGGTTTCGTTGGAGCCTCCAGCTTCACCATACGACTATGTTCTCCTGGTCAGCCCATTCCACTGTGATTGAAGGACTCTTGGTCTTGGCCACAGCTCAGGCCTTATGACTCTCCAGCTCCACTAGAGTCCACTTTGGCCCTTCAACCTGTCTATTCCTGTGTGGCTCAGGGACATCATGAGGGACCATGGTAGTCCACAATGGAGCTGGAAGGAGTTTTCACCTCCATGGTGGACTACCATTGTCCCTCATCCCTCTGGCTCCACCGTAGTCTGTTAACACCTTTGTTCTACCAAGGACTTCTAGGCCTTTGGCTGTGTCTGGTACCTGCACCCCTTCGACTCCACCGGGGTCCTCCATCCTCCTAGTTTAACCTTGTCCCTCACTTCCTTTATCCATGTCTTCTGAGCCCCTGGCTAAACTTTGAACAATGGAACAACTGGAACAAGTCCTCTTCAAGTCCTCAAACCCACTGTCATGCTGGTTAGTTTCCATTAGCTTCCAATGCACATTCCAAATGCTCATACCTCAATGCTTTAACTACTTCAACATGTGCCACTTTCTTCGCAAAACTAACCTGGTACATTTGCACTCAGACTAAAGCATTTACGAGATGTTTTAAAAAAACCGAATTATTGATTTATAATATGTTTTATTGTTTAAAAGTGCATATTAACTTTCAACAAATGCATGTACTGACCGCTACGCCCACAGTCTGCCGGTTGAGGTCTGTGGGTGGCTGCATTGGTTTCGGACGAGTGGAGAGATGAAGCAGGGCTACAGCTGCGAGGCTGAACACAAACACCAGTCCTGAAGTGGACAGCGGGGTAAAAAGGAACTCCAACAAGAACTGCATAATATTCACGATCTGTTGGAGCAGCTGAAAAAATAGATAAAACAGTTTTGAAAATAAAATATCTGGAAGAATATGGAGGCGGTGTTTCATATTTGCAGTAGGAAATTCAAGGTCACTGTAATAGCATTAGCACTGTTTTGATGCTGTGCTGATAAGAAGATTAAAGACAAATCAGTTTGTTCAAAGGTTGAGGAGCACGGTGCAGTCCTAATTGAGAAAAAACAAGGTCTGGCTGTTCAATAAAACTATGATAAATATTTTTTTAAGCAATGCTTTCTTACCATCCTCTAGTAGCTACATGGCCTCCAGTATTATACACATGGCTATTATAATAATGCTATTAGATTTAGTACATTATCGGCCTGACCATGCATTTATGGAGGCCAAAGTCTAGCAATTCTTATGTAACCTTTCCAGTCTCATGAGCATCAACTACCCTTTGTAAAAGGTACAAAGAATGTTATTTTATGATGTTTAAAATGTTATTTTAAAGATATGTAGACCCTTCTTTTAAAGAGTATACTCTGAGATTGCAACAATCAAAGCTTTTGGTTTTTGAGCATGGCCCATAGGTGCCACATGTGAAGAGTCATTTTATTTATCAGACTCAAATCACCTTCACAAGATAAAAGATTCTCAAACTTAATCTGACCAATCAGGTTAAATGCATATTCCTCTGTGGTTACAAAACCTACTTAGATGCAAAATGAAAACCATTTCATTCAACTTTTCATATAGCTCAACCAATAGAGCATTGGTGATAACAACAGCAAGGTCATGGGTTTGATCCCAAGAAAGCAAGACTAATTACATTGTCAATGTGTTCCTTGAATGCAATGTAAGTGGCTTTGGATAAATGTGTCTGCCAAATGCATAAATGTAAATGTTTCAATTATGCATTGCAAATAATATCTGAAAACCAAATACATCAACTGCTCAGTATTATGTTTACATGTATTGGTATATGGAAATTAAATGTAACAAACAAAGATGGATGCTCAAGCTTTTTAGAAGCAAGTACCTGGGTAACCTGCAGGAGTCCGTTGTGTCCGTCAGGTGATGGAACTGGAAGGAAAGGTCCTGAGAGACAGTCCCTTGCACAGGTTTGCTATAGCCACAAGAAGACTGAGGGAAAAGGTGTGGTCTGAGATCCAATAAAACAAGCACATGGGTAACCTTTGAACCAATTGCTGCTATCTGTTCCCTGATAATACAAATGACTGAACAAAAACAGAATTATGGCTACACAATGAAATACTCTGAAGAAAATGTGTATTGCACAAGATTTACACATCTGTTGTTTAATGTATATGCTGAGTTCTAGTTTGAAAGGTGGACTATGACATTTGCCTTTGCTGGTCAGTTTGACATGCAGTGTAAAAGGTGCAAACTTCAGGTAGATATATTGTTGCTAAGATCCATGTGCTGTTTACCAGATTTC
Source organism: Rhodeus uyekii (assembly GCA_037043235.1). Lineage (NCBI taxonomy): Eukaryota > Metazoa > Chordata > Actinopteri > Cypriniformes > Acheilognathidae > Rhodeus > Rhodeus uyekii. The sequence goes on along the minus strand of JAWRVZ010000072.1, from coordinate 192,912 downwards.
CAGTGGAGTAAGTAGTCTAGTATTGTGCAGTAACATTTGGCTGATTCAACCCCTCATTTACAACTTTGCAGGTTAAAGTGACCATCAGGGACCCTTAAACCCTTGTTAGCAAGAGCCTATTCATGTCACACCTCCTATTAACACCTTTCAGCCTCAGTTAAAGCATGACACAACATGACCTTATGAACACACCACTGTTTTCACAACTCATATGCCTCAGCATCAATCACCACAGTTTAGGAAGAACGTCCCACCTGAACTTTGACATTCAAATGTAATGGCAGATAAGATGCAAGCACCTTTGGATTTTGTAATCTGTTCTGATAATTCAATTAAATGAAATAAATGAAAGCCGCCAAGGTCTCTGCAGATTTGATTCTTGATGATTGAAGTCTAATTTAGGTCAAAGTTGAATGGATATACATACACTCAAAAAGAAAAATGCAATACCTCTCTCCACTTTCCATATTTAGCATGTGACCTCTTACTCATACTTAAACATCAAGGACTGCATTTTTAAAGCATGTTCAATATGTATATGTATGTATACAGTATATATACATTTCAATACCTTTTTCTTTTATGGTTTTCACTGGTGAAAACTGGCTGAGAACTTGCACTATAGGTGATAAGTGCTTTTTCTCCAGAGAAACCCATGATTAGAATTAATTTCCCCAGGGAAGGCAGAGTCCGTTTAAATCTCCCTGTATATCTGAAAGCCGATCAATTTGAGTTTTATGCAGGTAGGATGTCAGACGTAAGTGGAACCACACAATGGCGGGTGCTGATTTTTGTTTCTTTTTCTGTTCTTATAAATTCTGTTATTTGCAACAAAGCAACCCAGTACAAGCTTATGGTTGGGCTCCAAGCTCCTCGGAACATTTCCTACCCTTTCAGTTTGCTTAGGTTGGGGTCTGCAATGCAGATAGCTATAGATAAGATCAACGCAAATCCCTCTCTCAGTGGAAATTTCACCTTTGACTTCGTATACGTGGACACGGACTGTAACGCAAAAAATTCACTTCGGGCTTTTATTGATCAAGTAATGGAACAAAATGTATCAGCGCTATTTGGCCCACCTTGTCCTGAGGAGGCTGAAGTAAGTGTCTTAATTATTTTGCCATTGATACAGGTAAATTACAGAAAGTGTAATTGTGATAAATTATTATTGCTATTAAAGTGTGATTTTTATTATTAATATTAGCTATACTTATTATTTTGAAAAAATTGCATTGGTTTGAGACCCTCACACACTCCAAGTGTGTTTTCAAACATTAAGTGCAAAATGTTTAGATTCGATTCATTGGCTTTCACCTATTGCTAAATATTTCACGAACAGTCACGTTCCCCAGAGAAGGTGATTTCAACAAGTACAGCATGTTCCTGGATTAACATCTTTAATGATCCTGAATGAACATATTTTTTGACCCTGGAACAACATTCCAATCAACCAATCAGATTTGCTGAACTCCGATGAACTGTATTTCTATAGTTTATGTTAAGTTTAGGCTTACAACAAAGGTTATGCACTTCTACAACAATGTAATTCACCTAATCATTTCCCTCTGACTTTATTGATAAATTACATGTAGAGTTAGATTTAGAGACCGGATAGGGTTAGGAATACATTTTTTAACAGAAATGTTGTTCCAGAATCAACTAAATAAGTTGGTCCAGGAACATGGGGACATTCTGAAATGCGTAACGTGGCTTACTGTACTAAGATAGTGATACTAAAGGACCTAACTCAGTAAACACCATATTAATAAAGCATACTATGCACAGAAAAGCAAATGTGTCCAGAATATGAGCAAATCTGTGTTCTCGGTGTCACTTAATTAAGGTTGGGAGAGAGTTGATGGAATGGTTCTCCATCTGTGTTTATGACAATCTAAGTGTGAGTACAGATTTTTTTTTTGTAAATCCCTAAACCCGTCTGTGTTTTATTAATATTAACAAATGTTTTATTAAGATACGTTAAGCATTTAAGAATGTAGCAGGATGTCTTACATAGCACACTTTCCATTGTGATCATTTTCAAACAAATAGGATAGGTCGAAAAAGCATTACTGACAAGTAATATCATTAAGTTGCTTAATTATTGAGTTACATATTACAAATATATCACAAATTAGCCCATTAGGGGACAAGGTTTAATTTTAGACACACAGTTCATCAATGTTGCACGAGACAAAAAACATAATTCACCACAAAAAATATTTGTATAATAAATATTTTGTCAAACCTGCGATATAGCGTCAAAAAGTAATAACATTAAAATAGACCCAAAACAGCTTTAATAACATTAAAAGACACCCAACAAAGCTGTTGTTAACCCAGTTTCAAGTTTACACACCACTGTAATGCCGAATCAGGTTGTTGCAAGTATGGTGAAAGCGTTGACAATCGCCACACTTGATTTAACATGTCGTTTTTACTCAGTATTTCGTTCGGTGGTACAATAGTCGTTGACACTCGTGGTCTTCCTGCCATTGTGGATTTAAATGATTTAAATTTCTGGTTTATATTGTTTTTTAATTTAAAAAAGTTGTCTGCTAAAGTATTTCCGGTATGGTAGTGGTTGCCCTGTAATTACCGACGCTATATCGGAGGTTTACCCCCTGTTGGTGCTAGTAGGTAATCACCGACGCTATATCGGAGGTTTACCCCCTGTTGGTGCTAGTAGGTAATCACCGACGCTATATCGGAGGTTTACCCCCTGCTGGTGCTAGTAGGTAATTACCGACGCTATATCACAGGTTTACCAATATTTTGTTGGTAAAGATGCTTTGAAACTATGCACAGAATTGAACTGGATATTTTACCATACTTTTAAAATTCCCTAAAACAGCCAAAATTCCTTTAAAATTGTCCCAATCCAAAGCCACGCCTCCTCGTGAACGTGAACACACATGAACGTGTAAAGCTAGAGTTGAGTCAACAAAACACTGGTTACGAATATAACTGTGGTTCTATGACTAAGTGGAAGATCACCAGAAGCAGTGCTGAAAGCACTGGTGAAAAATCCCTCGTGTTCACGATTGATCGAGAATAGAATACAGTGGTACCTCGAGATACGAAATTAATCCGTTCCGAGGCGGCCTTCGTATAATGAGTTTTTCATATCTTGGAACACATTTTACATGTAAAATGGCTAATCCGTTCCAAGCCCTCCAAAAACACCCCATTAAATTTCATAATAAAGCTAAATTGACCTATAAACAATGAAATAACGTAAAATGTCGAAGCTTACCTTTCGAGTGAGGCTATCTCCGAAAGTGGCGGCAGAGGAGGAGGAGGTTCAAACGGCAGATAACGTACGTATGTACGTACGTACGTACACTTAACTTTACGAAAACACATAAAAAAATGTAAAGTTTCGGGTGCGGAGTGGCTGAGCTAAAGCACGCCAGCACGTACGTATAGAAGACGCATGATGGGAGGGTTGCTGTCCAATTAGAGAGAAGGATCTCATGGCTTGGCTAGCACCAGGAACCAATGGGAGAGCAGGAGGATGGTGGAGAGTCTACTATAACTAAGATGGCGGCGTGCGGCGTCTCGGACTTTCAGAAACCTTTCGTATCTTGAAAACTTTACGTATGTAGAGCGGTAAAAATTTTCGTCTTTGCTTTCGTAACTTGGATTTTTCGTAAGTTGAGCCTTTCGTATCTTGAGGTACTACTGTATCAGAATTGTCACCTCATGATGTGTCTTCAGCTATAAAACACCATAACATGTCATATTGATCTCTAAATCATTCTTGCGATGTTGAGTGACTCTCTTCATTTACATTTATCCAAAGCGACTTACATTTCTTTCAAGATACACATTGACAAGATAAATACCTACACAGTCACAAGGAATCCCCTAGCGAAATGTCCGGGCAAGCAGAAATTACTGCTGCACAAACCACTGGCAAGGGAGTCACAATCAATCTGTAGAAGCGTGAAAATGTACAGGCTGAACCAACAAATTTGAGAAAGCAATACTCCTCTGAATGCTGCCCAAGATATTGCCCATGCAAGTATAGAATGAAATCACAAACTCGTGCCAGTCTCTGGTTAGAAACCGCAGCACCTTTGCGTGCATCAGGTTGTTGTAAAACCGACAAACAATTGATCAGTCTTACGCCAGGCTGCAATATACGTATATATATATTTAGACCACTTCTATTAATGATTGCTATCAGGATGTGAAGAGAGTATCAGTATAACAGAAGTGTTTATGAAAAACATAACTCTACCTCTAATCTAATGTTTTTGCTTATGTCCTCTAGGTCACTGGGCTCATAGCATCCACATGGAACATTCCCATGTTTGGCTTTGTTGGCCAGACACCAAAAATGGATAACCTTCAGATGTATGATACCTATATAAAAATTGTACCTCCCCTTAAACGGTTTGGAGAAATCCTACTTAAAACATTAGAATTTTTTGGATGGAAGCATGTTGGGATGATCGGAGGTTGTTCGGACACAAACACATGGGACAGTGTTGACGCTCTTTGGAAGTCTGTGGAAAAGCAACTCGGGGCCCATGTAACAGTGACAGCTGGTATCAAGTTTGATACCAGTGACCCAGAACTTGTACATAGAAACCTGCAAATCATCTCTAAGGTTGCAAGAGGTAAGTCAATGGTGGTCCTTATCTTTCAGCTCTTACAATATCTGGGCGGAGTTTACACAGTCAAAACGTGTACGATCACAATTGTATCTTGCCCTTATGCCCTCGTTGCTCTTGAAGCAATTAGTTGGCATAAGATGAGGGAACTTAACCTACAGTTCATCTGTTGTAATATCAAAGTCCTTGATATATGTGCAATAATCTCAAGCCCCATTTCCTATTGTGCAGGATGTGTTGGGCATCCTTTTGATCAAATATATGTTGTGTGATTGCAATGAACGCCTCTGCATATGCATAATATTGCTACGCTGAAAGTAAGGCTTTAAGGCTAAATAATGTTTATAAAAATTAGGTTATAAAATGTTAATGTGATTCTGTTCGCCCTAGTGGTGGTTGTGCTCGCCAATGCGGAAGACTCTGTGTCTCTGATGATAGAAGCTCATGAACAAGGCCTGATGAATGGAGAGTATGTTTTCCTTCTCGTTCAGCAGTTTGAGGTCAGTGGCAAAGTGGTGAGTAGTTTGTTATTCACCCAAAAATGTATAACAATGCTTCAATCATGGCAAACTGAATTGAATATTTTTTCTGGGCAATAACAATGAAAATGCTCAATCGTTTTCGTAGATGAGGTATGTATGTGTTGATACTGAAATTGAATTTTATAAATTATTGTCTTGATAAATACTCACGGGAGTAATATAAGGGAACTATTCGGTCAACCCCCATGCTTTTCTGTGCCTATGAGTGTGTCTATCCAACATATGTTGACTTGATGTCATTATAATTAATAAAACATGACTAAACAGTGTTCATTTGTCTGTTTGACAAATTGGTGTTGGTATTAATTAATATGACAAATTCATATAAAAGTCCTTTGATTCTGAATCAGATTGTGACAGTTCTCTTTTAGATACCTAGTGTCATTTTTTACCCCCATTAGGAGAACCTGTGGAAGTCTAATACAGGTGACAAAAATAAAACATTGCTGAAGGCTTTTGACATGGTGTTTGTACTCGCTCAGAAGTCCTATGAAGGGTATGACTACTATGACTTTTCTGAGCAGGCTTATGAGAGATTGAAAGGAGCTCCTTTTTATAGCAACCTGTCCTCTGAAAAAGAGGTGAGCATATTTTGTGACAAAAATCATATTGTTTGTCACCCATAATTTAATCACATTTGAATTAATTTTATATCCTCTACTTGATATTTTAGGTAAGCTCATACGCTGCCTATTTACATGACGCTGTTCTACTCTATGCCATGGGCCTTAAAGAAGCCTTTAAAAATGGTAAAGACATTCGTCATGGACGAGAGATTCTTCAGAACCTCAGGGACAGAACCAACATTAGGTTTTATGGTAATTCTACTAAACAAGCCAGCTTGTACAGCCTCTTATTTTCCCACTATTAATAAAAAATAACCTAATTAACCTTCTTGTTTTCATCAGGGGCTTCAGGTCTGGTTCATTTTGATGAATATGGAGAGAGGAACCTTGACTATTCAGTATATGACCTGCAAAAAACAGGAAATATCATGAAATTTGTCTCTGTTTTGGACTTTGACAGCCAGACAAAATCAATCAAGTAAGACCAAAATATTCCGCTTGATAGCATTACCGATGCTCAACACTGAATCTCTGACTGTACGGAAAATGTTTTGCAGACCCACATCAATGTTTTCTAACATAGTTTGGCAAAATGGAAAACCTCCTCCAGATAATCCAGCCTGTGGTTTTAATAATGAGCTCTGTGAATGGTTAGAAAATGGTAAATGGACATTACTAGATGCTACATTTGCTAAATTTCTGTGCACATGAGTAGTCTTTTTATGCTTTTGAAATGTCACCATGTCTTGTCACTCAATTCCAGAGATATCTCTTTTGGTTCTGCTGGTGGCTTTGCCTGTGCTAGGAGTGGCAGCAGTGGCTTTTATCACTTTGCTGACTCTACAAAAGATCCGCCTACAATCCCGCCTGGAAGAGTCCAACTGGTGGCTCATCGACTACAGCGAAATAACTATCCTTAGAGAACCCAAAGTAAGATGAACTTCTTTCAAATTTGTTTGTTTTTGTTACTCTTTTTTCAACTTTTTCTTATTTTTTACTATATTTAAGATTTTTATTCTGTTTAAATGTACAGTAAGGCCTAAACATGTACAAGGTGTGTTTAATTGGATGGTGATTTCAAAAATCAACAGTGTATCTGTTACCATGAGTCCTGTCCAGTGTTTCAGCTGTGCACTTCATGTCTGTCGTGTCCTTTTGTCACTTCCTGTCTGTAAGGTCATTGTTACACTTCCTGTCAGTCGTGTCATCTGTGCACTTCCTGTCTGTAAGGTCTTTGTTACACTTCCTGCACCTGTCATGTGATCACTTACTTGTTAGTCTCCTCAGGTGTTACCCATTCCCGCTAGAATAAAGCCCTCTTGTGTTTCCCTTGTCTTTGTTGTTTGTTGCTGTCTTAATATTGCTATGTCTTTGTTAGGGTGTGTGGATACTGTTATCCTTCCGTGGTTCTTGTTGTGAGTTATGTTTAGCTCAGTTTATGCACAGGTGTGCTTCTTTGATTTTGTATATAAAGTGTTTTGTTTTCGTTTATATTAAAGTGAGTTTTCAGTTTGAACCTCAGAATCGTAACAGTATCTCAGAAATCTCTAACTGCACCTTTAATAATTTTGGATGGTCAATATCAATGTGTTAATAATAATTTAAATAAGTTGAATGTTTTTGGTCATTTTTATTTGTTAATTTTGCAATGAACGTATATTTCAGTTTACTATACATTTGTATTATTCTGTTTATTTCAGTTCATGAAAATTATTTATTTTAGTTATTTTATTTTTAAAAACAGTAGGCTAATATTGCCTCCATTTAGACTAACACCAAACTAATAGCAATTCTAACCATCAATAAAGATGTAAAATCTGAATGTGGCATAAACCAGCTTTGACCCATTTATTGGTTTAACTAGCTGCAAGCTGGTGTTTTCATAGTATAGTAAGTAAAAATTGCCCCAAAATGCCCATCTATGTAAAATATACTATAGATATAAGTAGTTATATAATACAGCTTGTCTCAAAGATGATTTATGGCCTAATTTATGGTGTGATTTATGGCCGTAATTTATGGCTGTACCCTGTGTCCGGCTGTCCACCTGCCACTCAAACTGTCCGGTGAATGTTTGACAGACAGGTGTTTAGGGGTTAAATGTGTGTGTGTTGTTGCCCCCGATTGGCTGCTCACTGGGTGTCAAAGGTTTTTATGGTTAGATTTACAACTTAGCATCACAGGCAGGCAAGTCAGAGTGTCAATCAAATAAAGGTACAGATGATTTTATGGTTTGATATATAATGATGGATGGATCTTAACCAGAGTGCCATTGAAATGGTGCTGCTCCTCTCCTGTCAGCTGGCTCCATCCAGTCTGGTGGGGGGAAAGCCGTTGGGGGTCATGATTGTTTCTTTGATTGTCTGTGGGGAAAGTAACCCAAGCAAGTTTTTACATTGTTAACACCCAGCATCAAAATCAGTGTTGTTTGATCTAAAAACTGAAGGCAGAGACTGTGGTTTACCTACCAGAAGAAGAAAAGACTCTGTTTGCATTTTAGCAATGATAAGGGCCCAGACATCCGATCCCTGGTTTTTCTACTATCCATCTCCCCCTGTGATGCAGTTGAGGGTCTGATGGCCTGTTTGTTAACAGTCATGCAGCACACACCGGTTCTCCTGAAAGACTTAACAAATTATGCCTTGTTCAAATAAGACATTGCAATAAAATTATTCATTCTTCACTCACTTCACTATAAAATATCTGAGTAATATGGAAAATGTTGATTTAAACATTTAAAATGGTTAAAAACTGTCTTGAAAATGAGTATAAATATATATTTTCCTGTACTTTATTATGCTTCAAATTAATGCATCCAGGTTCAACAGAGTCCAAAAACAAAAACAAAAGCATGTTGTAAGTCGACACCTCTGCGATCAGAACTTGTGTGTTTATACTACAAAAACAAAAGTGATTTAAGATTTTAATTTGTGTATTAAATAAAGGTTCCTCTTAGCTCTTATCTCATAGTGACGGAAAATGTTTTTATACTGTTTTGATTTATCTTCAGATTGTATACTAAAAAGTTAGTGTTAACATTTAGTTATTTAATACTATGGGAAACTTAGTCATATTTGATAAAGTTTTGTTATAAACCTCTTATTATTGAATTAATTATACTGTTGTACATTACAATTATTGAAAATATATTATGTAAAATTACTTTCTCACAAATGTGTTATCCGAATCACAAGTTTACCTAAACTACTCTACAGTCATCTTACCCAAACATTTTTAATCTTACAGTTTTTAAAAATGTTTACTCAATAGAAGTAGTTTTCGGCCCCACTCAGTGAAACATTCACTCATATACCAGATCTTCAGACCAAATCTGCAAAACTGCACGTGTATTATATGCTTTACAAACATATAGCATACAGCTAACAATATGTTTTCAGAAAGAAAAACATTATTTTAATCCTTAAGCATTTCTGTTAGTGTAAACATTTACCTAATTTGATCACTTAGAAATCAAAACACAGCATTTCTGTTTATGATGTAAAAATATACTGAATATACATATAAGTCATCACCTTTTACTTCTATAACACTTTATACCATCAATAGTTTAATATACTCCAATCCAGTTCAAAGTACATCCAACAAGCCGATAGTGTGCAGTGTGTTTGTACACATACACTGCACAATGAACAAGCAAAAGATATAATAGAGTAGAGCTTTAAATGTGTAGAATAGGTTTGTGTAAGTTACTATACAAAATCACAGTTTTAGAAGATTTAAAATAGTTTTTGAATAAATTGTTTGCTTTTCCCAAAAGGTAGGTGTGTGTGCGCGTGTCTGTGTGTGTGTGTGTGTGTGCGTGCGTGTGTGTGTCTATTTGTTTGTTTGTTTCTGCTTGTGTGTGTGTGTGTGTGTGTGTGTGTGTGTGTGTCTATTTGTTTGTTTGTTTCTGCTTGTGTGTGTGTGTCTGTTTGAGTTTGTGTGTTTGTTTCAATAAACAAAAGCACGTTTCACTCCAAATTCGAAGTAAAAATAAAAACACCCATTGTTTAAACATGTATACATCACTAAAGCACTGCATGTTGTCTGTTACGTTTAAACAAAACTTTTGCTGTCGTTATTTATTATATTTTGAATATCCTGATGACCAGCCTTGTTTCTGTGCAAGCAAACTGTAATGAACACGACTCGTTTGCACAGGAAAACTCTGTTTGAAAACTTTAGATCCTCTGTTTGTGACATAATGATCATATCAGAAAACATTTGAATTGTATGACTAAACTTTTTATTTTGACAAAGCTACATTTCAGAATTATTCACCCGAGGTGTTTAACAGCCACAGGATAACATGTTGTTTTGCAGTTCTCATGAAACGATCATGGTGTGTATTTTCACACCTGGAACTCATCACCTTGTTCATATCAAACAAGTTCTGTTTGATACATTTTGACTGTTTGACTTGTAAGTCTCATGCCATTTTAAAATTATTTACTAAAAAACATTAACTGCACCAGAATCACACACTTTTGTTTTTAGGCTAAAACTCTTTGAGAGCTATCAACAATACAGGAATAAATCATATATATATATATATATATATATAAACAAAAAATATACATAATGTACAAAATAATAATACAAATAAAGTAATTGTCTTTCTATATGAATGTTTGACTAAATTGATATTTCTTTTAGAGCAACTTTTCACCCGTCTATGAGGTTGGAATCTTATGAACCATCAACATGAAAAGTACAGCAACATTAAGAGTTTAATGAAGAATTGAAGTAACAGTCATTTTCAAAAATTTTGCTAGACGTTAAGATTATAAAGTTCTATCAACTATTATCGTCATCTTGGACTCAAATGTAGCCACTGTTCTGGAATACTTCACATAAGTTGTAATTCACATTTTACAATCTGTAAATAGATGTGCCAAAAGTTGTCAGAGGTGTTAGAGGGAACGCAACACAACGTTTTAACGCAAACACACTTGAGGTCTAACGCTACATGCGTTCTAAAAGGCTAAAGATACAATTCGAACATAAACTTTATACAGAATGATGTGTGCTCAATTTACAAATACAGCATAAGAAAAATAAATGGCAGTCCTTCTACACTACTGTTTAAATGGTGATATTTTTTCCGGTCTGTCTATGAAGTGACTAGAAGATGCATGACAGGCCCAGGCCTCCACATGAAATCAGCGAGTCTAGCTGTCTTGTACGACTGTTACATTTAAAACAAGACTATCGATTAAGTCACACATTACAAGAGGTCACCAGCACACTATTTCGTCTAAATTTATTTGTAATTTAGGCTTTCCAGTACAGCTCAAACATTAGAGAGTGGTGCTTGCAACATCAAAGTCAGGGGTTCGATTCACAGGGAAAGCAAAAACTGATTAGAATGCCAATGTGTTTCTTGAATGCAATGCAAGTCACTATGGATAAAAGCGTCTGATGATTGCATAAATGTTAATGTTGTCCCTCACCAACTGAATGCCATATATAATTAACATATCTTACATTGTCACAATTGTAAGTATTTGTTTAGCTTAAATATTGGTATTAGCATCAAAGCGCATGCCAAATGCTAGTGAAGAGATAATCTACAGATTGTTTATATTGAACATTGTTTGTACATCACACTCTGTGTGTATTGCCGTGTGCGACTGTATGCGTTATCCTTCCTCTTTTACATACAATCTGGTGTAATTTTTGCAAACTTTAGGTGTTCTCATTGTTCATATACGACAACGTTTCCCTTGAACTGTTTGATTTAATACAATTATAATAAAACCCATCTCCTTCGCTTGAGGCATTTACGCTACATTATTATAATGCCATTGTTTTTAGGTAGTGCTAACATATATTATATCTTTAACCAAACTGTTTATCTGGTTAAAGAACGTGGCACCCATCTCATAACAAAACATATTTTGTCTTGTAAAACGTGTAGCGTTTTTACAAATATTGCAAAGACATCTTTCTATCAGCGATCGATTACCGATTACAATCGGTCTAAACAAAATACAGAGTAATACAACCTTTGACCAGCTAAACATAATGCAATGTTTGCAAGAAAATCTCACGAGTTACAGGGCTGCATAATACTCTTTTAACTAGCTCAGACATGGTCATAAAGTGATTAAGTGATTCAACCTTTTATTTTTTAACAACATATTGGTGAATAAAACATTCATACATTTACATACATTGAACAAAAATGATTAGATTACAGATTGTCTAGCCAGAAAAGAATATCAATGCATGACACCACGTTTTGATTTAGGGTGCAGATCCCCAGAGTTGCAACTATTTCACCAAATTTTATTTTTTAAACCAGTGCCACACAAAGATCTGTTACAATACAGAGTTTGTTACAGTACACATACAGATAACCTCAGTAAATCCGATCTCATCACTACATTCACAGCAAACAAGCAAGAAATTATTTCCCATACCGGGAGTTGAACCCGGGCAGCCTGGGTGAAAACCAGGAATCCTAACCGCTAGACCATATGGGAGACACATATAGTTTCCAAAGGCAACAAAATGATAGCGATAGCTCATTAGTGTTAATTATTTTCATGTTATACGTATCCAACATTGCAAAAGGTGGTCAAACTTAAAGCGGTCCTTTAAATGTTGTTTAAACAGTCTGTTTTAACTTTTAGACGGCACTCGTTGGTCACGGCGCAATCACGCTTCCAGCTGCACGTGCAAAGCATCGCCCGAACTTTCGCAGTCTTTTGCGCAGCCATATCAGAAATTTGCAGAGTTTCTTCAGAACTCAACTTGGTGGATGATATAAACTTTGTCCCCTATTCGATGCTGGAAGGTTTTAATAATGCCGGGGATCTCCTGTGAATGAGTTCTTGCCGCACATTTATCACATTTATTAATGCGTAGAAGTGCAGGTTTATGGGTCTGATCTCCCATAGTTTGACCCGAAGAAGCGCTGGACTCGTCAGGTTCAGACTTTGGTCGTCCATGTAAAAACCAGACAATGTTCCTTCAATCTTTGATCAATGAGATGTTGCAGTAGCTGTAACAGTCAGGAAAGGCAGGGTGCGATAAATGAGCTCTGTGTAGTTGATCAGGGTCCTCTCAAACCTGCTGTGAGGGTTTAACTCGTCAGGAGGTCATAAATAACTATGTAAATTAAAGTCGCGTGTAAAGTGTAGTAGCCACGTGTAAAAGTACTCCATATGCCACTAGAGGAAAGTTTATTATTTACACTTATCCAGTTATGATTATTATTACCCCATTTACTCTTTTGATTAAGCATCATAACGTCAAAAAAATGCATGGGTGAATTGTGCCCAACAAGACCCCAACATCCATTTAGGAAGAAGATGAGATTTATTTTTGTGTAGACTTTAATACATTTTTTTTTATCATAGTTAATTTAAGATGTTCAGTTAAAGACTTTTATTAACATCGTCATGTTTATTGTCTCGAGTAAAATTAAACAATCTAAATACAGCATTATCACCTCTACAACATACATACACTTAGAGTCCAGAGATGTTGGATCTAACCATAGCTTTATTAAACAAACAAAAGAAAAATAACATACAGTAAGGAAGACAGAGAGAATGTTAAGTATCATATAAACAGGTGCAAGAAGTGATTTTTGGTGTAACAGATTGGTCTCTTTAACACATTTTGACAAGGATAACCATAGTTAAACACTGACTGATTATTGCTTAAAACAAACTCGTAATAAACAGCTTGTCTATGGTTGAAAAGACGTCGTTTAACACGGGTAAGTCGCACCATTCAAAAGATAAACCCATTTTGCAGCAATCGTAGGGATCGTCCGGAATAGGCCAGTCATGTTCATCGTCAGAATCATCGTTGCTTTGATTCATAATGTCCCTTTTGACCTCTTTGCTGTGCTTATTTCGAATCATAATTTCTTCATGTAAGCTCTTACTCCAGCAGGTCGATATGGACACGTTGTCACAAGGCTTTGACACGCTGTACTGCACGTCCGGTATGGAACCATTCCACTTGAAAAGGCACCAAATTCTTTTGCTAACCCCATTCAGATCTCTCCAGATTTGATTGTAAAATATAAACCAGTCTATAGCAGGCAAAATAAGACGTGGTGTCTCTGAAGTAAGGTCTTCAACAAATTCAATAGAGTAGATTTCGACTGTGCGCGATGACTTGTCGAAAACAAATCCGCCTATATAATCACCAGACATCAGAAATTCCTGTTTCACAAAACCATCCTCTTCATGAAGAAGCTTGGTCAAACGAATCCTTTGATTTTTCTGCCATGCATAAGGAAGGGTTTCTTCTGTTTCAAGAGAACTTCTTGTCTGTGTTTCCGGAGTCTTTGGAGAAGCCATTGTTACTGTAGTGATGAGAACTATCTTAATGCCTGTTTAGACGGCAGATTCATAGGCAGGGCCTGTAGGTGTGAGACATCCAAGGATGTGACACATTCAACAGCCATAAAACACCCTGCTTGATAGAAAGATGTCTTTGCGGGTATTATCGCCCGATATTTGTAAAAACGCTACACGTTTTACAAGACAAAATATGTTTTGTTATGAGATGGGTGCCACGTTCTTTAACCAGATAAACAGTTTGGTTAAAGATATAATATATGTTAGCACTACCTAAAAACAATGGCATTATAATAATGTAGCGTAAATGCCTCAAGCGAAGGAGATGGGTTTTATTATAATTGTATTAAATCAAACAGTTCAAGGGAAACGTTGTCGTATATGAACAATGAGAACACCTAAAGTTTGCAAAAATTACACCAGATTGTATGTAAAAGAGGAAGGATAACGCATACAGTCGCACACGGCAATACACACAGAGTGTGATGTACAAACAATGTTCAATATAAACAATCTGTAGATTATCTCTTCACTAGCATTTGGCATGCGCTTTGATGCTAATACCAATATTTAAGCTAAACAAATACTTACAATTGTGACAATGTAAGATATGTTAATTATATATGGCATTCAGTTGGTGAGGGACAACATTAACATTTATGCAATCATCAGACGCTTTTATCCATAGTGACTTGCATTGCATTCAATTTTTCTTATGCTGTATTTGTAAATTGAGCACACATCATTCTGTATAAAGTTTATGTTCGAATTGTATCTTTAGCCTTTTAGAACGCATGTAGCGTTAGACCTCAAGTGTGTTTGCGTTAAAACGTTGTGTTGCGTTCCCTCTAACACCTCTGACAACTTTTGGCACATCTATTTACAGATTGTAAAATGTGAATTACAACTTATGTGAAGTATTCCAGAACAGTGGCTACATTTGAGTCCAAGATGACGATAATAGTTGATAGAACTTTATAATTTTTGTCAAAAAGCCCCAACGATAAAGACTGTTACTTCAATTCTTCATTAAACTCTTAATGTTGCTGGATCTCAAAGAAGAGTCTTCATCTAAAACAATACAATCCAACAAGAAATGTGAATAGTGTCATCTATATCTAGTGGTGTAGTACAAGAACAAAACCTTTACAAAGCCAAACTTAGAAACTTTCACAACTGCTTGTGAATGTTTTCTCTGAATTCATTAGAAAATGGCCCTTTCTTACATGCTGATCTCAGTAAACGGCCCTCTTGAACTACACAGGGGTTTGTGTGTCCATTATACCTGTGTAAAGCTAGTGTTTGAGATGTATCTATAGCCTTACGAGTGTGTGGACCTGTATTGAACAACCTCGAACTGTAATTGAATGTGCAACAGTTGTAAAAAGAGTAAAACAGCCAGACTTACTTTTCATGTTGATGGTTCATAAGATTCCAACCTCATAGACGGGTGAAAAGTTGCTCTAAAAGAAATATCAATTTAGTCAAACATTCATATAGAAAGACAATTACTTTATTTGTATTATTATTTTGTACATTATGTATATTTTTTGTTTATATATATATATATATATATATATATGATTTATTCCTGTATTGTTGATAGCTCTCAAAGAGTTTTAGCCTAAAAACAAAAGTGTGTGATTCTGGTGCAGTTAATGTTTTTTAGTAAATAATTTTAAAATGGCATGAGACTTACAAGTCAAACAGTCAAAATGTATCAAACAGAACTTGTTTGATATGAACAAGGTGATGAGTTCCAGGTGTGAAAATACACACCATGATCGTTTCATGAGAACTGCAAAACAACATGTTATCCTGTGGCTGTTAAACACCTCGGGTGAATAATTCTGAAATGTAGCTTTGTCAAAATAAAAAGTTTAGTCATACAATTCAAATGTTTTCTGATATGATCATTATGTCACAAACAGAGGATCTAAAGTTTTCAAACAGAGTTTTCCTGTGCAAACGAGTCGTGTTCATTACAGTTTGCTTGCACAGAAACAAGGCTGGTCATCAGGATATTCAAAATATAATAAATAACGACAGCAAAAGTTTTGTTTAAACGTAACAGACAACATGCAGTGCTTTAGTGATGTATACATGTTTAAACAATGGGTGTTTTTATTTTTACTTCGAATTTGGAGTGAAACGTGCTTTTGTTTATTGAAACAAACACACAAACTCAAACAGACACACACACACAAGCAGAAACAAACAAACAAATAGACACACACACACACACACACACACACACACACACACACACAAGCAGAAACAAACAAACAAATAGACACACACACGCACGCACGCACACATACACAAACAAACAAACAAACAAATAGACACACACGCACACATACAAACAAACAGACACACACACACACACACATAAACAAACAGACACTCACACACATGCATGCACGCAAACAAAACAGACAAACATAAACAAACAGACATGCATGCACACAAACAAAAAAACAGACACACAAACACACGCAAACAGACAGATACATACAAACAAACAAATACACACACACACACACATATGCATGCATGCATGCATACGAAAACAGACAGACACACAAGCAAATAAACAGACACGAAAATACAAACAGACAGACACGTGCACACATTTACACAAAAACAAACAGATACACGCACACCTTTTGGGACAAAAGCAAACAATTTATGCAAAAACTGTGTTCTTGTATAGTAACTCTACACAAACCTCATAGTCATATACACGTTAAACAACCCACGGATGTGAAAAATTTAATTATTATTATTAAAACTATTATATCTTTTGTTTGTTCATTGTGCAGTGTATGTGTACAAACACACTGTACAGCCTTTACAACTGGAGTATATTAAACAATTGATGGTATAAAGTGTTGTAGAAGTAAAAGGTGATGACATATTCAGTATATTTTTAAAATCATAAACAGAAATGCTGTGTTTTGATTTCTAAGTGATCAAATTAGGTATGCTTAAGGATTAAAATAATGTTTTTTTCTTTCTGAAAACATTGCGTTAGCTGTATGCTATACGTTTGTAAACTTATAATGCGCGTGCGGTTTTGCAGATTTGGTCTGAAGATCCGGTATATGAGTGAATGTTTCACTGAGTGGGGCCTCGAAAACTACTTCTATTGAGTAAACATTTTTAAAAACTGTAAGATTAAAAACACTTGGGTAAGATGTCTGTAAAGTAGTTTAGG
This sequence comes from Rhodeus uyekii, assembly GCA_037043235.1. Lineage (NCBI taxonomy): Eukaryota > Metazoa > Chordata > Actinopteri > Cypriniformes > Acheilognathidae > Rhodeus > Rhodeus uyekii. The sequence goes on along the minus strand of JAWRVZ010000072.1, from coordinate 175,641 downwards.
TAAACTTGTGATTCGTATAACGCATTTGTGAGAAAGTAATTTTACATAACATATTTTCAATAATCTTAATGTACAACAGTCTGATTAATTCTCTAATCAGAGGTTTGTAACAAAACTATCAAATATGCCTACGTTTTCTCTAGTATTAAATAACTAAATGTTAAAACATTAAACTTTTTAGTTTGCAATCTGAAGATGAATCAAAACAGTATAAAAACATTTTCCATCACTATGAGATAAGAGCTAAGAGGAACCTGTATTTAATACATGGATTAAAATCTTAAATAGCTTTTGTTTTTGCGGTATAAACGCAAGTTCTGATCGCAGAGGTGTTGACTTACATCATGCTTTTGTTTTTGTTTGTTTTTTGACTCAGTTGAAAACGGATGCAATTAATTTGAAGCATAATAAAGTCTAGTAAAATATATATTTATACTAATTTTCAAGACATTAGATAGTTTGAACAGTTTTTAACCATTTTAAATGTTTAAATCAACATTTTCCATATTACTCAGATATTTTATAGTGAAGTGAGTGAAGAATGAATAATTTTATTGCAATGTCTTATTTGAACAAGGCATAATTTGTTAAGTCTTTCAGGAGAACCGGTGTGTGCTGCATGACTGTTAACAAACAGGCCATCAGACCCTCAACTGCATCACAGGGGGAGATGGATAGTAGAAAAACCAGGGATCGGATGTCTGGGCCCTTATCATTGCTAAAATGCAAACAGAGTCTTTTCTTCTTCTGGTAGGTAAACCACAGTCTCTGCCTTCAGTTTTTAGATCAAACAACACTGATTTTGATGCTGGGTGTTAACAATGTAAAAACTTGCTTGGGTTACTTTCCCCACAGACAATCAAAGAAACAATCATGACCCCCAACGGCTTTCCCCCCACCAGACTGGATGGAGCCAGCTGACAGGAGAGGAGCAGCACCATTTCAATGGCACTCTGGTTAAGATCCATCCATCATTATATATCAAACCATAAAATCATCTGTACCTTTATTTGATTGACACTCTGACTTGCCTGCCTGTGATGCTAAGTTGTAAATCTAACCATAAAAACCTTTGACACCCAGTGAGCAGCCAATCGGGGGCAACAACACACACACATTTAACCCCTAAACACCTGTCTGTCAAACATTCACCGGACAGTTTGAGTGGCAGGTGGACAGCCGGACACAGGGTACAGCCATAAATTACGGCCATAAATCACACCATAAATTAGGCCATAAATCATCTTTGAGACAAGCTGTATTATATAACTACTGATATACTATACAAATAACATCATATTATTAACAACTGGTCATTAACACAAAAAGAGTACTATTGTGGGTTTTACAGGGAATACAATCACTGTCTGTGAGTACAACACCAAGCAAATGTGGAAGTGGTGGATCTCAGTCCATGATCTCTACAAACAGCTATAGTGCTAAAGAAGCCGTCTACACTACTATTGGAATCTTTCAGGTACAGATTCTGAATCACATGTTCAAACAATTGCAAACCAAACTATTTCAGCAAACACGCTCTCTTTGCAGGGAAATGAGGTGGGCATAAAGTATTTGAAAAATCAAATCCTTACTGATGTCAAGAAACCATCTGTCATCGCAGAGTTCCATATGGTAAAATTTCTAATATTTTTACAGATTCAGTTACACCACAACAGGTCACGGTCCAACACTTTTCTAATACTCTAATACGTGTGTATTTATTCCCGCTGAAGCTAAAAGAAATGAAACACGAGAACCTGGTACAGTTCTTTGGTGTGTGTATTGAGCCGCCTAATATCTGTATCGTCATGCAGTACTGCAAGAAAGGAAGCCTGAAGGTGTGTATACAGTGGGATGGGAAATGTTCAATTAAAAAATATTATTGGAACTGTTTGTCTATTCCTCTGCCAAGGTATGTGATCGTTCCGATTTACCGGGGATCTGATTGCTCATGACAACAGAACATTGTACTTAAAATACTCAGATCGGATACTTGTGTCACAGTCATGTCATGTCTCGTCACTTCCTGTTTCCTCATGTGTGATCCATTGTGTTCCCGTCTCGTTTGCCACTCCCCTTGTTAGTCTCGTCAGGTGTTATCCATCATCCAGTATATATAAGCCCTCATGTTCTCCCATGTCTTTGTCGATTGTTAACGTTTCCTATGTCGGTGCGCCTAAGTGTGTGTTTCTCCATGTTTCCTAGTTCTCCTAGCTATTCCAAGTTTTCGTTGGTTTATGCACAAGTGTGCCTTTTTGTTTCCATTTAAAGTGTTTTCATTTTTCGTTTTTTGTTTATTAAAGAGAGTTTTCAGTTGATCCCTGATTCCTCGCCTTCGTCATTTCACCACAACACACGCCCGTAACAACTTGATAGTGAATATTGAAATATTGATATATATTGATATACTGTATATATATCGATATATATTGAAAACATACTATGCTACCGGTTTAAAATACAACTCCTGAACAAATTGCTCTAACAAACAAAAACGTTGCACATACAGTACAATTCAATCATCAAGTATAAGCCAGTTCTTTTTAGTGTTTCAAATTGTAGTTCAATCCCCAAAGAAATGACTGACATATATCCTTGTTCATTCTTGCTCATCAATTTATAGGACTAATCATAAGTTTGAAATATATATACTATGTCCACATCATCAAACTCTTAGTATATCTGTTATTCTGTTTTTGAAACATCAGGACGTTCTTTGGAACAGTGAAATTGAGTTGGACTGGATGTTCAAACTGTCCTTTGCCTATGACATTGTTAATGTGAGTATGTAGTTTCAATAAAACGTTCCTCATTGCATTATATTGTATATATTTCTAGTTTAGTTTTTACAACAATCTCCATATCCACCATTTGGAACAAGACTGGTCTGCTTTTATACCACTGTGAGACCTTTTATTGTGGTATGTTCTCTTCAGGGCATGGAGTACATACATAAGAGCAGTCTGAAGTCTCATGGAAACCTGAGGCCCAGTACGTGCTTGGTGGACAGCAGGTTGCAGATCAAACTCTCTGGCTTTGGCCTGTGGGAGTTCAAATATGGCACCAAACAAAGACTGATCCCACTGGAAAATCCAAAGTATGAAGAGTTGTACTGGACTGCTCCTGAGTTTTTGAGAGAAGTCTACTACCCTTTCAATGGAAGCCAGAAAGGAGATGTCTTCAGCTTTGCCATAATCATGCGAGAGCTTATGTACAGTTCAGAAGTGGGCCCGTACCATGATGTTCACCTGGAACCAAAAGGTAATGCTTGTGTTGTATTTCTTAACACAAAAATGTTTTTTTCCTTTATAAAAGTAGCACTAGGTTTACTTGTATATCTCACAATCGTCATTGAATTGCATTACACTGTTTTGTCCCCACAATAAAAACAACAGAGCTTTGATCATAAATCTAAGTTTTTTAATATGATCGTACTAAGACATACTATTAGAAAACATAGGCATCTCAAATCTTAAAAAGGCTGCATTCCAAGGTAGGAAGACATCAAGGCACATCAGAATCTGTCTACTGAGATATTTTCATCTAGTTGATTTTGGGAGGCAGCAAATCATTTGTTGCCTTTGATATCACACAATCCTGTGCATTACTTTCCATAAAAGTTAAGCTAAACAGTCTGAAAGCTGTGGTTGGTGGTCAGTTTGCATGTAAATATACATCTTTTTTTACTTTTCTCATTTCTGGTGAGAAATTACTATTGTAGTAATTAAATATTCAATTCGTTTTCACCATAGCACTCTCAATTTTGCTGTAGCTGTCCGAAATCTGTCCGAAATCAGTTTCGGGAAGTACATTTGTGCGCAAATGCTGCCTGCAAAATCATTGGCTGATAGGGCAGTGATGCAGCAAGTCAGTTCCTTAAGTTTTCAGGCGCAGGCATAAAGTGATATTTGTATATATATATATATTTATATCATTTTTATCTTAGTCAGCTATACTGTTCTAAAGATGTTATTGATTTATTTTATAAATATGTAAGAATTACATCTTACTTTTGGCCATATAAATATTGCATATAAAAACTGTTGCTCAGTTTGGGCTTCTAAATAAAATGTTTTTCATTCTCGAGTATGAGTTCCACACGTTTCAATGTCATACCTATGAATGATAAAAGCCTGATGTATCAAATATGGTCCAAATGTTTTATATACGGTATATATACACACACACACACACACACATATATATATATATATATATATATATATATATATATATATATATATATATATATATACACACACACAGTATACAAGATTCAGTAAACCTCCTTTTTTAAACTTTTGGATTTTTCTGAAGTAAAGTGTAAACAGTTTTGTTTAACCAACTGAATTAAGTTTGGCTTCTCAGTCTGTGTGTTATTACATTCATCAGAGATTATCAAGCTATTAAGGACCCCTATAAGCGAGGAGCCCCTTAGACCAACCTTGTCTGCTGACATCTGTGATGAACGTCTCATACCCTTGTTAAGAGCCTGCTGGAGTGAGAACCCAGACCACAGACCCACATTCACCAGTATCAGGAGACAACTGCGTGAGGCTTGTCCTGAAAGGTGAAAGTCTTTGTCTGCTCAACGAGCCTGGCACTCCTAAATCTATTTACCTTTATTTATTCTAAGCTGTTTTATCAATGTCTAGCCATGCCAATATCCTGGACAACATGGTGAGCAAACTCGAGAAATATGCCAATCATCTGGAAGAAGTAGTGGAGGAGCGAACCAATCAGCTCACCGCAGAGAAAAGCAGAGCTGATAAGCTCCTATCTAGCATGCTGCCAAGGTAAACAGACTGTTATAGCATCATTGGGACTTTGACATTTTGTTAATGTATTTTTCATTACTCATATCAGCTAGCACAAATTGCCGCTAAAGCAGAGCTACATACAAGAGGATTGTATTACATATTTTATATGGGTAGAAAACATTTTAAGATTGTATTACAATTGCAATGCATGTAATCTTATGTGTGGAATGACAGTATAGTCCAGGGCAAGAATTACATTACTTTCACAGTCATATCAAAGCACTACTTCTCTAGTATCTAAATGCATCTTTACGTGGTTGTGCTGTATTATTACTCCTGAGATCTCCTGCATGTTCCTGTAAGATCAATGTAAGATCTAAGATCCTAAGCAAATGGAACACTATTTACCATTATGTTGATTTTAAAACAATTACAATTGTAATTAAATTTCTTACTGCGGCACTTGTTTATAACTTTATAATGTGAATTTACAATAAAACAAGAACAGTGACTTACTTTTGATTGAAAATCATTTATAAAATGCATTGATTTCACAGTAAATTACTGACTAATCCTATTTATTGTAAAACAACAAGATACTGTTTAATCTGTAAATTACTAGCATTTTTTTCATATTTACAGCTATTAATGATTATTAATGATCAATTAAATTGATCATAAACTTTTATAGTTATAAATTTGTCATACCACAGAACCATTCAAAAAAAATTTCATAACCCTGAAGCTACACTTTTCTACATTCATAAACCTAAAATCTCAGTGCTGATAAAACCTCATGGACATGTTCTGCGTAAATGCTTGATGGCAGTGTTTTTTTACAGGTATATTGCTGATCAGCTAATGGCTGGGAAATCAGTGGAGCCTAGAAGTTACGACATGGTGACCATCTTTTTCTCTGACATCGTGGGTTTCACCACTATGTGCTCCATTAGTTCAGCTCTGGAGGTGGTCACCCTCCTCAATGACCTCTACAGTCTTTTTGATGAGATCATCAAGCTATATGATGTCTACAAGGTAAAATGAAGCAACTGTGTCTGTTCATGCCCTATACAGGGGCTGGTATGGTTATTATAGAATATTCAGATTAAATGCAGAATTCTGTCTCTTGAATGTGTTTCAGACATGATGTGTCCTGTTTGCAGTGCAATGTGACGTAAATGGATGAAATACTTCAGTTTACAAGTTCCTTTGCATTTACTTTCACTATTTTTCCTTGATTAAATTATTATTGTAGGTGGAGACCATAGGGGATGCATATATGGTAGCCAGTGGTCTGCCTATCAGTAACGGTAATCTTCATGCTGAGGAGATCTCTACTATGGCACTCCACTTCCTCTTTGCCCTCAAAAGGTTCAAAATTAGGCATCTGCCTAACGAGGAACTGGCCCTACGGATTGGAATCAATTCTGGTATGCAAGTATTCTGTACTATAAGTGTGTTGTGGGCTATACATGTTGGAAGAGATGATATACAAGCAATGATAGTCAATAAAATCTTCTGTCCCTTGCACATACAGGCCCAGTGGTTGCTGGAGTTGTGGGTAATACAATGCCTCGGTACTGTTTATTCGGAGATACAGTAAACACGGCTTCCAGGATGGAGAGCAACAGTCTTCGTAAGGACTTTTCTTAAAAAAATTTTTTAGCAACTATTGTTGTGGAAAAAGTCTTCTCCTCTTTGCGAGAAATCACTCAGAGTTCCAGATGCCTAAGCTTAGACTTTATTGGTGGAGACAACAAGACTGACATGCTTACAGAACATCTAACCATCTCACTCCCTCTCCTTATCATTGCAGCATTTGGTGACCTAGCTAACAAAACCATTTTTTCTAGCATTCCAATGAAGTCCTAAATTATTTCTGAATGTTGTTTTAAATGTTTTTTGTTGGTTATGTAAACGTTAAGGGAACATTCTAATATCTGAGACTTTCTTTAACAAGCAGTTACATTTAAGAAATACTAGACAAATGTCCAACTAAATGTTTCAGGTAAAAACAATACATGAATGATGTATAAATAATGCATTTATTTTTTTTATAAGTTTATTTTTATTTTTTTATTTTATTTTTAAGTTTTTATTTTTATTTTTAAGTTTTGAGAACATTATTAAAGACCAGTTAACTTTAAATGAACATTCTATTAATGTTACTAAAAGAACTTTGAGAGAACCTTGCCTGCAAGAACATTAGCCAAAGTTCTAAGAATGTTCCCTGTTAACTGGGAATAGATTATATTTAACTTCTATTTTTCTGGAAAACAAATATTTTGAAATGCATTTTATTTCTAGAGGTTGATTCTTGCTCATGTCCTTTTCAGCACTGAGAATCCACATCTCTCAGAGCACTGCTGATATTCTCCTCAAGAATGGACATTTTGAACTGGAGGAGAGGGGCGATATTGAAATAAAGGTTTCTATAATACCACTCTTCTGGGATCACACTCAAATCTGCAGTATTTTTTATATTTGTACATGGATGATGTAGGAAGAGAAGTGTTAAAACATGAATTGATATTAATATTAAGAATAAAAAAATATAAAGAAATTAATATATTAATTTCTAATTGAAGTATTTAATAAAAAAATAGATGCATTTTCACTGGTGGTCACAGGCTTATGAACAGTGTCTACTGTCATGCCACATCTGTGCATCCAATTGTATCTCTGATGTGTTTTTTAGGGAAAGGGAACACAGAAAACCTTCTGGTTGACAGGCAAATCTGGATTCAGGTTTCCACCCATTGGTCAGGACTGTGATGCAAGTCCTAAATCAGGAACAGATGTAAGTATCAAGCCACTTCTGGTTATTTTTATTTACAATTTATGGTGTTTGGTCATAATGCAAAGTACTATATGGAGATCTGACACACTGTATATGGACAGTCTTGTACTGTCATGTCTAAACAGGAGAAAAGCAAAGCAACCTTAGCAAATGATGGAGAATTTAAAGACAGAAGAGCAATCCAGCGGACCCCAGCCGTGGCTAAAACGACAGAAAAGCACACACTTACTGTACCTGATATCTGATTTGACTGTGTGTGTTTTTTTATGTACTCTTGGATATTAGGACATTACAACATATATTGTAAACTTTTAAATTTTATTTAAAAACGATTTTTTTTTTGTTATCAATGAAGATAATGTCAAGACAACATCTTTTAAAAGAATTTAAAAATATTTTTCACATAAAATGCAAGATAAAAACAAAAATGTTTCAACATCTGTTACACTAAAGATTACCTTCAGATATTGTTTGAAAGAAAATGCAAGTGAACATTTAAAGGAATGAGTTGATACACTCCCTGAGACACGTATGGTGTGTGGGTGTGTATGCATGCATGCATGTCTATATTTAAGTATTTGTATGTGATTGTATAAGTGCAAAAGCATGTTTCATTGCATTTTCGGGACCCACATTTGGCCACATCACAAGCTGAAGTATCCTAAAAATTCATTCAGTAGAAATATGGACACCAGACACAGAAATGGGCCTGTAAAAAAGCAAGATAAGAAAAGGGTAATCTTTAATGTTATTTAAAAAAGTGAGCTGTTTATGTATAATAAGACTATTTATGATACATAAGATATGTCATTTAAAAAAGTTTACATGCACTAAAACAAAACATGTCAAAATCATTCACGTGTCTCGCATTGCATTGATAGTACAAACTTACCTGCAAGATAGACATCACTGGAGGAGTGTTGTGCTGTAGGCAGAGTTATGTGGTTTTAAAACAAATGTTCTTGAATATCAAACTTGAATTGTGCAGAAGAAAAAAATGTTTGAGACCTCTGACTTGAAACTCCATGGTCAGGATGCCTCCATTTGGATCATGCTCAAATTCAGTGCTTCTCGATGTACATGGAGTCTTGGATAGTTAAGAAGAGTCTTAGTGGAGCTGAGTCTAAGTACAATAGCATTAAATTGACACTGATACTCACAGGCTGACAGAATAGCTTCTCCCCATCACATACTTGGACCTCACAGTGGAGCCACACAGTGGACACTTTCTCTAGCCGCTGGAAGCGGAACGAATTGAACTTGAACATGGACCGACTATCTTTGGCATTTTCGAATATGGTGACTGTGTTGTCTAAGGAGCAACTGTGAACCAGGACCATATGTATATATATCACCCAGTGAGCAGTATTGATTCACACTGACGCAAATTCTACCTAATATGTTTGAATTGACAATAAAACCTTACCTGTTCTGAATCAAAATCCACCTTTTCCTGTCAGTTGAATATGGAGTAGGTGTTGCCCAGCAATTTGTTATTACTACTTTGAATCTATAAACATTAAATAGCGAGTCTTTTTAACTGAATTTATGAATCTGTGTATTTTTTTTCCTTTGTTTTGAGCAACTCACCTGTTACTCAGTCCTTTTGCTTCAATGCCAATGAATACCTCTGATCCGATCTCGGATGTGTCAATCACGTACGGTGCATCTTTTGCGTAGAGGAACTTTGAGTTCTACAAACCATAAAATAGACAAAAAAGTTCAGTTAACTGTAAAATTAAAGTTTTATACAGTTAACATAAATTGTTTATGTGTGTGTGTGTGTGTGTCTATATATACACACACACATACACAATTTATTTACACATATATTAATTTATATTCTTAATACAATTAATAGTTTTTTATGTATTGATTACGTACGAATTTGACCTTTATACAAAATGTCACATATAAAATGAAGGAAATGATGAGGAAATTTCCCTTTTGTACTTTCTTCATCACGGGACGCTTTTAAGAAAAGCTGAAGTACTCACTGTGAAGACGTTCATAGACAACTGAGACTTAAAAGAACCTAAACTCCCGTTGTTGACATAAACTGTTGCCACTCTGGAAGAAGCAGAGGGTTTAGTAAAGACGCTGCAAGTCAAGGGTCAGAATGCACAGGCTCCATGAAATCTACACCTGCTGGACTTGATGTCAGTGTAACGGGGTCTACCTTTGGCTAAACACGGCATTGTTGACCAGATAAGCCGCTTTATAAGTGCAGCTGAACGTGTAGTTGACAGGCTGGTTCCGGACAGTGAGAGAGGAGTCGTTGGATACAATTGAGTTGTAGAATATGTACCGTGGGTCTTTTCCTCCTACATACTGAAAGGAAGGCAGATACATTTTATTTAGTTCAGTAAATACATATTTTTAATGAAATGAATGACGTTAGGATATATTAAACCAATCAAACATCTCACCTCAGATAGGGTGCCGCAGTATGAGTGATTCTTAGGAGTGAGGTCTGGGATGGTGAAGCGATAAAAGCCCGGAGTGTTAATTCCAGTGTAGCAGACGCCGCCCAAGGACAGCTGGCCAATCTCCCATCCATATGGACATTCTGGCACATTTGCAATGATGGCATTGGGAAAACATGACACCATCACGTAATCTGAAACAGACGACAAACTGGTCCGTCAGGATTATCTATCCGATTAAATCATGCTAACAACAAATATGCGACCCTTTGATTCACACTGAGAGGAAATGTTACAAATATGATGCTTATTTCACATTTACCAGCTTTCTGAGGTGCACAGGCCCACGTCATGGGGAGGAGAATCAAGAGAACACCAACAGATGCCATTTCCTAATGCTGAACAGAGATAACTAAACATTTACCTAAAATATCTTTATACTAGATACAAGTTCACTCATGACCTGAATGGTCTACATATATACATATTCTGATTATTTTCAGCGCAAAAGCACTGTGATATTTGAAGCTCGTACCATACAAATGCAGAATCCAGAAGAAGTGTTGCCTCAGGTCTCTAGAAGAAGGTTTGCATGGTTCCTATGTGGTTCTTTTGCAGGTAAAAGAAGATAAAAACCTAAAAGCAGAATTCATTGAAGACAGCACAACAGCTGCTTTATAGGTCCACAGGTAGGCAGTAACCCCCCTTGCTTCTTTGGTCAGCCAGTCTGGTGAGGCCTTTTGGTGATAGCATTGTGAAGGAGAGCACAAAAGCTCTCTGTGCTGGCCAGACATTGACTTTTAAATGACCAACGTCTCAAGGGGAAGACGATTTTCTCAGCTTTTAATCAAAAAACATAGTCATTTCTCTTATATATTTAATTGTCACATGAAAAAATCCTCTCCCGATAATGTTTCAGCCCTTTGCATGTGTTTCTGATAGGTACTTGGTGGTGTCACCTTCTCATGGTCTCGTTCTCACCAGCAATTTTTGTGTAGAGTAGAAGTGGGCATCTTCTTAGGGAATTTGAAAATGAGCTTTCCAATTTAGACTCACTCCAGGTTATGTAATACTTTTCAGTCTCTGCCAGGCAGCCATGCTGATCAGTGGATTACCATCAGTAGTTACCTAATGTGCCCCAATCATGCCAGACTGAGTCTTAAAGAAGCACAGTGTCATTAAGGTCAGTCTCTTTGCGCTAAGCCAAAACAGATCCAAAAGCAATACAGGTGTGCACAATCATCACTCATTTATGGAATCATAAACTTACAAAGTTCCAAATGTCAAGAACAGAACATTTCCACTTTTGTACAACAGCAAAATGTCATAACAATGATGAAGTATTATGGTGTAAACAGTCCCCAACTCTTTTTTCAGAGAGTTACAAAGGGATGCAGGTCAGGAAGCAAACTTTATTTGTAACCACTTGAGTCAGATGACGGCAGGAGCGCTTAGATTCGTGATATACCACCCATGTCATCACCTATGAACTGGTACTTTCACAATCCCCGAAAACATCACACTGGGGAACAAGTGCACAAAGGGGATTTAAGATTTCCGTGATGAAACATACAAAAAACAGTGTATGGATGGGGTTATAGGTGAAAATGGCCTCCTGATAAGGTAAGAAGCCTGAAGACAAGCACACAAAATCTGATAGTCAAAAGATGTGCCATTCACAGAGATTGTGTTTCGGCCTCTGAGGAAAGAGAGGCACTTAGAGAAGCAGCATTTATCCTCAGACAGTGTGTCTCCTTCAATTTTAGGACAGGAGAGGATCCCCGTTTAGCCTTTCTTCATGTGTATGATTCAGGAATACAGTTCAGCCAGTTCAGTTCGGTCGCAGTGATGTCAATAGGTTTAACACAATTAAAACTTAATCTATGTGTGGCAAACAGATGCGTCTCAAACCCCATGAGGCACTGTCTCAAATAATAAAGAGCAAAATGAAGGTTCATTAGATGAGGTAAATTAAAATTTATTTTAATTGAAGTCATATTTTAATGTGAATAATATATTATTTAATATAATGACAAACAATAGTTAAAACAATTGCCATGAGTCTAAAAACATTATTCATTCAACAATTTGCATGTATCTATTAAGTAAACGCTAGTGAAAAAACCTATGATAAAATGTATTTAAAATACATTTAATTCAGTATACTACAATTCATTAACATATTTACTGACATTTCGCTAGAGACTTATAATTAAACTTTATTTGGACTGCTACTTTTTTGCACAATCCTCATTTCTTAACATTAAGCCTAAAATGTTTTAATATCATTAATATCATGAAAAAGAGACAAATACTTCATTTTTAGGCCTTAATCAACCATGTAATTTTTCATTTAGGTGATTTTACAGAGAGATAAAATATCACTAACTGTTTTTGTAAACTCAAAACATACACAGAGCCAAAATTAGCTAATTACGAGCGCTAGTGTAAAACGATAAGGTGCAGATAGCAAAGAAACAGATATCCCACGTGATTAAATTATAGCACACCAAAGGTTACTTTCTCTTGTGCTCATTACCATGTGAATAAAAGCGACCATTTGGGATACATTAGAGTGCAATGCCTGACAAAAAACTCCACTCTGAGGCCCAGAGCCCAGGGACAGCTAGCGTTACAGCTAACTATGAAGAGCCTTCCAGGTGTTCAAGCTGTTCAGGTGCCTCGAGACTTCATTGTGTTACGTAATATGGGGTGTTCATGTCATACCAGAAGCAATGCTAAATATTTGTGCTATCTTTCATTCATTCAGAGGCTTCACCTGCAAAGCATTCATGGCCTTTTATCATGGCCTTTAGAGCAATGCAAATAACTATAGCCTCATCTGCATAGGCACTTTCATCCACTTTCATAACGTTTGCGGTTCGTTGTTAGAGTGAGGGATTTGAAGATACATTTGGTGCTGATCAAGTTGAAATGAGTTACCCAAATCATATATAGAGATCAGAATATAAAGGGGTGGGATCTAAATTTGGACAAACAGGTAAATCACCTTGAACAGTGGCTTTCAACCAGGAGGCCCACTAGATGGCATCAGAAAACTTCCAAGAAGGTTTTGAGATGACTTTAAAGGGATAGTTCACCCAAAATGTTATATTATCTGATCATTTACTCACCTTCAAGTTGCTCCAAATCTGTATGGGTTTGTTTGAACTGTTGAAAACAAAAGAAGATATTTTGAAGAATGTGGGTAGACAGTTTCAGGTCCCAGAAACAGAACAAAGAAACTCATAATTTGGGTTGAGTAAATGAAGAATTGTATCATTTAAAATGAAACAAGCATTAGAATAAGACAAAACAACTAAACCTCAAGATATTTCCTAAAAGTGTGATTTCTTGTGCTGGAAGAGTCTTGTAATAACTCCATATTTATAATATATACATCAATTATATTTGCTTTATCAGAATGTAAAACATTAAAGCATCCCTGTTTGAAAACCACACAAGCAGTTACAGTATGTGGTCAACATCATTTGCATAAGCCTTCGTTCCTCTATTCTGGACAACAAGAGAAGAAAAAAATCACTATGGAGGGAAATACATCAATACATGTATTCGCTCTTACGTCATCTTGAAGTATAGGATCCTTAAACTGCCATAGCTCACAAGAGCAGACAAGAAGTGATGAGAAAAGGCACAATGATGCCTGACCTGTGACAGCACAGTAACAAAAATGAATGACCATTGACAACAAAAAAGTTTTATGCTTTTTTTTAAACGTGAGAAGTACTTGAAAGTGCAAAACTCATCCTATAGGGTTCGTCACTGTCGAAAGTCAAAAGAGGCTAGAGAAATATTTATGATATTCTAGTTGCTGTAGATATGACTTGGACCCCAATGTCCCCAAAGTCTATTTAATGGGATATCTCCACAAGATATTTATTACTTGTCCAGTGACAAGAAGTTTATGTCCTTGAAACCCAAACCTGCCTCTTTTCCATAGACTAGGGCACAAGGATAAATGTTGGTATAATTAATGTAATTAAAGAGGAACGTGTCCAGACTATATATATATATATATAAATAAATGTTCTTGTTCCTTTGTGAATACACAATTAAGACCCAGCAGGATGTCTGGAAGAGACTTAAAAAGACTGCTTGGAGACATCAACACTGCATTCAGATTAGTAAGGTGAATTTCATGCAAATAGTCTTCTTTTAAGTTCTACCACAGAGCTTATCTAAAGATCTTTATCCAAAGATCAAGCGCATGCAATGTTTCGTTTAATGTGCAGATCATCTCCTGCATATTGTAATACTGCACATTAGTAAGCATTATATTAAATACTTTTTGTCATATTGTTTTAAGTTGTATATTTAGGCATATGGCATTAGTTAATCATTTAGAAAATTATCATCTAAATTAATACACTGTGAAAATGAATCATGGGTCTTGTAATTTTCATTTAAAAAACTAAGGTGATCATTGAAAAATAGTGTGTATATTTTATTAATAAAATTGTGGTTGAGTGTTGTATGGAAAATATTATTGTACATTTTGTATAATACATTTTCCTATTTTTTTCAAGGAAACTTAAGTATTTTTGAGGCTTTAATTGAGGAACTGATCAAGCTGATAAAATTAAAGAAAGAAGGCTGCCTATTTATTTTAAGAAAATTGGCTCAATTGTGCTGTTTAATTTCGAGAAACCATTGTTAGTTCCCAGCATGCTTTGCATATGGCTGAAAATGGACAGTAAATATTGAAATGAAGTGTTATTTTATGTGTTTTTGAGTGAAGGGAAACTTCTGTTAATGTTTAATGATTATTTGTTTGAAATTTGAAAGAGTTTTGATTGTTAACTTTAAGAAGAGTGGACTGTAAGGTTAGGTTGTGTATTGCCTGAACTGTATATGTTCTAATAACATGAAGCACGCAGTAAAAAGGTTTTTCTACTTGTGCTGTACACAAACATACAGTATTTTCATTGTACAATATTACTCAAAGTAAAAAATAAATTCCATTCACTCTAAATCATACACATTTGAGAGTCAACTTAAAATAATAAAGCAAATTTCACTGAAAATTGTAAATTCATTGTGTCATAGACTAAATAATTTAGTAGATGTCACATGATTTATTCAAGCAGATTCCATTAAAGAAATCAAGTCTCAAAAACTACTCAAAAATATAATCTGTAATATTATTATAATCTGTAAAACCAGTGTGTGTTTCTGATTGCGTAGCTTCCAGAAGAGATCAGATGAGCGACAAACAGAAGCTACATTCAAATCCAAACTCAATTTATTTACTGAATGAGCACTGTGCTACTGTACATCAGATTTTTTTTTTGCATCGTACTTTTTATTTGAAACTGTTTTAGTGTACTTTTACTTTTTATTGATTTTTTTTTTCTTTTGTACTTGTGGGAGCAAGATCTCCCCCTGCCCAATTCAGCTGAAAACTGGATCTCTCTGTTGGAGTCAAATAGGTGTGCGCTGAAAATAACACAGAGAATATAGTTCATGGGGATGTTTACATAAAGTGCATTATAAAGTGCATGGAAGTATCTTGTTTTATATATATAAATATATACTTCCATTCGGGAAAAAAAGGTTTAAATTTGAGGAGGGGGGACCAACGGACAATGCTTACATTTTTTCCATTTACCCATAAATATATATATTTTTAAACATCAAAGAAGGTTGCATTTAAATCACACTTTTAAAAAAATGAGGATATCTTATTATAAAAGGAATTGTCTCCATTTTCACTGACAACTAGCTTTGTATATCAACCCAAAAATTTTAAGTAACCCCACAGTAAAAGAACAGGTGATAAAAAAGAAAAACAAAAGCCATGTCGAAAGAAAATTGTTTCTGTAAAAAGTCAACTGTGTAAATCTTTATGCATTTAAAATGCATAATAATATAATAATAAATATTATATATATATAATATTTATTATTATATTATTATGCATTTTAAATGCATAAAGATTTACACAGTTGACTTTTTACAGAAACAATTTTCTTTCTACATGGCTTTTGTTTTTCTTTTTTATATATATATTATGATTATTATTGAACATAACATTGAACTAAATAAAACATTGAAATAAATCTTGAAAAACGTTTCACAGTACAGTTGAGTGTAAATCTTGGTCTTTGTTTGTACAGTAATTCTTTTTTTAATGGCTACCTGTCTGTTTTGTTCAATTTACTGTAAAGTAAAGTAAAAAAAATACAAAAAACGTTTCACACACTGTAAGCGCGACACACAGCGGCTCCGTCGAGAACGACAGCGCAGGGCAGGCGGAATAAACTCAGCTGTCATGCATCTCTCCCCTTCTCCTCACAGCGCTCAGCGTCTATCTGCCGCTTCCAAGGACGACCATTTCAACAGCGATGGCGCATCAAAGACAGATTCTTGAGGTAAAACTTTCCTCTTTGCCCACCACGCTTTGCTTTCTCATTTCTCCGAGGTTAATGCAGGTCGAGGATGGGCGCAGGGTGGTTAGTTAGCAAGCTAGCACTAAGGGGAAGGGGTTGCTCGCTGAGTGCAACCGGCAAAACCGCATGACTTTAAAACAAGATGAAAATACGTGATGATTTGGGGTTGATCGCAAATACGTCAGGCCGGGCATTGCGTGTCTTAAATCAGTTTCACATCGAACGCCGTCGGTTTAATAGTAATACACCGTTTACAGTGGCTGGATATGGACGAAACGCCCTGACTGTGCAGCATGCGCTTCTTTTCTAGGCAGTTTGCTCGCGATAAACGTGGTTGAGTTTATTAAAAAGACTCAGTTAAAGTCAGTCAGACGAGGACGGCGGCGTTCAAGTTGCAAATAGAGTACAAAACAGGCCCTGAAACTCTTACATTTTAAGTGTTGTTTCAGACAAATAGCCAGTGAAACGTGCTTAACCTTCAGAGGATGTTCATATTCAACCTCAGGAGGTCAAACTAAATATTGCGTTGAGCTGTTTTATCTATTTTTAATATTTTTTTTAAGAGTCGAATTATCTTTCCCGGTCTAAATGAAAGCGATAAAATGTATTGAAATGAAAAATTAAGTGACAATAAAATAAAAAATTGAACCAAAATGGCGACGGCTTCAATTAAAGTTTTTCACTTAGACTAATGTAAGTCGAAGCAAATGTTGATTTGTAGTAGGTGGGTCTCGTCAAAATCATAATTTAGATTGATAATAAGTTTACTAAAGATGTCACAACAGCATGACATTGTCCCTCTGATGTTACAGGACTCCATTTCTTGCATATTGACGTTGGACTGTTATATTATTATTATTAATATTTGGTCTTCCCAGTCTTTTATTTACGGACTTGTTGTGTTTATTATGAGGTTTAGCCTATTTTTAAATATGATGTAATCGGGAAAAGGTCTCAACGTATTAACTAACATCATCTAACAATGAGCAATTTGTTTTTGACTGTTTTATTTTCACGTTAGTTTCATGTTAGCTAATGTTCACAAATACATTTGATTTCAATAATGTGTTAGTAAATGTTGAAATGAACTTTAACTGAGATTAATGAATCCTGTAGAAGAACGGTTCATTCTTAATCCATGTTAACTTATCTAGTTAACAAATTAAATTTTAAAAGCTTTCCTGTAGAAACAGTAGAGGGTGGTGCTTGCAACGGCAAAGTCCTGGGTTCGATTCCCAGGGGAAGCAAGAACGGATTACAATGTCAATTTGTTCCTTGAATCCAATGTAAGTCGCTTTGGGTAAAAGCGTCTGCCAAATGCAACTAAAGTGTTACCATGTTATCGCTCGCTTTTCTTCTTCTTCTTTTCTCTTTTCATTGTTTTTACCTGAGGGATAAACTGTTGGAGGCATTTTCTTCCCCAAATTGTTAAATTATTTTGATGTTATAGCATCTTCTCATCAACAATTCATCCATTCAATTTCTTACAATTTCCACCTCATCAGATTTAATCAGTCATAACTGTTTAAAAGTATGTTGTTATAATTCAGACTATTTCAGTACAATGTTTAATTATCATTGCCTTGTTTTACAGTTCAGATGAACAGATTGCGAGACAGATTAACCCACTGGCCCGCATTGCTGGTGGATCAGATACGATTAAGTGAAAAGCTATTGGCATCAACTATGGATTACAGCTCCATTGACGTGGAGTGTGTGTTTGTTGACTGTTAGGTGCTCATTTTTTACTCCGTCACCAACTGTATAAGAAAATGCTGTAATCCATATTGAAAACGAGCTGCATGGCTCGATTTTGGCACATGGTAGACAACCTTAGATGTTGTGAAGTTGATAAAGATTGCTTTAAAAATGTAGATCCTACAGGATTTTTTCAGTCAGAGCCCATTCAGCAACTTTTTAAAGATTCACAGCAAATTCAGGCCTGTTTTTCAATTTGTCGGTCTGTCTCTTTTCTGCAAGCTTTGTCATCCAGCCAGACTCTCAGAAAACGGCCTTCTCTTCTCCTTTCTCATCAGTGTACTGATCGCCCATTGGTGTAGATCACATCAGACAATGCAGGCAGGGCTTCAGAGTTCAATGAACTCCCGTTTAGCAGCTGGCTCGCTGTACACCTCGCTCTCTTTTTCTCCCTAGGCCCGATCAGCATGTCCTCTGCGTCTTGCTTGGGGTTGTTATTCTTTGTGGAAGAGATTTCCCCCCCTGTCCTCTTGCTAGCTTGGTTTGCTCCAGTCATTCATTCAAAAACCCACTCTTCTGCTGACCCACTTTCACTCTAATGAGCGCATGTGATTGAGTGATATTAATTACCGGTACATTACAGTCAGCCAAGAAATGTGGGCAAATGTGATTAAAATATATTATGATTTTTCTTTTTAACACTCGTTTAGTTGTAAAGCAGTTAGTGACCAATTTTGTAGGTCATTCACGTGATTTAGAGGGGGATATCTTTAAGGAATAGTTATTACAAGAGATGCACTACAGTAATCCCTCGTTTATCGCGGGGGTTACGTTCCGAAAATGACCCGCGATAAGTGAAATCCGCGAAATAGAAAACTTTTTTTTTTACAATTAGCAACTATTACATGTAAATACAGTGACTCACGTGTAGGCCGTTTCACAGCTCTTCAGACTGGGCCGCTGCATCCTGACTACGCTCTGCAGTGTTCTCTTCTTCTGAAGCCCGCGGTGCAGGTGTGTTTGTTCGGGAGAAGAACATAGTGATAGGCAGCTGTTGTCGCTCTTTTTTCTTCTTTGCAAAAAGATCCTTGTACACCGACATGCCACCATCGATTACGTTGGAGAACTGTAATGAACGGCCCATCAAAGGGTCCCATTCCTCAGCTAATCGCTTAAGTTCAGTGGCCATTCGCACCATGGTTGCTAAGCGACCAAGCGTTAGTCCTTCCTCCGTACACATAACTGCACGAGACGACAAAATGATAGCACAATTCGTAGCATGTTTTGATACAAGAAGCGGAAGTGAGTTTTTAGCGAATCAGAATGCTGAGCACAATGCACCAAAAAAAAAAAAAAAATGCATTATGAAAATCCGCGAAATAGCGAATCCGCGATAAGTGAACCGCGAAGTGGCGAGGGATCACTGTATACAGTGGAACCCGGTTATGTTGACGGCCTCGGGGGTTGCAAAAAAGCGTTGAGATAACCGAAGATCGAGAGAAGCAAAAGCCAATATGCCGATTTGTTTGATGAAGTGATCGGCATAAAAATGTACATACACTGCACATGTTTTCTAACAACAAAAGGCATATGTGCACCAACTAACAGTAGAGATTGTAACGGCTACTTCATGTTTATGTTGGGAATATAGCTTTAATATGGCATATGTAGTTTTGTGCGCTGTTCTGGTGTGAGCGCGCACGGGGAGGAGAGTGTTTTGAGTGAGAGAGAGATAGTCGCTCTACCGCTGACTGTTATATAGCATCATCTACTGTTTCTATTTTCCTTCTTTTATTTGTGATGTTTGTCAAAGTGTTTTCTTTTTCCTGGTTTGTACTTGCGCTCTTTACATGTTTGAGAAGAGTGTGCTGGTACGAAACCCGAGTGACCAGTTTAATCGCCTCAAGTTTTTTCATTTCCATTTAGCTGGGCAGTCGTCAACCACTCTGACAGCTGGTGCAAGATTTACCAGTATACGCTAAAAACCTCCTTCGATTCTCGATACAAAACTTTAATTACATTCTCCAACATTGCAAACACAATTTTGCTCACACCATAAACAGTCACAACACACATAAACACATTCACTCATAACAGTCATTGCCTGAATTCCCTTTCAGTTCTTATTTAAAACAGTTTATTTTAATTTGTAGTGTTTCGTTTTTAATTTAGTATTAGCCAATTATCGATTAGCAGACATTGATATCTGTCAGACTTTTTGGTACTGGGATGGGCTCTTTTGAATTGGGCCAGCTACCCAAACAGAACACCCTAGAAACAAGCTTAAAAAACATCTAGAAAGCTTAGAGCAAACATGTACAAAACTCATGCATTTACAGCGGCAAGTGATGTTGTTTAATGAAACGTGAAAATCTAGTTGCATATTTTATGCAATGCTTTATGATCTGCATATATATTCATTATGAGCATGCATAGCAATGCTGTTGTAGCCGTTGCTATTTTAAAGACCTTAGTCCGTTGGTTTACGCATAAAGTACAAGAGAATCAAGAAAAACATGCCACATCCTCAGTGCATTCGACCAATGGACTAAACAGTCCCGCTGCGGCTTCTATAATGCCCTTGTGTACTGCTGATAGGGTGTTTTTGAAGAAGTGCAGTCACAGAGGAAATAAGAACAACCCATAATAATAGATACAACTGTTTGACTGTAGAGGAAGTGAAACTCTGCACCTTTAAAGAGCATGCCATATTTTGAAGATTGGTACACTTCCTGCTCCTGCCACATTCAAATGTTGATTAGAAAAAATATCATATGTAAGATTCAAATAGTTTTCGGTCCATTTGTTGGGAGTGATTTGTTTCTCGATGCCCTGAACACATGACATCACGGATATCTCATGTGGTTTTCAAAGGGTACATTCTGCACCCGTAAGTTGGCACAGGCTTTTTTTTTCCACAGCTTGTCTTCCATAAATAAATAGCTTTGAAAGGGCACAAGCACCGTTCGCTTTTTGTTGTGACGGTCTTCCAGTATTACTCTTGCCTGGACGGCTGCTATATGGTATGCTACAAAAGCCCCCCTTTTTACGACCCGTTTTTGAGAGAGACACACTGGAGAGTGGACTCTCTCATCCACTGGTTAGTAATGTATGTAGCAGCTGGTCACCCAGGCCGTTATGATAGAGATTTAGAGGTAATAAGAGTGGCTGTGTCCTCATCACACATGCGCTCGATTGGGCAACTGTGAGCTTAGCTGAGGTGTCTCGTGTGCTTTGAGCTGTTGTCAACGCTGTCGGTTTTCTTTAGCCCAAGGAGGTGAATCATGTTGCATTTTTTGTTGACTTTCTTCCTGAAATCTTTGTCAAAGTGATCAGCTCACCTGGAACCACCTCAGCGGGTTTGGTGAGCTTTATTTGTTTGCTGTGATTGGTTGAAACGCGTCATTCGACTTTGCTGTTATTCAACCGCAGCTGAGCTGGAGGTACCATGCAGAATAGATGGCACAATGGTTTCGCTTTCTGTGGAATATTTTGCCGGCTGCGGTGATCTATTGTGGAAAGCTGTAATCAGAGTCTGTGCTTTGACCTACAGCACAGAGGGCGGCAATGGACTGCCTTTCATTCTCTGTTTTTCTCTCCCTACCACAGTTTTGTTGTTGATGTTTGGTTTGAAGAGAGGGGATGGATGTCCGCATGGTTCTGGGGGGTCCAGATAACATTCTACTGGCCAATAATCCCGACGCAGGAAGTGGCTGTCTGAAGCATCCCTGTGAGGACCAGGTAAGCATGGAGAAAACTAGCGCATACTAAGGCAAGCGTCAATAGCTACGTTTCCTTCCAAAATTACACTTTTAAATTGGCCGAATAATTGGAATTTCGCTTAACACTTTTGTGAATCATCCTTTCCGTTCTACGTGTTCAAGTGAAATAGTCACTTCCTGCGAAATTGCCACTAAATATATAAAACAAACATATATTGCTACAGTTGGGGAAGCCACTGTGATTTAATTTTTATTTATTTATTTATTGTTCCCTTTGGGCACCCTGGAAACCACTCACAACTGTTATGTCTGCAAATTATTATTATTATTTTTTGACATGACATACTCTACTCAATCCCGTTAACATCAGTCATTGAACCTATAAATCACATGGACTCATTTTATTTGGACAATACCACATTTTTCATTGGCATTGTAACTATTTGGCTTCAAAAACACCACAGGATTGTTAGCATATGTTGATAGTTCGGTCAAAGTTTGACTATGCTGTATTAACACTGATCGATTACCTAATTAAAGGTAAGAGTAAATCTATTTACCTAGTTTAATGTTTCATAGGAAAAGGTTGAGTTTGTAAATATTAGTTAAGTAGCACGAATGAACTTAGATTAATAAATGCTGCAAAAATACTTACTGTTAATGTTAATATCTGTGTATATGAATATATTTTCCACGTTGTATTAATTAGCTTTAGATGATGTATTAGGAACTAACATGAATCAGCAATGAATATATAAATTAACATTAATTGAGAGAAAATAAATGCTCTAAAATAATCCTGATTAGTTCATAATACCTAATGCATTAATTAATGTAAACAAATGAAACCTTGTTGTAAAGCATACTCGGAATAACTTGTGGTTGTACCACTGATCATATGCACCATTAATAGAGTATTTCTCATGTAGGACAGAAGCTCCAGCCCGTCTGTCCTTCGTTCTGTGACCACCACATGGAAGGAGGGTCTGCTGAACAGAAAGAGACCGTTTGTTGGAAGATGCTGTCACTCTTGCACACCCCAGAGTCAGGTTAGCTTGTCGAAGCTTTGGCATATTTACCGAATGCACATTTACGTGACTTGAAGCTTTTTTGCGGTTTATGTTTTGTATATTGACTTACTCCGTTTATGTGTTGCAGGAGAGGTTGTTCAATCCCAGCATCCCTTCTCTAGGGCTCCGTAATGTGATTTACATTAATGAAACGCACACAAGGTAAACGTCAACCTCTACATGACCACTTTCCTCTTGTATACTTCGAATGCTAACTTGTTGCAAGTTGCTTGGTTCCACACCTTTCCGTTTAGTATAATCCATTAATATAGTTTAGTTTTAGTATTCGTCATTACATTTACATTTACTCATTTAGCAGACGCTTTTATCCAAAGCGACTTACAATTTGAGGAATATAGAAGCAATTTGTCCAAAGGATACAAAAACACATAAGAGCGCTTACAATACAAAGTTTCAAACATTCTGAATATAAGTAGCACAAGCATGGGGAGTAGAGAAAAGGGAAAAAAATTTTTTTTTTTTTTTTTTTTTGGTGAGTGCATGTGTCATTAATACCATAGTTGGTCAGATGTAGTTTTCCAATAAATGACCATCCTTGTTTTTACATTCAAGTTCAAATGGAAGGTTGTAGGTTTCTGTGAGGAGTGGAAAGTCTGGAAATAAATTATTAACACTGTTTGTCAGGGGATATTATGTAGCTAGATCACATGACAAGGACCAAAGGTGGTCTGAGCTGGTACTGCCAATTAGGGGAGAAAATGGACGGTCCATAATACCGCAGGAATAATTTAATATTGTCTGTCAGCAGTTATTGATATTAAATGAATGGCTCCACAATGACACAAAAAGGTTTCAAAGAGAACCAAGTCATCTGGAATATTGAGACCGAGTTCTAAAATAGACCGAATTCGGCTTTCCTGTTGCTAAAATAGTATAGTGTGGTGCTTGCAACGCCAAGGTCATGGGTTTGATTCCGAGGAAAAGCAAGAAATGATTAGAATGTCAATGTGTATCTTAAATGCAATGCAAGTCGCTTTAGATGAGCGTCTGCCAAATGCATAAATGGTAAACCAGATATATCTACAAATAATGATTAATTTAAAAATAATATAGATCCAATTCTTTTCATGTGCTACAGAAGCAATGATATGATAGAAGTTCAATGATGAAATCTATTAGATTATTTAAGTCTTTAATGCTCTTATCCATGCACTACTGTTTTGTGTTTGTATAATGCAGGCACAGAGGGTGGCTTGCACGGAGGCTGAGTTATGTGCTGTTTGTCTTGGAGAGAGACGTCCGGAAGGACATGTTTGCTCGCAATGTGGTGGAGAACGTGCTTAACAACAGCAGGTACCAAGTGTTTATTAAAAAAAAAAAGCCAGGAGCAAGTACAATGAGAAGAGCTGTTTCTAAGCAGCAGAAATGCATCTTAGCATCCAGATTCATTGTAAGTGTGATTGCTGTAGGTTGGAATGTGCAATCGTGGAGGTCGCGTCTGAGGGTGGGGTTGATGCAGAGTCTAGAGTGGATCCCAAAGCTGTCAGTAAAGTGAAACGGAAGGCCAGAGGATTCCTGCAGGGAATGGTTGCCAACATCTCACCTGCTTTCATCAGGTGCATCTTTCACATAATGCTAAACATACTTTTATTTCTTAAATAACAATTTTGTTATAAAGTCATTTAATATAATATGATACTATATAGAATGTTGAGGGAAGGTATGTTTTTTTTATTTACGTCTTATAAAAGGTTACAGTTATTTTATCAAAGATTCAGGAAAAACAGTAATATTGTGAAATATTATTACAATTTCTGTTTTCTATTTTAATATATTTCACAGTGTAATTTATTCTTGTGATGGCAGGCTGGATATTTTAGCAGCCATTACTCCAGTATTCTTCAGAAATCATCTTTATATGCTGATTTGGTGCTTGAGTTGTTGTTATTATTAACAATGTTAAGAACAGTTGTGGTGTTTTATATTTTGGGGAAACATTGATACATTTTTCTCAGGATTCTTTGATAAATGGAAAAATTAGAAGTTATTTATAATAGAAAATATTTGAATAAAAGTATTAAACAAAATCTTACTTCCCCCAAACGTTTGAATGTTGTGTACATCATTTTAATTTTTTAGGGAATTAACTTTTTCGGTTTGTAATTAATTCATTGGTTATAAATAAATAGATCTTCTTTGTTTCCTCTGTCTCTTTTAGATTAACAGGATGGGTGTTGTTGAAACTGTTTAATGGATTCTTCTGGAGCATTCAGATTCATAAAGGTCAGCTGGAGATGGTGAAGAAAGCCGCAGCTGAGGTCAGACATCTGCACAAACGATTCGCGCTCAGCATGCTCATTTCTTCTTATCTGCACTACCATACATGCAGGAGCAACTCCCAAAAAAGCCACAGATAAAACACAGTTTATTAACAAAAAGCAACTCCACCCCCCTCTTTTTTATGCATATTTAATGTAATAAAGTGTGGATGATTACAAATGCATGGTTATAATTCAAGATACTTATTATAAATAACAATTTACTCTGTCTTCCAGTACAACGCTCCCCTGGTCTTCCTTCCTGTTCACAAGTCCCACATCGACTACCTGCTCATCACCTTCATTCTGTTCTGTCACAACATCAAAGCCCCTCACATTGCTGCTGGGAACAACCTCAGCATCCCCATTTTAAGGTACAAAGTCATAATGATCTTTTTTTTGTGTGTGTCAACAATAGACCGTTATGTGAATATGACACGTGTATGATTGTACTCCCTCAGCACATTAATACGCAAACTCGGAGGATTCTTCATTCGTCGTAAACTGGATGAAACTTCAGACGGAAAGAAGGATGTGTTGTACAGATCACTGTTACATGCAGTAAGTTCTCAGAAATGTCAAATTATCTTAGTTGTGTAGTAGAAATTTGGTCTTAAATGTCTAAAAGCCCCCAGTGGAAAAGAAACCGTGGTAAAAGTGACCGTGTAAAGGAAACCACTGGAGATTTTTGGTAGTGAAGGGGAAAAAAACCTTGAGAGAACCCACCCTGTTCTGTTATTAATAGAGGGAAATGTTTAAATTCAGTAAGATAAAAAAAATATATTATGACTGTTTTAAATAAACACTGTTTAACTTTCCATTCAAGAAACGTAAAAAAAATGTTTTTGTTTTAAATGTATGATGATTGCCACAAAAATATGCAGCAGCACCACTGTTTATAACATTCATAATATTAAGAAATGTTTCTAAATATTAGTAAATGTTTGTACCAAAAATAAGAAGTTAAAGTTGATGCGGAAAATTCAGCTTTGCCATTACATGAATTCATAAAAATGTCAAATATATTAAAGTAGTAAATTATTTAAAAATGTAATTATATTATTTTAATGTTTTTTTTTTTATATTCGTGCAAATGAATGCAGCCATGGTGAGCATAAGAGTTGATATATGATATAACATACAGTATATTTCATGTATAACCCAACACTTATTTACTAAATATACATCTCCAGTATTTACTAAGAGAACATTCCTTGATAAAAGCAGTCTGCATGCATGTGGTTCTTGTAAAAAGCTGTAGGATATTATCTTGTGAGCGATGGGAAACCGGAGCAGCTGTAAAATGCTCTGCTCTACTGCTTTATTTAAAATGACGTGGTGATTGTCATTGCAGCGACTGTGGAGAGACTTGTGATTAGAGGTGACTGTCACAGGATGCTGATGGATTACTTTTGCAATATTCATGCTGTCTCCTGTTGTGCGCCACATTACCACAATGGGCTGCTTTAATTACAGGAAATTTGGAAAAAACGGGTCATGGATCTTAAAGATCGTAATGGTCTATGGAGGTGTTTTTTCTTGTTTTGTGGATCATTCTTCTGTTTCTTACTCATTTCCAGTACACTGAAGAATTGTTGCGGCAGCAGCAGTTTCTGGAGGTGTATTTAGAGGGCACGCGCTCTCGCAGCGGCAAGCCGTCTCCAGCACGTGCTGGCATGCTCTCCATCGTGGTTGACACGCTCTGTGCCAGCAGCATCCCTGATGTTCTGATTGTGCCTGTTGGTATCTCGTATGACCGCATTATCGAGGGAAACTACAACAGCGAGCAGCTGGTAGGAATCACTGTGGTGGAAATTCACCTGTTAAGTTTGCAAATATTAGGTCCACTTATTATGTTACTTTGCATTAAAAAACACCAGTGATTTTCAAAAGTTAATTTTCACCAATTTTTTGGATGATTTTTTTTTTATTTAGTGTGCAAACCTACCTAGTCTACATAAGACAACACTCCAATAGTTTTGGTGCTTTTTAGTACCGTATTTTCCCACAGATAATCGGCACCCTCATATAGCACGCGGGGTTTGGGCGAAAAATCTTTGGTATAACCCGCTCCTTTATATAACCCGCACCCATAGATTTATGAACTTTTTTTTGTGCAAGTTTCACGTTTCCAATGTTGCTCGCATGACGTCAATTATCCATAACTGTTCAGGCTAATAAAATCTGGTATAACCCATGGGTTATATGCGGGAAAATACGGTACTTTTTTTTTCTTTTTTTTTTTCTGATTAACAAGGAAAAATCCTCTTTTCATAAAAAGCACAAAAGCTCTGTTTGAATGTGCTCACTGCCAAATGTGTTGTTTGTGGATATATTTTCAGTGCTTAATGTTCTCGCTGTTCAGGGCAAGCCTAAGAAGAATGAGAGTCTGTGGGGTGTGGCCTGCGGCGTGTTCAGGATGCTCCGGAAGAACTACGGCTGTGTGCGTGTGGATTTCACTCAGCCCTTCTCCCTTAAGGTTAGAGCTCCTCTACTTGTTTTTTTTCCTCTGTTTGGCTAAATTACATAGAAGATCTCTCCCCTAATCTTGCTTCTCTACCGCTTTTAGGAGTACCTGGACACGCAGCGCAGTCGGCATCTCCAAACCTCTCTCACGCTAGAGCAGATCCTTCTCCCCACCATCATCGCTGCACAGTATGGCCTTTAGACTGTCAGCCACCAACATAATCATGTGGACTGCTTTTTATTGGTATGTAGAAAGATGTGTGTGGCTAATGGGATTATGCTCAATTATGTCTTTCTGTGCAGACCTGATCAGGCTGTTTTTAATGGAGAAGATGAGGATCATCTGAATTCTAGAGACTTGTCAGATGAACCCTGGAGGAGACAGGTCATCAATAACCTGGCCAAGCACGTTCTCTTCAGTAAGGGCAATCCAAAGACCATGATGCATAAACAGTTTCTTGGGCAGTGGGGGATTTTTCAAGCATTGAGGGTGGTGGACTGGGCAAAATTGATGTTTATGTGGGGTCAGCAGATAGATAATGAAAAATAGCAGTACTGCTCATCGATCAACTGCCTGGAATACTTGCTTCTATATCATGGCCTACAGAATCACTGGCATTCAGTATCTGAAAATATGAGCTCATTGTCTCTTTCTAAAATCAGAATTGGCAAAGAATACCAATGCATCACACCATATAGCTGTTGAGTGAGTCTTGCAAGGCCTTTCAAGAACATAGTTCTTATTTCTTCAGATCGATAGAAGAAAATGCCCTGTTTTAGGACATTAATGTTGGCATTGCAGTCTGGATAAATTCAGAATCAACAGATCACTATTCTCCTACGATTCTGAACAGATAGCTAAACAAATTACTTGTAATTTACTAGAGGTTCTGACAAAATGTTATATCCAAGCTATAAACTAAATCACAGTTCTTCTATGATACTGCATGGTTGACTATTTTGAAAACCATTTGAGAAGCAGTTTCTTACCTACGCATTAATAAACACAGACAAATTATTGTCTTTTAGAATTAGGATTAAGAGTGTGTTTGAATCATCCTTTTAACGATTAATCGTATTTTTAGGAAATTCTTTATTTTTGTAAGTTTTGTATTTTATTGCCTTATTATATATTTTCTTAAATAATATTTTGTTTGATTTTCTTAATGCAGATGTAAAATTATATTTATTATTTATATTTTTTGGGTGAAATATGGCCCAGACAGATTATATATACAGCACCTTATTCAGTTATTGTAGGTTACTGCTGGTCACAGCCTCACCATGGTGGCATGTTGTTCTTGGCCAATCACATTCCTCTGTGTTTGAACGCCCCCTGTTGGTGTTTTTTTTTTTTTTTTTTTTTTTTGGAGGACACTACGCCAGAGGATCGGCACTGAGGTGGAATTGCAGCTTGCCTTTGAATGTTTAATATAGACACTGTCATGAACCCAGTTTTCTGTTCTAAAGTCACACTGTTTTTCCTCGTGCTGCGTCTTTCAGAAACTTTCAAATGTTTTTCAGGGCACAGACAATGTTATGGAGCTTGTAAATCATGCCGTTATGAATTTAAGTAGTGTCCTTTTCATGTTCCTTCATATGAGCATTTAAAAGTGAAGTCAAGTGTGTAATTTCTGTGGAAATTGCATACATGAGGATTGTTTTACCACAAAAGTATTTATGTATTATATATTTACTTTCTGAAAAGTTAACCTACAAAGAGATATTTGTCTATATGTCTCTACATATTAAGCAAGGACTTTTGACATTGAAATAAAATTACACGTCTCCCTTATGGATCAGTCTCTAATTATCTCTTGCAGTTTGTTTCAATTAAAGCACTTTCACTGTCAGTCAATCTGATCGCTGCCTTCTGTGTTTCCCGTAGCCGCATGCAAGTCATCAGCAATCATGTCCACTCACATCGTGGCCTGTCTCCTCCTGTATCGGCACAGACAGGTAAGCGGCGTCCTCCCGTCCTATGCTGCGAGCACGATGGCAACCTTTCCTTCTTTGGCCAGTTTTATTGGTTCACAACTATTATAACAAACTGTTGCATTGGGCAGGGTGTACTGCTGTCCAAACTGGTGGAGGATTTCTTCAATATGAAGGAAGAGATATTGTCACGGGACTTCGATCTGGGTTTTTCTGGGAACTCCGAGGACGTGGTCATGCATGCGCTCAGCCTTCTGGGAAACTGTGTGAACGTCACCAGCACCAACAGAAACACCGAGTTCATCATCGCCCCTAGCTACACTGTGCCCGCACTCTTTGAGCTCAATTTCTACAGCAACGGCCTTTTCCATGTCTTCATTGCAGACGCCTTTATTGGTAAAACAAGTCCTCATTAATTTGCCACTCTAGGGTCTGTTTTTGATTTTGTTTAATTGGTTTTGGTATTATGATGATCTTACTACAAATGTATTTGCACACACACTTTGAATAGATACTGAATTTTGAAGACTGATTAGACTAGCGTATCATTTATAAATGTCATGTTTTAGATATTTAAGAATGATCTAAAGGGTTTGTATGTGCAGCTTGCAGCGCGCTGGCCCTGCTGAGAGAGCAATCTGCAACTACAGTGAATGAGCAGAATTCTTCATCCAAGCTGCTCAGTCAGGAGAGACTGATCCGCAGAGCTGCAGGACTCTCCCACTTTCTGTCCAATGAGGTGGCAGTAGCGCTGGTACGCACGCACATCACTACTGTTACTTAAGTAGCACCACCATCTAGTGGTTGACTATGGATATAGTTTTAAGCTAAACTTAAAATGCTGACCTTTTATTAATGTCTATCAACATGGCTTAAAATAGCTTATTTTATTGTGTAGGCTTGTGTATAACCACAGGATGTGCTTGCTTGGAGTTTATTTTTGTTACTTTCAAACTTTCTTGGCCTAGATCTGTGCTGTTTTATATGTGTGAGTGGGTGTGTGTGTATACACACATGCATACGTGTGTGTGTATGATTAATGTGTGTTATATGTATGATTACTGATTCATGTTTCAGTTTGATAAAGAAATACCCAGGTTATTTTATTGTACCCAGGTTTCATTGAAGTGTTATGTTCTTTACTTTCTATAGCCTTGTCAGATTCTGTACCAGGTCTTCCATGATGCCATCACCAGGTTAATTCAGTATGGTGTGCTCACTGTAGCTGAGGTGAGCTTTTTCAACTCATATTTGCTCATTAATCATCATCATCTTTTTTTTGGATTTAAATCTACAATACTTAATGGGGGAAGAAGAAAAAAATCCCATCATAGGCCATATAATTTTTTAATGATGCTGTGAGGTTGCTATACATTCCTTGAACACTCAACTCAAGCTTATTTCTTACTTTTTTCCTGTTTAATTTGATACTTGACATTTGATTTTGTATTATTCTATATACAGTGATACCTCTGTTTACGAGCGGCTTGGTATACGAGAAAATCGGTGTACGAGCATGGGTGGTCGAATCGGTGTACGAGCATTGTATCGGTGTACGAGAAAATATTTACCCACACCCACGCGCAGTTTTGAAGCTCATCATGGTCTGCGCATTTTTACAGGAAATATCCTAATGACAGCCTCTCATAACACAGTCAGGCGTTCCAAACCCTTTATCACCCCTTAACTCACTCATTCTCTCAGTGTTGCTTGGTTTGGCTGCATCATTCACCACAGTGCATACTTTTATAAGTGATTTACATCAGTTTTACCTCCTGTTGTAACATTAATTAATTGTGATCGCTATTGTTCACATAGTGAAATATACACGTACAGTACCTCTAAGCAGTAACTGTCACAGTTCATGAATTAATTGTCTAGTTCTGCCTGTGTGTGTGTGTGTGAGAGAGAGAGAGACACACACCTCGTTCTCATATCATCTGCCTATTTAGTTCACTTCTCTCCACTCTTCTCTTGTCCAGTCCTTCATTTGCAGCTCCAGCACGCGTTCGTTCGCGGCCGCGGCTCCCATGTGTGATACACCTCTGGATTATCACTTCGTTTGTTTTCTACACTATTATAATAAATTCACTCATTTGCACTTCTTTGCTTCAAATCCTTGCTTTGCCCTTCGCTCCCCCCTCCTCCCTCCTCTCTCTCTTCCATGCAGGCTGCTCAAACCTGAAGTGCATTACAGTAAATTGTCAAGTATTTTTATAGTTCAATCGTCAATTATTAATTAGTATTTATATGAGATCTTAATGGTTATAATTTTGACTGTAATTATTAGGGTAAAACCCAAAAAATATTTAAAATGGGCATTTATGGTCGTGTGGAACGAATTAATTGATTTTTAGTGCATTCTTATGGGGAAACTTTTTTTGGTGTACGAGCATTTTGGTTTGCTTTTCAATTATTTTCTGTCGCGCCCCCCCCCCTAGGAAGAAGTAAACATTTTGCGCGCCCCCCATTTATTTAGTTTTTTCTTTTTTATTCAAAATAGTCACCAACTTGTTGGCTCTGTCATCAACTACCTGATATTCAGACTCTCAGATATGTGGAAGTGAATGTTTGTCGCTTAAAAACCTTTATAATGATATGTTCTCTGAGCACGTCTTTTTTTGGATCAGTGCCAGATATCGCGTGAAAACACGTGTAAATTTAGCGATAAATCACGCAACACATGAACACCGGTGTGATCGTACACGTCAACGGGTAAAGGGTTTGTTATCGGAACTTCATATCTGCTGCTCTTGTTCAGTGCAAGAAAACCTACTCCCTGGCACAAAAAAAACCTTTCCCCACGGTCACGTGCGCCCCACTATTTGAGAACCACTGGTTTACGAGCTCGCTCTTGGAACGAAGATACAAACCGAGGTAAACCTCTCTCTCGTAAACCGAGGTATTACTGTATTCTAATGACCAATTCATTAGTGACTTTGAGTCAGTGAAAGTACGGGTATCAGCTAGGTTTTAGTAACACATAAAATATTCATTCATAATATTAATCATATTTGTGAGTCAAACATTATCAATAAAAATGGAATATGGTTAAATAACTGACTTAAATTCATCTTTGTGTCAGGAGGACCAGGAGGAGTTGAGCCCGTCTGAGGAGCCTTGGCCTAAGAAATTTCCAGAGACTCTTTCTTGGCGAAGTGATGAAGAAGATGAAGATAGTGACTTTGGAGATGAACAGAGAGACCGTTACCTAAAGGTGCATATAAACAAAACTAAATGCAGGAGCTTAAGTTTGCCAAAAAAAAAATATGATCAACTCCTTATTTTCATTTAAACGAATAATAATAAAGTCACACAAAGTATTAAGTAGTTTAGGGGTATGATTCACACACTATAAGTATAAGGATTGAATTCGCGGACCAGTCCGTGAGCGGCTGCAAGATTTGGCGGTGAGGAGGTGTGTTTGAACTATCTCGTCAACAATGTCGTCCGCGGTAAGATTATCAAACGTTTACCGGTCCGCAGCACAAAAAAGTTTGGGGACCACTGCGTTAAAGCACAGTATGTGCGTTTCACCACTGGAGGTTGCTTATTCAAAACAATAGCAAAGCCGTAGCTTGATGGCCTGTATGAATAGTTTTATTAACGTTACTGTGGTGCAAAGCGGTGTGCACCAAGAGACATAGTTGGGACCTTTTACATTGCTGTTTTTATTACGCTTGTTTATGCATATTTTACGATTAAAGTTACATTTAAGCTCCGCCTCCTTCCCTGAATTTAGAGTTCTCTTTGGTCACTTAAATTCACATTATTTTATTTTATTCTAATGAAACGGCCACAAATGCTGAACTATTACTCATATAGGTCACTTTATTTAACAAATTCAAATTGTGGAGAAATCCAGTCCTGTTTTACTTGATCAAAACAATCATACAAAAAATACATTTCAAGTGTGTTGAAAGTTATTTTAATGTTACTCTATGTATTAGCTGGCTGGCTGGTATGAGACACTTCTTGCTCATTGTAGAAAGCTAGGTCGATATTAGAATATATTATTAATAAAACCTGGATGACTTGTGTCTCTAAATGATGTGCAGTTCATTTTAAAATGTATTGTATTTTGGAAGTATGCTGTTTTATCAAGAAAATCAGATTCAAACCACAAGACTAAACATGTTGAATTATATAACAAGGATTAGTTTTCTAGCGATTAAAGTTATCCAAAACTTTCCTCATCTGTCTAATAAAAATGCAGTATATATTTGGGGTTTCCATGGTTTTTACGGAGGTAAAATGTATAACATTGTTGTAGTGTTTTTTTGTGTGTGTGTGTGTGTGTGTGCAGATATTTTCATCCAAAATCATTTAAGACAAATAAAACAAAAGCTTTTTAGCTTTGTAGGTGTTAAATGTCATTTATTTTAAATGTCTTATTTCTGGTATTTTAAAAATTCCCCTGTAGAACAATGCACTACTTGGAAAAACTGATTCATTTCCTATCTCTTTGAAAATTCCCCTCATTAAGCGTCATAGAATTAAATCAAACTAATACAATATCATAGAATTAATTAAACCCCAGTGTGCTGTTGTTTCATTTTATTTTAGGTGAGCCCATCAGCGGAGCACCAGGAGTTTTATACCTTTCTGCAGAGGATCCTCACTCCAGTGCTGGAGGCCTACAGTTGTGCCGCTATCTTTGTACACAGCCTGAGTTCGCCGATGTCAGAGAGAGAGTACACCAATCAACTGTTCAAGTTTCTTATAACCCGCACAGAGCGAGGAGTTGCAGCATACGGTATGCCACAGCCACTTTCTGTTTCAGTGTGTGTATATTTCTCAAATGCCACTGTCTGACGTCTTTCCTTTTCTTTTACACCTCATTCAAATTTCTTGTGTCATAGTTCAAATCAAATATTTTTGGGGGGTCCCAGCTTAAAATGAGGTGGCCAAACTGCGTTTGTGGGCGCGTGATTGTTGACGGGGGGGGTTTGGAGCGCGTAGCGATTGTCTTGTGGAGTGCGGGCGATATGTGCTTTCACTTCATTTTAACCAATTGAAAATCTGAGGGGGCCCAAGACCCCTCATGGCTACACCACTGGTTCAAATCTGATTGTTTAAGCTCTTTGAACTACAATAGTGTATGAAGGGTCCTCTATAAATGAATGTATTAATATTGATGGGGATTTTTGTATTTTGTTTTTGTGTGTTTTTAGGAGAGAGTGCGACACACTGCCTCGTAAAGAATACAGTGAAAACATTTAAAGAGCTGGGGGTGAGAAGCCTTTTCTACCTTTTATTGCTTACTCGCTGATTTAAACCACTGACATGTCACTGTTCCTCACACAAAGCTATCGTATGACTTCAAAAAGTAGGATGTCCTTTTTGAAGAATAACATTTACTCATGTTCCTTATACAAAAAAAAAAGTTTAGAACAACGCAAGTGAATGTAAATGATTTTGAACTAACCCTTTATGGTTGCTCTTGAAAAGCAATACTGCATTTAAATGTATTCAATTTATAATTAAATGTTTTAAAAGCAATTTTTTATATATATATAAAATATGCATGTATAATATTGTGCATTCAATGTTTTTGTTCAATGGTTAATATATAGTTATTAAATAACAATTATTATTAAAAACTGTTTGTTAATTTAAAGTAAAATATATAAATATTCAATGAAAATTAGAAATTAAATCAATTCTAATAATTTAAACATTTAATTTAAAAATAAAATTCCTAAAACTGAAATAAATTATATTAAAATAAAAAAACACAACATTTACAAAAAATGTAAAGTGAAAACTGAAAATACAAAAGGACGCTCATTCAAACTATGAATAAATACTATTATATAAGTAATACTACAATTTACATTTAAAATGTAGTTTTATTATTAGTTGTTGTATCTTTTTTATTAACAATTTTTAATGGACACAATTTTAAAACTGTATAATTTTAAGATAAGCCTTTTATCGGTTATCAGCTATAACATAAATAACATTAGTCCATCTCTAAAAATGAAATAAAGAAAACCAGTGGTCTGAATTCTTTAAAACAAGAAAATGATTTAAATGCGCTCTTGCTATTCTTTTCCATCCCCGATCATTTCCTGTGTAAAAAGCGTTTTTTAATTTTTATTGACAGGTGCTTAAAGAAAGACAAGAGGGCGGTGTGTGCAGTCTGGAGCTGAGCAGTGCTTTCTTACCTCAGGCCAACAGGAACAAACTCCTACAGTACATTCTGGGTTTCAGTCTGCTGTGACATCAGCGCAGCTGTGCGGCTCTCCACCCCACTCAAGGGCTTTTTACTGGCTAATCATGACTGTCAAAGGTGCTACTCTAAGGAAAGCTTTACCTGGAAGTGCCTTCACCAAACGCCTCATACTAGACTTAAGTTAGTCTTCCCTTCACGATAAAACCCTCCACTTATGCAGTCCTCAATACACAAGTAGTTCTGTCAGCCCTTGTTTACTAGAAGCTTCCACACACACACACAATTCTGTACCAGTTCTGCCAGTGAAAGCCCTTGGTTTTGAGCTAGATCAGGGGGCTTTATAGCTCTGAATGTTTATAAGGAGTCAGACAGTATGGTTTTAGTTTTTAACTCAGATCAGTACATGAATGTCACCTTCAGTTTTAGCAAACTTTCATCCCTGGGATGACGGCTAGTCTATGAAAATCTATAGAAAAGGGCATTTAATTTTCTTTTTAACCACTAGTTCTGTCAGAGCATGTAAAGACATTTGACATTCGCCGTACTTTAGTTATTCACTTTATCTTGTGGCAGATTATCTGTTGATATGTGAAATGGAAATAGTGACTTATTCTGCAAATCGTGCAGCAAACTTCCAAATAGTAATAGAGAAATGTGAGCCATAAAATCGTGTCGGTTAGGTCATGTTTACTCACGTTACATGTGTACGATTGGATGTCCGTAAAGGGTAGTTACAGCTGTAATATTGTGTTATACACCAAACAGTAGATGCATGTAATGGTTTTAGCAGACCAGGAGGATCAGGCGGCCATCGACTAGGGGGGAAATGTTACTGAAAACGGCGTTTGATTGCTTTTACTTGGCTGACCGTCACAAGATTTGAAAGAGTTTCTATTGCTGCCAAGCATTTTTATTCCCTCCTCAGTTACTGGTGTGTTTTATCTTGGAGTTCAGATCCTCAGCAGCAAGTCTACTGTACTGTGAGCGTGTGTGCAATATGTCTGTAGTTTGTGAATTAAACTGTGTTTATGCCACAAATCTGTCTTGAAGCACAACATAACCAGAATGCAGATAAAGGCATGTTGCCTTAATAACCACTTATTCAGAAAGTGCAATATCTTCTTTGTTGCATAATGAATTGGACGAAAGAAGTTGAGGAAACGCTGTATGGCCCCAGAACTACTACAATTGTCTTTCCGTCTTTATTAGTTGCTGTTTCAAGAGCTTCTTTTGCTGGTTTATCACTTCTAACTTCATTTGTCATGTGTTTTGCATTATCCCGAATGCTTGTTTTGACAAGTCGTTGAAGAGAACCCTTTTGTGCGTCAGTTGGTCGTTGTTGCTACGCTATGGACCTTCTTTAACCGTGCAAGAATGTAGCTGGCAGGCATACATGCATACGTAGGCTACTGGGAGACTTTGAAATGAGATATGGGGTTCGTGGAAAAATCTGAAAGTATCAAGGTGTTTCAAGCCTGGGAGTTCCAGGTCTGGGAAAGTTATTGAATTTTCTTTAGTGCATATAAATGAATTTAAATATAAATGGTCAACTGTAATGAAAACAAAAATCCTTATTCAGTGATCTTGAACTACAGAAAAAGGCAGGGAAAATAGGTCAAAAAGTGTGAAAACCCTGATGTAGAATAATAAAAGCTTCAAACTGCTCAATATATAAAGAGTTTATTGAAGGTGTTTTTCAAATAACTGAATAAAAGCTGTGAAGGTTACTTTTAAAGTGAAATGCATATAAGAGTTTATCATACACAATGCATATTTGTGTGTATCATGCACAAAATTGTTGCTCCGACCATAAATATGGCCTCAAAGATTCAGGTTCAAATGGCAATGCAACGGCTCTTCTGAATGGAATAATAGCTTACTAAATTTACTAAATACTGTGCAGTGTATATACTGCATGCAACCTATTATTTGAACCATTTTGCTTTATTTCACATTTAAAAATTGACATCATATTGCATGATTAGTAAAAAAGCAAAACCTAATGACAGTCTTATAAATCACAGCTGATATTAACCATTCATTGTAAGTGCACTGTGTGAGATGTGTGAAATGAGATGCAGTGTTCCACACCATAAGCTCTCCTATATAATCCTCTATAGGTCATCCAGCTATTCTATGCATACTATATAGTGCAGCAATAGTAGGCATAACAGTAGTGTGAATATACTGAACATAGCCAATGTTTTTGAGCCAAGGAGGCAAAATAATAGATCAAGTATGTGATTCCTAACTGTTCTCAACAATGTGTGAATGTTCAAATAGCACTGAAGATTGTTGATTATACTTTTGAAATGTACTTGACTGCAAACAGCCACATGCATTAATCTCTCCCAGACAGCAATAAGACATTTATCATACATTAACGCTGTCATCGTGTTCTTTCAACCCTTGTTGATGGTTGGTTATTGCTCAGCAATTGATCAAGAGATCCCGTTTGTGCTTTTGAACAATATAGATTTGAAGTGTTATTTTAAACCAGTCCCAGTCACATTTAATGTTCTGATGTATTTGTTTTCCTCAACGCTTTGTATATAATTGAGTTGCCATCTCACTTATCAAAACGCTGTAAATCTGCAGACAGAATGCCTTTTATGTTGTTGAACTGTTTTGTAGTTTGGCATGTTTTCTGGGTGATGTGTCATTTAGTGCAAGGTTTCCCTAATGGGTTTATGAGTTGTCAAAAAAGCTAGTAATTAAATCATAAAAATGTTAAATGAAAAGTAATTTTAAAAGAAAATTCAAATAAAACACAAAAGGTTTGGGAATCTGTGTTTTAGTGCATAATGTTGAAAGGCGAACAATAACAATGAGGTCATACTCATTTTTATGTGAAGCATTTTCATGCACTCTTATGCACTATGAAATAAATGAATGTTAACACATTGTGGATATCATTTTCAGTGGATCATTTTCGAAGTTACTGGATGATTTAATGCACAGGATTTGGACTGAACTAAATGTTGTGATCACACAATATTGTGCAGTGAGGATGTCATTTTTTTCTTTTTTTTTCTTGACGCATGTCAAATTCCACATCTGAAGATAGAGAGGCTCAGATGTGGAAGAGGTTTCAGATGTTTTTTCCGTTCCATCAGTCTTTCAAACTATAGGCATATTCTTTTGTAAATGAGTGCAGAAAGACATGTTTGTCTGCATTTTCTATTGGACTTTATTTTTGCTTTAACCGCTCCAGTCATACTCGCACCCGCATGGGCACAAAGAAAAGATATACGTATGTGGTCATTCACAGACCTTCCTGATAGCCAAGGCATACTTTGGGCTTTATGGTCCAAAACCTTGAGATGAACAGAAGAACACAATTTTATAGTCCTCATATTATCTTACCTCAACTATTGTCATTATTATCCCCACAATCTCACTCATCTCAATGTCAGTGGTGCTTAAAAAAGGTTAAGCCAACCTAAACTGGTACGCTGGTTTTAAGTTTCTAGCTAAGTCTCCCAGTCAGACCACCTCTAAATGCAAGGCTAGGCCATTCAGGCTAGTTTAAACTTCTTTTTTCCAGCAAAGAATGTTAATATGCAGACTTGTATAAGGGAGGTGATTAAGGAGGGATAGATGAAAACTGCCCACGGAGACAACAATTCAAGGAGACCACTGAAGAAGAGGACCTCATAGAGAGCAGATCCATCATGAAGAACCAAAGCAGAGGTCTGAGTGTTATTCTGCCTAATAACACGAAACTAAACATGACTGTTGGGGTGAGTGTGTGAAGATGTTTTTATACTTTATCATAGTAATATTGTCATATTTATCGGACACAGTGCTGATCCTAGAGTTGGCGCGTCTTTTGTGTTTGGAAAGAACTCTATTTTTTGCATGTGATCGGTCTTGCTCTGTAACACTGCACATGTTGTCTTTGTGATGAACGTTCATTCAGATTTCAGTTGTTCAAGTTAAAGCTGAAACTTAATATATCCTATATGTAGTATGCCTTATTGTTTAGCATGACCGTTTTACAGGTTAAGGACCGAGGTCAAGACGTGTTCAACCAGCTGTCTGAGCTACTCGGCATCTCAGATCTTCATCTCTTTGGATTGAGTGTTGTGAAGGGTCTGTGATTTTCTTCTGTTTGTTTGTGTATGTGAAACTGCTAACGACGCCTTTTTTGCTGGTGTGATTTGACTAATTGCTGAGCTAGACAAAAAATAAGAATGAAGGGAGTGACGGTTCTGTTTGTCCAAACCATATAAGGTTATAATGTTCATTCCGTTTCAGCAGACAATCAACCGCTTTTCCTTGATCTGGAGCAAAAATTGTCCTTGTATCT
This sequence comes from Rhodeus uyekii, assembly GCA_037043235.1. Lineage (NCBI taxonomy): Eukaryota > Metazoa > Chordata > Actinopteri > Cypriniformes > Acheilognathidae > Rhodeus > Rhodeus uyekii. The sequence goes on along the minus strand of JAWRVZ010000072.1, from coordinate 135,585 downwards.
CCCAAAGTCCTGGAGAAAAAATACATCAAAGGTAAAATTGAGCACAAATAAGTACCCAGTCTTCATTGTCATGAGGATTATTTGTTGAATAGAAAGTTCAAAATGTATGTTTAAATAATTTCTATATGTATTTGGGGTTTTTAAGTAACCTCATGGCTGCTGACCCAATTTACATTCCTGGAATGGAAATATTGTAATGTGAAACCTGTTGACGCTCAGTGCAGCACATATACAGTAGCTGGGAATTTTCTGATTTGGATTACATCACTATTGTAATGACAGTTCTTCTTAAGTTCATCAGAGTTTAAGATTCTGGTAATTCGGGGAGTTCACTAGATCACTAGGTCTGATGGGTTCTTGACATGAAACGAAACGTAACACACTTTTATGCTTATGCAGCGTTTTATTGAATTCTGATGTATTTACTTTCATAGGAGGAAGTAGTTCTCTCTCTGAAAGTCCAGTACTTTGTAGGAAATGCTCAACTAATTGTGTAAGTACTTTTTTCCCTTCTCGACGTTAATGTGGGAAATGATTGTTTTACTTTTCCATCATTTTGCCTTTCTTGGAAATTGTTTCCAGGGATGTCACCTTAAGTTTGTGGTAGTGTCCCACATCGCCCTTGCTTATTTGACTTAACCTTAGAGATAAATGCCATTAATTAAAGATTAATTACTCATCCTAGCTTTTAAAGTGCAAAATGTGTGTAATATGAAGTGAATAAACTTGAACTAATTTGAATAACTGTTTACCTAATGAATGACTCAGAAAGCACATACAAGTTCTTGTCTATTGTTGTTTTCGGTAACAATTGTATGTGTATATTTATACTTTCAAGATGTTTAAATTTTAATTCTTCAGATCAACACCCAGCTAAATTGAAAAGATGAAAAAAAATATATATATATATATCTTTATCAGATAGGATTAACCTAGATTAATAAATACTTAAAAAATGTATGTTCATTGTTAGTTCATGATACCTATGCATTAAACACTATTAACGAATTGAACCTTGAAAGGTTTGAGTTTATTTTATTATAAGATGGAAATGGGTTGAATAGGAAAATAGACAATCATATAGTTTATGAGTGATTAAATAAGTATGAGATCACAGTGAGGTCACTTTAGTAAAGGGGTGAATCAGAGACCTAAATAAAAGTATTGCTGAAATCTGCTAATTTGAATCATTTAAGTTGTAAATGGTTTTAAGTTTCTGTTTTAACCTGCTTGTTTCACTTTCAAAGAAATAATGAAGCCCGTCAGCTGTATTATGCTGAACTTAAAGCAAAAGTTTTGAGTTCAGAGTGCTTTGAGAGAGAAGGAGTATACTTTCAACTGGCTGCATACGTGCTGCAGGCTGACGTAGGAGACTATGAAGACCGAAACTTTCCATATTTCAGACCTCAGGGGTTTTTCCCTTATTGGGTGAGCCCCTTTCATGTTCTGAGTTTCCCCCTGTTGACCCAGTGGGGTGGTCCATACATTCTTACTGGGCTCAAACTGTTGTTAAAACGTATGTTATAATTGTGATTTGACAGATTTTGCAGAAGCGTGGAACTGATTATATCCTGGAGCACACCCCAACCCTGCATAGGGAGCTGAAAGGAATGTCTTCCAGCGAGGCAGCCTTGTGTTTCATGCAAGAAGCGTTTACCTTGAGCGACGTGCCCCTCACCATCTATAGATTGTTCAAAGTTTGTGACTTTCTTTTACACAAGTCTGCATCCACTGTATCCAGAAGTGTTGAAATATTGACAGTCTTGTCCAGACTTGAGCTCTACAACACTGGTATTCAGTCAAACTAGTGTCGTGCACCACGCAGAATGGAACTGAGAATGCCTTTTGAGTTTAAATTTGAAATGAGGTATGCAAGCAGAATGCAGAATTGCAAATTGAATGGAAGGAATTTATCTCCAAGGAATTACAAAGGTTATCTTTGGTTTAACCAAGCCTAGAAAGTTTAGAAAATTTGGATATTTTGTAAAAAAAAATTTGAAAATGTTATGTAATAATTTAAAATGTATTGACCAAAAGTGGAAGTAAATAATAATAATAAAAAAAAACGAAATTCCTCTTCTTGATATTCCAATTCAACATTGTGTCTGTGTCCAAATCAATTAAAATTGATGAACAGAGTGATGAAGGGATGATGTATTTTGTAGGCCAAAACAAGTGTTGGCACCTTGGATCCTTTTTCCTAAAATTAAGTTTTTGGTTAAATGCCTGAAATAAGATCTGTGGTTAACACAAGCTTAAGATATTCTCATGTTTTATTGTACGATATAAAATATATCCATAAAAACCAATGAAAAAAAAGGTAGGTCTACAGAAAACTAGCCAGTTCTGAATTTTGCCCAACCTCATTTCAAATAACCATCTTACTGATATTTATAAAGTTTCACTATTAAGATTATCTGTTTCTGTCCATTTCAGACACACTCTCTCTTTCTTTTCATTTCTTCTACTTCTCTCTATCCCTTCTGTCTCTGAAAAAGAATAAAGCACAAGGTTGTGTCTTCATGGGCTTGTCTTCCAGAGGACTGCAGATCTCTGAGGTAACTGAATTTATGGACAGACCTTTTTTCAAGTAACTAAAGTAACACATTACTTTTATTGAAATTATTGCTAGTTACTTTGTTTTCCTATTAATTGACCAACACCTCTCCTGTCCGCATGTTGAGAGAAATCAAGTAGTTCCAGACTAAATAAGTTAGTTTTGCGGCTGACCTTATTGCACATGCAGTTTCTCTTTTAGATGCCTACTTTTTTTGGTGGAGAGTATTTAAATGAATCATGCAAGGTGATTAGCGGTAGTCAAATTAGTGGTATTTGCATTATTTAATGCCCCAAAATTCTCAGAACTTTCCCATCGCTGCTTTTTTAAATTGTCTTACGATCATTTGCTCCATTTAGTAAATCTGGCCCTTGGTGTGAAAGGGCCTTTACATTTGCCAGAAATTGAACTTTTGTCTTTTTGTTTTGTGATTAAATGTGGGGTTATGACCACAAACGTAACATAACACATTACTCTCAATAAAGTGTAACTAAGTAATTAGTTATGTTTCATGCAAAATTGTAATGTTACTTTTAAAAGTAACACTGGTTAACAACTGTTTTTTTTATATATGCACACATGCAGCCTAAACCCCCCAAAACAGTAATTCATCTGAGTCTAATCTTCTCTTTACTGTAACGATTCTTCAAAGCATACATGTGTCTTGTTTTCACACTACAGATGAGGAATGGACCGTTTCTGTATGATTTGGCATGGTCCGACATTTATTCCATTACCTTTCAGGTGCTCGTTTTACATTGCAGTATTACTACTCTTTACAAATTCGAATGGATAACGATCAAACAAAACATCCTTTTGAGGAACCGCTTGTTCTTCTCTTGGTGTCTTTTTTGGGGTTTAAAACTGAGTTTTGTTGGTTGCTCTACAGGGTAGAAAGTTTGCTATTCGTGCCAATGGCTTGCGTGAGAGAAAGATGGTGTTATACACTTTTTCGGTCCTTCATGCCACAAACCTGCTCCAGCACATAAGCAACAGTCACCGGCTGCATCTGAACACAAAGTCTGTGGTCATGCAGCTCAAGCAAATTAACGGTCAGTCCAAAGTGTGTGTGTGTGTGTATATATACGCACATATGTATGTATGTATGTATATATATATATATATGTACGTATGTATGTGTGTGTGTGTGTGTGTGTGTGTGTGTATATATATATATATAATGCGTATGTATGTAAAACAATCTTTTACTTTTTCTTTAAAAATAAAGATTATTATTTGTTGTAGTTAATGTTAGTTTTTATTACATGTAAAATCAATTCTTCATGTTCACATTAATTTAATTGGACAACTGTAATAAATGTGATTGTGTATCACAAAATAAACCGTCAAGACTCTGTCATGGAGGGGTTTTGTATCACCCTGAAGCCTCTTTAAATGTGCAAAATGCTATATGTAAAAACATTAAACAATATTAAAAATTACTGTAGAAGTAATGACGATTGTTAGTGGATGTAATGTATACAACTATAGTGTAAATTGTTAACTTTATTATTGCTTTCTTTATTTGAATATTGTATGTAACTAGCCAGTTTTTTATTTTACAAATTTTTTTTTACACACACACGCACGCACATTGTTTTTATATACACTTTTAATGTGAGTCCTGCCTCTGTATAGATAGAGGGACACACAGAGAGATGTACATCACAGATGGAGCTGATCTGGACATGGAGGACAGCGATGATGAACTTCCACCAGTGAAATTAATCTTAGACCAGATGCGAACCACTGACACCACTGAATGTTACAAAGGTAAGGAACGAGACTGATCTAACATCCCTATTGTTAGTGGCACCACATTGAATTAGAGCTTGTTTTAGAGGCCGGACAAAACAATATGAGACTGACTTGAGGAGGAGCCAAAATTGTGAAATCATAGATTATATCTTCAATATGCAATACATACAATACATGTTGCATGAAAAAAAGCCTCAGCTGGAAATCCCCTCTGTTGTGGCTTAGTTTTTTTCAATTGCTAAATGGCATTGGGCAGATCTGGAGTCACGTGCAAACCTCTAACTACACAGCAACAGTTCATGTGGACCAAACTCTAGCTCGTTTTCATTGCTTGTACACAGTTTTCAAAACTCTACACATTTATCCCATGACTTTAACCACAACCTGCACAACATTTTGTTCAAATGCTACTACACTGCTGTCAAAACTGGGAACCACACATTCAAAACTATTATCATTCAAAAAAATAATAATATTTAATTATATATAATATTATATAACATTTATTGATATAATATTTCAATCAAAAAACAGATTTCAGCCTTGTGCCTTTCAAACACAATTTCAGCTGAAAAGCTAAGCAGGTGTTTTAGACTTGTAGGTGAAAACACACACGCACACACACACGTATGAGTCAGAAGTTAGTCTTTCTGAGCTCTACCTATATAGGAAATGGAACAAGGAAGACGGGTTCATGAAGGGAGAAGGGTGGCAGGGAGAGGGCGGATGCGTGGAGGAAGACAAAGAGCTGTTATTTCAGATGAAAAGTAAATGAAAACATTACAGGAATTTTGTATTTCAATTATAGAATATTTACACAGATATAAATTACAGTAAGTTTGACTGTCAAATATATTTTTACAACAGGACCCAAAGGCTGCCCCCAACAGGAGGAAGAGAAAATTTATTTTCATATGCAGGAAAATGCTATTTTTGACATGATTATGGTCAACAATGCAATAAAACGGTGGGATACTCAAGATAGAGTGCTGGCTGATAATGATATATTTGGAAATGTTACAGACCTGGGTTCATCCCCATGTGCATGAGAGAGAACATTAGATGTGATGCTGATGAAAACCTGTGGCTTGATGCTAGAGAGTGGCAGGATTAGCCCTTCAATTATTTGTTCGAATTACAGTATATACTTTTAGTTTCTATCTTTCTTCTCATTACTGTAATTCTGTAAATTACTACGGACTATTGAATCAAATTGCTAATTTTCATTTACCTTAAAGAATTATGTTCTAAAAATGTAAATCATGTGAAAGAATGTCACTGTTCTTTGAAGAAAATATTACTTTGTTCAAGCTGTAAAGAAAAGTTAGTTTTTTCTATTTTGGTGTTTGAAGCTAGTCTTTTTACTCTCAGTGTGTTCTGAGTGACAGTGTTTGTTATCTCAGTGAGGGTTTTACACTGTGTTTGCCTGCATGAGTGTGTTTTTGAGCCATGTGTTAAGAGTTGTGTTGCTTGGAATGGGTTTTGCAGGTGACGTGAACTGTTCAGCTCAGGTGACCATTGGTAATGTAGACTGTAGTTAGAGTTTTGCACATGTGACTCCAGTTTTGCCCACTTCCGTTTAGCAAATGAAAAAAAAACTGTAATACACACTGCCAACCACTTTTGCCAAAGCCAAATTAGATTTAAATCTCAAAACAAAGAGCAATTCAATTAAAGTTTTCATTTTCTACTTTTTTTGTGTGCAATTTTCCTTCTCATATAATTGATCTTGATGTAAGGATATTTTTGAAAGATAATGTATGGAAAACAAGAAAAAATACTAATTAATTAGAACCACTTGACCTTTAAATAAAGATGCCTAAACTGTGAGTCCAAGATGAATGTCTAACAGATTTACAGGAGCATTCATTTATGCCCTTATTTGTGCAATATGTGCAGATAATGAGAGCCCGTGTGGCTTAGAGATGAGTGTTGATGAGCCAGAAGAAATGTCTGTAGATGACCCTGAAGACATCCTGCGTTTAGTTGAACTGGTGGAGGGTGTATCTGTAGATGGTCCTTTACTTCTGCCAGTTTCTCACTGGAACGGTGAGACATGAATTTGGCTTCTTAAATGTCATATACATTCTGGTTCAATAGGATATGTTATATATGTGTGTATATACAGTCTGTGTGTGTATATATATATATATAATACACACACATACATGTATACATATATGTGTGTGTGCATATGTATGTACGTACATATAATATATATATATAAAAAAAAGAAATTCATACTTCAAAGATGCATGAAAGTGGCAGTAAATAGGCACCTTAGAAGGATTTCTGAAGGATTATGTGACACTGCTACAAATTCAGCTTTGCCATCACAGGAATAAATTACATTTTAAGACTGATTTAAACAGATTTTTTAATGGTAGTGTACATGAGTTGTCTCCATAACATGGTGAAATGAATCAAATCAGTTAACATCAAACAATATAGAAAAGATGCTTGAATTGGATTAAGCAGCTTACTGGTTTAAGATGATCTCCTCATCTGACTAGCTGAAAAATGTCCTGAACCAGCCATCAGACCAGTCTAAACAAGCTGGGAGACCAGCCTAATTTGGTTTAAGTAGAGCATTTCAACAAGGTAGTCTTTTCTTTCTGACACCAAGTAAACTCTTTTATTTCCTGTTTGCAGATCATATAGCATCAACCACAAAGTGACATCCTCAAGGGCAACAGAAAGCTTTGGAGATTTTCATTGTGCATGCTATAAATTCATTTTTACAAATGTACCTGTACATTGTTATAGACCTGTACCTAAAATGTATGTAACATAGCCAGAAATTGTTTGCAAAGTATGTTGAAATTATTTTACATGCAAGGATACAATTATACATTTTGCTCCTAGCACACATTGTATAAGCCTGAGCTACAATACTTACTACAATAAGTATTGTAAAATGTCTAGGTGAAATGAGACCTTAATTTTGCTGAGTTTTCCAAAAATTCCAAATGAGAACTGAGACCATGATGATATGGAAATGCTGAGTGAGAAGACAAAAAAAGCAATGAACAGAAGGTAAAAAAAACAACAACAATACGACAAAAGAAATGCCGTAATGTTGTATTCTGTGAGTCACCGGTGTTGACTCAAGCCACATCAAACTTTGAAAGCCACAAAAGTGTGCATGTCAAAGCATAGAAACATTTAAGGAAGAAAGAAGATCATTTAAGCAACAACTACAACGTGAACAGGTTGGGTGGGTAGTTTACTCTGATGCGATAAGGAAGTGGCACATGCTTTTCAAGACAGGACTGCACAACTTTCATTCATTTCCACAATGGCTCAAGGGATCTTTGTAGTGGTAAGTGATTATGCATAATCTGTTTTTCTTTGCATGCTCTGTTTATCACTTATTTATTATCTTCCAAAGGGGTTGAGTTGCCATTTTATAACAACTTGGCTTAATCTAAGTTTGAATCATAATATGGTTGATCATATTGTGATGAAAGCTTTAATTACATCTTCACATGATGTATGCACAGTCTGATTTCCTTTTTGACTAAATACAGTTATTCTTTACTTCTGGCTATTATATCTTGGATAGAAAATTCAACGTTGTATCAAAAAGTCATGAAGATAAAATGCACATTGTCTGATGTAATCTTGGACCAGAATCATCTTAGTCTTAGCCGAGGATATGAGTGCCCTCACACCCAAACAATTAGAGAAGTCCCTTGAGTTTAAAAGAAACAAGGGCATCATGGAAACAAAGGTATTTGAAGAATTTGGGGGTGTAAACAACACTGTGCCCCACTGGATTTCATTTATGGACAAAAACTACTGAAATAATCTTCAAAATATCTTTGATTTTGTCCAACAAAAAAACATTTGTCATACAGACTTGGAATGCAATGAGAGTGACTGACTATGCAATGCTGATTTTCTTTCATTGAATGATAACCTATGAGTGTGTTGAATTTAATGTAATGTCATATTATTCAAAATTCCCTATTTCCTATTTTATTTCTAGTTACCGTAAAGTATTTAATAGTAAACAATGAGCATTGGATCTGGTGAAAGTGAGGATTCTTTCTTCTTACCACTTCTGTGAAAGGGAATTGGGTGTTAACCAAAATACAGTCAAGGTCATTTCCAGTATTCAAGCTTAAGATGCGAAGAAGTTACATTGTGTGTTCTCAGTCTAACGGAAAGATGCTGCACATGGTGAGTCTTTGTTGGGTGTTGTTTCAAAGCTATATTTATCTTTACAGCATAGATTTCAAGGAATTCATTATCATTAGACTTCTCTTGGCAGCCGTGTGGAATGCCCTGACATGTTCACTAGTCCTTGGTGCTATTAATGCTAACATTAGCATTATTGTGTTAGCATTACATTTACATTTATGCATTTGGCAGAAGCTTTTATCCAAAGCGACTTGCATAGCATTCAAGGAACACATTGGATCTGTTCTTGCTTTCCCTGGGATAGAAGACATGACCATGGCATTGTAAACACTAATGCTCTACTGATTGAGCTATAGGAAAGGTAGCAAGCAAATAATGGATGCTCTAAAGTAAATGTATCAATAAAAGATTAATAGTATAATGGGAAAGCTTTGTATGGTTAATTTTTTTTTTTCTCCATTTCTACATTTGTATTTTGTGCTGCACAATAGTCAACAAGAAAATGTTGCAGCAGTTGTGTTTCCAGAATGTTACACATTCCACTGATGCCATCATCGATGATGGTGATGTGCGCCCACTGTGACATCTGGTGTAGGATAGTTCAACATGGGAGAGGGTATTGTGGGTAGGAAAGGAGTTTTCTAGTATGTGGTTTACATAGGCCGTGGGTGTTATTGCAAAAATAAACTACGACTGGAAATGTCAAGTACTGAGAAATGTTTCTCCTTTAACTTGAAAGATTTTTTTTTTCTCTTTATCATGCTGTCATCATTTATTTGTATGTATATATATTTTTATTGTTTTACCCTTGTCCCAGACAAGGATATTTAATTATATAATTATTAAAAATTAAATTAAAAATATAATAATAATGTGAAAAAATCATGTACCATTTTAAAAATTGTTTGCAAAAATAACTAACTTTGTATTTTGAAAATCATTTGTATTTATTTTTGAAAAATTACAAGAGGCTTCATTCCGAATACGACAACCCCATTTAAAACATTGGAGTGTGTCCTGTTTTTTTATTTTTATTTTTTTTAAAGAAGTCTCTTAAGCTCATTTAAAAAAAAAGTATTTACTGTCATTTGTTTTCTTTCCAATTACTACTAATCTGTGATAGTCACCTGTCAACATGACGAGCAGAAGACTGAAAGCGAGTTTAGTGTCTCTCATTTCATCACAATGTTTAGCATGGTCTGTGTGTGTGTGTGTATATATTTTATAGTATATAAACGAGTGTGTTATATCTGTTATTTAAAGTGTTTTATATCTTTTTGCAGATGCTGATTTTTTGCTTTTGTCATTTCAACAATGCACTTCAAAATGGTAATTTAATTTTAGAAGCTCCTACATTTTCATTTATATAGGTCTGTTTATAATACAGTATAATATACATATTTCACCATTTTATTCAATTTCATGTAAAAAAACACACAAAAGGTTGAAGATTAAATATTTTGGTTTTTACATACATAAAAAAATAGTCACAGTATAAAAGACTTTATATTAGGTCAAGTCACCTTTATTTATATAGCGCTTTTTAGAAAAGAGATTGTTTCAAAGCAGCTTTACAGAAATAACCGGAAAATAATGCAACAAAGTTTTTTTTGGCTGTACAGCAGCTCTAGAAGAGCCAATCAATAATATAAATGAATATTAAGTGTTAAGTGTCCCCAAAGGTGCAGGTGTCTAACTAATATGTACTTACATTGTGAGGACCAATATACTATTACAGTATTTTAAGGTGTTGTTACAGTGTAATTATGTAATGAGAAATATTAATGAACTACTTACTATAGGGTTAGGGTAGGATTAGTGTTTGGTTGAGGGTTCGTTGCATGTAATTATGAATAATTTACTGTTATTACTATGCAAGTACTGTAAAATAATGTGTTACCCAATATACTTGTGCTGTATTGCAAAACACTTTAATCAGGAACATGTGATACAGTTGAGGTTACAGTTAAGTTATAGGGGATATAGTTAAGTTTAAAGGTCTGCGATGGAAGGGTCAACAGTGTAATTAAGGAAATTAATTACATCTATAATTATATACAGGTGTTTTTTAAAATATCAAAACGTGTATGTACACAAAGTGCACTGTATCAAATGATTAATTTCAATGTTATTACATACAGTACTTAAAGAAACTTGGAGGGGCACAATTTTCTGACTCTGACAGCAAGTTTAACAAGTAGCTGATTGTTTTTCACTTGAAAACCATCTCTGCATTACATTGTAGATAACAAACAGTGGCCAATACTGTGAATTAATAGTTTTATGAAATGGCCAACACTATCCAACAACAATGTTTTTGAAATAACGTTTTGGTTTCAAATTGCACCTTTTAAATTTGCATTTATTCTTTCTACTCTTCTTAAAATCTGTTTTGTTTTGTAGAAACGTGCAACTTCTCTGTTTTAATGAAGAAGACTGACGAAAAGTTATTTTGTTTCAAGAGGATGGAGGGACATACCACAATTTGTACAAGCGATAAACCAACACCTTTATGTCAGATTGATTATAGAGACGGTTTTATGTGTCTGAAGTGGCAAGCAGCCATTGAACTCGAATGCGTAGGCGATTCTCTTGAGACACTCAATGGTAATAAGAGTCACAAATCTTTTCAACACACGTAAATATAAATGTTCAGTTTTTGATTTTCATCTGTTTTTCTAACGCAGTGGAAAACACTTGTGCCCGCGACCAGGATTGTGAGTCAAAAAGCAGTCATTGTTCATTTAGTTGTGTATACTTTATTATTTAATTAAATAACTATTTTTTGTTTTATTTTTAGCTATCAGTTGCGATGGAGAATACAAGTCTGGTAAGTTTGTTTAATTTGTTTAGTTTGTTTACCCTTTCTGAGTTCATTTTATTTCTTATAGGAAAACAATTTTATATCATTTTTTTTTTAGAACCCAGAAATTCGGTGTCAACCCTGTCGATGAGTAAGTGTGCAATACTGAACAATTACTTCTTGAATGTGTGGAATTAGTTTATGATGAATACAAATATGTACCTAAATTGCTGCTATTTTTGTTTAATTGCAGACATTTTAACAGCATGCGCTGTTATAACTATCCACTGGATGTCAATGTGAGACTAGCAGTGCAGCTGATATTACAAAATTAAACACTATAATGAAAAACAAAAATCAAACTCCTGCCCTACATTGTTTTTTCTTGTTCGAGAAGCTTTTTTACTTTAATATACATTACAATAGGGAAGAGAAGACTATGCAGACTATAAGCCAAATGGCTATTCTGCCAAATGCATGGGTAGTCGGTAATGACACAAACACATGAGCAATTGAGCAACAGCCTACTTGTTCGGTCAACGCAAAAGGTGTTACATTTCCATCCTTGGTGTTAATGTAATTCAGTAACAAAGCAACAACTGCTGTACTAACATTCAGGTTAAAGTGAGTGTTACGGACAGCAGCTCCTGGAGTTTATAGTGGAGGTGATGGGAGGAGGGCCTCTGGGGACCAGTTCCACAGCGCTCATTTGAAACCTTTGGTCCCCTATGGTCTTCCCAGAATGCCGTGTAGCACCACTAACCTCCCCGGCTCTGAGTGTGTTTACTCTGAGTTAATGAATGAGCTAGTGTTGGAGCAAAAGTGGGTGAGTAAATGCTAATCACATGCCTTTACCCCCAAATAAAGCCTCCGTTTCACCCCTTTCTTGTTTGCTTTTATTCCCCTTTAGTTAAATCGTCAGTAATCATGCTTTTAAAAGTTAGTCCGAGACTAACCGCAGGTCAGGAACGGAACATTTGACCCGCACTGCCAGAAAAATACAAGAAGGGGGAGGTTTAGTGTGTGAAGAGCATAAGTCAAAGTCGAGGTGTCATATGCGATGTCAACTCTCACTTCTCCAAAAATGCCAATTGAGTAAACACACACATATGGTATGGGTGAGGGAATCAAGAGAGCGAGAGAGTGAGAAAGGAGGGGCCGTCCTTACTTGCTCTTCTAAGCAGGAGTGAGAGGAGGTCCAGAGGGAGGAGGCAAACGGGGAGAGCAGGATTGAGAAAGAGAGTGAGGAAAAGAAGTGGCGCTCTGTTTGCGGAGCAGTCTGGGACCATGCTGTCAGGCGGCTCTCTGATCTGGATTGGGGCTCTGCTTCTGGGGCTGGAGGCTTCGCTGTCCGAGGCGTCTGACTTCCAGCACCACGGTTATGAGGAGATGGTGAGGGCTCTTTTTGCTGTCCAGAGCGAATGCCCCTACATCACTCGCATCTACAGCATCGGTCGCAGCGTGGAGGGACGGCACCTATATGTCCTGGAGTTCAGTGATAGTCCTGGCATCCATGAAGCATGTGAGTCTTTTCTTTACTCTTGAACCAAGGCATTAAATTCCTCACCCATATAGCTCAAGCAAACTCATGCACGTTGTTCCTGGAGGCTGTAGGGCTGATTGCTGAAGCAATAATTTGGGTTTGATTGCATAATTTGGGCTGTTTTCTGAGAACGGCTCTTAACAGTCGAAATGAAGCTTTGGCTGACATTCATGAGTTTGTCTGGCCAGCCAATGTTGACTGTCAACTTGATTTATCTTGTTGCTCCTCAAACGCTCACATACAGTAAATTGCATTTAAGGACAGACAGCAATGTGTCTGGAGATGTGGTGTTATATGCAGCCATCGTAGAAAAGAGCAAACACTGGTCTTATTATTGAACAAGAACATTCCCGCTGGAAAGAAAGATCGGAACCTTTAATTGCTCAATTGTTCCTCCTAGAAACAGAGTCCAAATGGACACTTCTGCTTCTCAGATGATTCTGTTATGAACAAGACTTCATTGGTCTTTCATCCGTTGTCTCTAGAGTTCCAAAAGTGAACAATCTCTTAAATTTAGCTCAGATTGGTTAATGTCTGGAATCAAAAGTCAGAAATCCCAACATTTACCAATCAAAGAAGAGTAAGAAATATTGTATGGCAACAATTTACAAGGAATTTCAGGAGAAACATCTGATACTTCAATAAAAGACACTTCAGGTATCTTATGAAATATGAATGAGCAGCTGCTTAACAGTGAAATTTCTCTCTTTGTTTCAGTGCTTGTTCCTTGTTCACTCGAATTCAAAACATTTTCAGCTCTGCTTCTGGAAGTAGTTAAGATCTGTCAACAAAAAAGGTTAATAAATCAATCTTTGATGCAAATGCAAAACATGTACATGCAAAACATATATGACAACATGCAAAAGTACTTTTCTTAATTATTTGTAATTTTGTCTTGTCTTCCAGTACAAATATCAAAAATAAATAAATATTTTATTTTTATAAAAAATAAAATTTTGGATTTTTTTTAAATATTTTTGATAAGCAAAATGACTTGAGATATTACGTTTTCTGTAAGTGAGTCAATGCTTAAAACAAGAAGAAAAAAACTGTAGAATGTCAATCTCAATTCTGTCAATGAGGAAAAATAAACTTAATAAAAAGCAAGATCATTTTCTGACCCCTCATTTTAAGCATAAAGTCACTAAATTTTGAGCATTTTTTCAGAAATGTGTTTTAAATGTAAAATTTCAGGTAAATGTATCCTGATTTAAGGTTTGGGTTTAGATATTAGTATGGAAAACAAGACAAAAATACTGCGTAAGAAAACCTCTTTTTATTTTTTCAGTGTAAAAATCTGCTTCTCTTTGCAATATGCATACAAAAGTAAAACCTCTGAGAGAATTACAGGATGTATACATGTTCCACACGGAGTACAAAAACAGGAACCAGTACAGCAGAGTGGGCAAAGTCGTTGTGACCCGACCCTTTAGATTTCAAACAATGTTTGCGCTTCATGCGTCAATGTCAAGGCCACCCATTTACTGACTCTTTGAGCAGTGGCACAGTACCGTTAATTTAATTATTTGGTGATTAATAGGAAGACAGTGCCTTGATGAGTCTGCCTGCACACAGTGGCTAATTAAATTAACGATCTGGCTGTCACTCACTTCTGCATCAAAAAAGAACAAACGGAAATCTGCCGGTACTTGTTAGAGGAGATAATTGTGAATAATGAGCTGACAACTGGCTGTGAGACAGGAATTTCGATGAGAGTGGCCTGCTGCGCTGTGAAACGCTCAGAAAGCTTTTGTAGGAGGAAAATGTATGAATTTTAATTCAATCATATTTGATATGAGCATTTACAGCGTCACCCACTCAACCACATGCCACAGATATTGATGGAAAAGTATAATAACTTGTTTTAAAAGGATAGCTCATCTAAAAATTAAAGTCATGTCGTCATTTAGAAAACCCCCATCATGCTCTTCATACAAAGATATGCCTTCAAAACACTTGGAATGCGATATATATAAGTTGTATGAACTTCTTTTATGGTGCTTTTTGGAGCCATATCTCCATTCCCATTCATTGTATTAAAAAAGTACATTTCTCCAGTTGTGTTCCTCAAACAAAACTCATGGATCAACATTAGGGTGAGTAAATGATCATAAAATCTCTTTAAATATTTAGTAGGCAACCCTCGCAGTACCTTTAGAGCTTAATTCATGCAGTTGTTTCTTCTGAATTGCTACATATGCATGTATAGAGCTTGTTCCTTGCATGCTATTCACGGATGTGACCCTACGACCTCATGATTTCCTGACTGGCGGTCACCTGACCTGTGTTTTTCAGTGGAGCCAGAGTTCAAGTACGTTGGGAACATGCACGGGAACGAAGTGCTCGGCAGGGAGCTGCTCATCTACTTAGCTCAGTTCCTGTGCGAGGAATACCGGGCAGGAAATGAGCGAATCACGCGCCTCATCCACGACACACGGATACACATCCTTCCGTCGATGAACCCGGATGGATATGAGGTGGCTGCCAGGCAGGTATACAACCCATAGTAGCTCATCTACATTGTAAAAAAAAAAAAAAAAGGATATTAAAACGCCACAGCTCATTAAATCCGTGACCAACAGCTTGTGGTGTGAATGTGCGCATGCATATGTGTGCCCTTATTTATTCAGTGTGGCAGCTGTGGTGTGGGAGTGTTGTAAGTCTCTGGTGGCCCCCGGTTTGTTATGGAGGAATCAGCCGTATCCCAGAGTGCATTGCTGGCTTTCTTTTGAGACTAATTACACCAGAAGCACCAGAAAAAAAAGAAATACACAGTATTTTCTTTGGAACCGAGCATCCATACACCTACAACGTTCACACATCTAAACTGCAAAATTACAGTAATACAGGCTCTCTCTTGATCTTTGAGACTAATTATATGTCCAGCAGTAAATGGTGGCTGAATATGGCCACACACACCCAGTTATCAAGCGTCTCACTGGACCAGACAAGAACTAGCGAATGAAACTACCTTAGCATCAGACAGGATCTTTTTAACATGCTCTAACTCGCTTACACAAATGCAATAAACTACTTGAGATATACATATATCACACCTGACATACTGAGAATGTTAAAAGGTGGCATTCTTCCCAAAACTTTGCTTAAAGGATTGGAAATGATGCACTGTTTATCTGATTTACAGGGTCCAGAATTCAACGGCTACTTAGTGGGACGTGGAAACGCTAAGGAGGTAGACTTGAACCGCAACTTCCCAGACTTGAATGCTCTCATGTACTACTATGAGAAGCACAACGGCCAAAACCACCACTTGCCACTGCCAGACAACTGGGAATTACAGGTGATCATCCAATCAGTGTTGCATAAACTGCTATACTGTTCAAAATGAGATGAGTGGGAGAGATCGAGTGCTGAAAGATATTGAGACAGACAATATAAGAGACACTTCGATAGGGTAACTAACACAATATATTTGTATATATTAAAGCTCATATGATAACCATTTATGTGCACTACTGTTCAAAAGTTTAGGGTTTGTAAGATTTTTTTTTTCCTTTAAAGAAATTAATACTTATTCAGCAAGGATGTTAAATTGATGAAAACTGACAGTATATACATTTAATACATATAAAAGCTGTTCTTTTGAACTTTGTATTTATCAAAAAATCTTGAAAAAAAGTATCATGATTTCCACACAAATATTGTGCATCTTTTCTGTTTTCAACATTTATAATAATAAAAAATGTTGCTTGAAAGTTGGCATTAAATCAGCATATTACAATGATTTCATGGAGCATGTGAGACTGACATTCTAAAAAAAAAAAAAAAAAATCAGCTTCAGTATCACAGGAATAAATTACATTTTAATATATATGAAAAAAGAAAACTTTTATGTTAAATTGCAATAACATTTTTTTAATTGATCAAATAAATGCAGCCTCGGTGAGCATTAAAGACAAAAAAAGGATCCAAACTTTTTGAACTGTAGTGTGTATATTTGGAGATTTATTCATTTAAACACTTTTACCTAAAAATGACTCAGGGTTCTTATTTAGAACCGGTTCCAATTTAATAAAGTACCAGAACTCAATGAATTTAAGAGATGATACTTTTCAATGAGTCAAAAACATAGAGTGCACCCATTTATAATTTGCATGACTCGTACATTTCATCCCTTAAAAGTACTAAAAGAATCATTAATGGGGCCATTAGGGAGTTTGAACCATTAATTACCATCATTATATGTGTTCCCTGGGAGTCAAATCTATGATTAGAAAATCTGTGGAACAAAACACTGTAAAAAAAAACTAAAATAAGTAAAATATTTAGGAATTATACAAACACGTGTATATGTGCTGAAAGGTATCTGTGGATCTGTTCTGCTGGCCTTCCCATGACAGGCGTTGCTAACAATGTTTTCAACCATTTGAGCAACAGGATCTATCTATACATGTTTTCATTTGGTGACCTTTTTAATGTACTAACAATCTTGTACACATAGACATCACATAGATAAATCGCTGTTCCAATCTCAAGTAAAATACAGGATAGTGCCAGTTTCCTGCATTGGAAAGAAAATGTTTTTGTTTTTACAGTTGGACAGCATACTTAAGCTCTCCATTAGTCTGTCAGGAACCCACCCAGTTCTCATTCTGCCGGTCTGCTCTCTATCAACCGCCAACAGGCCCACCTTTCACAAAATAGAGAGCTTTGGCATGTGTAAATGGACTTTTTTTAAGCTTGTACTCCTGTTAGTCTTCATTATGAGCTCTGGATATTTTTGTTAGCCTTTCACAACCTGCTGAGTAATAAAAAGTCAATTTCATCTATGAGGATCCATCACGATTTAAGTTACAAAGAACATCTTGTGCTTCAATTGAACCAGGAACATCTGACCTGTAGTGTAAAGCAGTTTACAAACTCAATGTCACAAACTGACCTAGAAATGCATTGATTTTATGTTATAAAATGAAAGAATTCCCATCTATTCTGTAGACTTTTGGAAGACCTTGCTAGAATAATACAAGCCATTTAAACAACTCTTTCCAGGAACAACTATGTATTTTCCTCAGTTTAAAATGAGAACTCCAGCTTTGGAGAAGTAAATATGTCCTCTGGCAGCAAGACGTCCCTCAGGATAACAGCAGAAGAACTGCAGTCGGAAGAGAATGACACGTTCCAATCATTCTCTGTGAGTCAAGAGCTGTCACTCTCACATCGAAACCCCGCTCGTGACCTCCTGACCCTAGCGTGGATTTCGCACTACACAGACCTAAGCAGGGTGAAAAACATCTGTGTGAGTTCACAGCACGAAACCTGACTCTTCAATGGCAGCTGGGGCCAAAGGGATGCTAAGCTGTTTATATATACAGATCCATGCATAATAAATAGTCAATCTCCTCAAAACGCACGGATGGATCAATAGCTCAGCAGCCATCTCTAAGGACTCGGCCAGACTGATTTTACTTAATGAAACAGGGTCAGGTTGAGGTTTATTATCCCTTCACCTCTAGTATCAAATGTCAAATGATAGCAGAGCTGAAGAAATATTCCAAAAAGCGTCATGAAACAAAACCTAAAACAAAGGCTGAAAATAATCTTCTGAATCTTTTTTCCTGTATTCTTGGTTCTTGCAGGTTGAGCCGGAGACTTTAGCTGTGATAAAATGGATGCAGCATTATAACTTCATTCTATCTGCCAACCTCCACGGTGGAGCTGTGGTCGCCAATTACCCCTTCGATAAGTCTCGTGAGCCCCGGATAAGAGGCAAAACTACATACTCTGCCACCGCTGATGATAAAATATTCCGAAAGGTATGTGTTTGCTTTTTAATTTAAAAGATATTTGTGTGAATTTCTGGTTTTAGAGCAACCGTCCACAAGCAATTGTGAGTAAGCTATTTCTAAAGTTATTTCTCTTTTAAAAAAGTGTAAACACTGTGTTTCTGTGGCAATGTCAATCATTTTAGGAATGGTGAGAGGTTAAGGGTGGGATTAGCTGGTAGTTTGACCACCAAAAATCCACTTAAACCAATCTAAGCTGACTTGCTAGTCTATGCAGGTTTAATATGACCTTATCTGCAGTTGCATACACTGCCTATAGTCATCTAATTTTTTTCTTCTACTACTTCTAATTTTTGTAGTTACACACAAAAAAAGTATATTTACCTTTACTGCTATTTGGTCAGATTTCTTCCAGCTTGGCCAAGAGCCCAAAACCCTACTAAAATAAGCGAGAAAACCAGTCTGATCAGGTTGGAAGTTCACTTTAGATCTGCAAACTAGCTTAGGCTGGTTTAAGTGGGGTTTTTTCCCTCAGCAGAATAGTTATCATAATAGAATCACACACTTCACCTAATAAAGAGTTGGAGTATTTACAGATTTGTGTATTTTTGTATTGTGTGTGTGCGTTGTAGTTGGCAAAGACATACTCCTATGCCCACAGCTGGATGCATAAGGGCTGGAACTGCGGCGATTATTTTGATGAAGGAATCACAAATGGAGCCAGCTGGTACTCTCTGTCTAAGGGTGGGTTATATTTTACACACCACAGTTCTCGTTCAATTACTTCAACAAGGCTTGTGGTTTTATCTCATCTAAAAGCCTTGTAATTTAGCTGAAATTTGGGAATTACAAGCCCTTTTGTCTTTTAGGAAATGTGATTGTGTTCTAGTTTAGAGCTTTTCACTAGTGCCAGCACCAGTGTAACTTCAGCAGTGAAATATTTTGAATATGTGTGGCATTTTTCCACTTTTGGGAGTATTTTTGATTCCAACCCTGCTTAATTCCTGCCCCTGGCCAACGCTGAGCTGTCGTACGATTAAGAAGAATTATTTCTCCACATTTCTGAAGGGATGCAGGATTTCAACTACCTCCACACAAACTGCTTTGAGATCACTCTGGAGCTCAGCTGTGATAAATTTCCTCCAGCGACGGCTCTTGCCAATGAGTGGCTGGCCAACAGAGAGGCTCTGGTGTCCTACATGGAGCAGGTGAGGAACTTCCCTTCTCACATTTGACTGTTTCACTGCTTGTAATGAAACGAGTAGAAGTTCAAACTTCCACTCTGCAGTCAGAACATGTACAACTGGAATCGGAGAGCATTGTATTCAAAATTTGGGGAAAAGGGGAGCCAGTAATTCTAGCAGACACAGGTAAAAGACAAATTGGTTCACCATGGCACCAACAGGTAATGAACCTGTCCCCAGATACTTCTAATGTGAAACTGATATGAAACTTCAGGGGTCTTGTTGTGAGTTCAGGTAACACTACACTGCTCGCTACCACATTTCAAGTAATGGATGGAATCGGTTTACCACTCTGAGTGCAGCAAATGTAAGGCCGTAACGAAAGCTTAACCCTAGTGCTGTTCTGAAAATCCTTGATGTAATTTGGTGTTCTCAATCAAAAATTACCAGTAATTCTCTCATTATGATTTTATTTTACACCAAATATTGGATTCAATAATTTTGTCATCTTGTTTTCTTTCAGTCAGCACTTTGAATTAATTTTTAATTCAACTTTTTGATCGTAGGCTTTATGCATGCATTCATATGCATGAAAAAAGTTCACTCAAGCATATAAAGATCAAGGAAAGCCCTACAATCAATCAGTAAAAAAAGAAATAGAAAACCTGTACTAACTTTAAGAAAACAAGCTGATAAATAGATCAAATCCCATATTTGGAAACAACATAGCATAATGAGAAATTTATAGGCAAACAATTTTTGTAGGCCGGGCATTTCTGACAGAGAACACCACAAGTAACACCCCCAACCCCTCCCCCTCCCCCAAAATGACAAAAATGTGCAAATTTTGGAAAAGTTGTTATACCCTATGTAAGCAAAGTCAGTTTTAGTCCAATGTGATTTACGTTAACTAGGAAAAAGGGTCGAAATGACCGAATACAACATGAGGGTTAACATTTCGTGACTCTCTCCCCTCTTCTAGGTGCACCATGGGATAAAAGGCATGGTTTATGATGAGAACAACAACCCAGTTAGCAATGCAGTGATCTCAGTGGCAGGTGTAAACCACGATATCACCAGCGGTGAGTGTTGTTTTACTTGAAAAGCTGATTTTGTAGGACGTACATGCTTGAATACTTAACTTCACTTGTCTGATTCTTTTTCAGGGATGACTGGAGACTACTTCCGTCTGCTCTTGCCGGGTACCTACTCAGTGACAGCTTCTGCACTAGGTTACCAACCCTTTACCAGCACTGTGACCGTGGGACCAGCTGAAGCTATACAGGTGATAAACAGCATCAAAAATAAACAATTACACTAATATTTACAGATTCTTTTTTACCATAACACACTAACATATTTTTTTGTTCTTCTTCCCAGTTGGATTTCTATTTGAAAGTTCAACCAAAACCGACGAACTTGAACGTGAAAGTTTATCCCAACAAGAAGGGCCCATCGATGGTGAAGAATCCTCCCACCAACCTTGGTCCAAGATAAAGAGCAAAGACTCTTCTCTCAACACAGACAAAACACGACTTTACTTTTCAAACTGAAGAACAATAATGGGAAACATGGACTCTCACTGTGACAAATCTCACCTTCCTATGTCGTATAGGTTCTTTGTTGTTTGTATAGTTGCATAAAAGTGTGAGAAATGCATATTTTGCTCTCATGTTCTTGTGGAGCTTAAATATGTATGTATGTTATATAATGGCTTTGATTTAAAGAACAGGAAAGAAGTAGGTAATGTAAACAATATTTCTCTTTTTATGAGAAATTAGTCATAGATTAATGAAGGCATTTAGATGGAATGTTACTGGAAATGATGTCTGAATATGATCAGAAATCAGTTTAAGAGAAACTATCTCCTATGTGGAAGATAATGATAATAATAAAACATTTTATCATTTAAAATAAACTAAGATTGTTTTATCTATTTGTGGGGAAATTATTGTAGTATTTAAGAATAACATGTTTAAAACACCATTTTGGTGCGTTTGCGAGTATTTGTAAAATGTATTTAAGTTTTCCTAAAGGTACTGTATACACACTTCAACTATTTTATCACATGGATATACATTTTCTTTTAATGATCTTTACATGTAATCATACATTTTAGTATACATTTTTTTGTGTGAAGTACTGAATAAGTGGTTAGACGGAGTTAATATCATATAAAGCGGTTAAAGTGAAGTTCTTGTGCGTAAGGTTGTATTGATGGCCGTCTGCTAACTGTGTATCCCTGAGCAAAAAGACTTAAGAGCTTTTTCTACAACTATGTGAATTGCTTCATAGGCTGAGCAATTATCCTATGAGTAATGCATGCAAGTATATATTTTTTTCCACCACAGATGACAGATAGATAGATAGATAGATAGATAGATAGATAGATGTGAGAATTATTATATACACCATAATTCAAAGATCCCTTACGAAAGTGGATGCTTTATTTTTGCTTCTATTGCCCAGATATGTTGGAATTCCCTTTAATTTTTTTTTCCTGGAGCAATCCTGGCTGCATTGCATGTTTATCAAAGCTAAAAGAACACTAGGGGTCAGTGCTGTAGCGGTACGGTCAAACCACTGCTATTTCTCTACTGAAAGTTGAATATAATAGACAGCAATTCTAAAAACAGCAGAAAACACAGAAAAAATAAAGTAAGAGCCGCATAACATTACACACATTAAGTGGGATTCAATTTCCCCTTCAATATGTCCCACTCTAACTTCCTTCAATAGGAAATACATCAACAAAACAAGAAACTGTGCCTGTCAAACTACGGTATTTCTCGGACTCTTTAAAAACATGTAGCCTAAAAAAGTACATGCACTCTAATTTAATATTCAAATTGCAGAACATGTATTAACTATTTCAGGATTATATTCTTGAACCGTACAAACACATTAAAAGACAAACAGACTGAATATTTATTATAACCAATGACTTCAAGTTTTTAATTCCACAGTGAATGTTCCAATAAAATAATCCACCATTTATGTGTAGGATATGTACAGTATTCTTGTGTTCACACACAGAATAACAATGCCCTCTGTATAACAGGAAAAAGGAAAATGTTCTCCAGGAATGTTGTGCACAAGGATTGGAAGGCCTTGGAGCTGGAAAATATGAGCAATAGTTAATTTCTCATAACCAAGAATAATAATCTTTGGAGAGCCTAGGCGTCAATGAGACTGGAATTGAAGGACATTTTGTTTAAGAGAAACTTGTCCAAGAAAAATGATGATTCGTACCTATTATTAGGGGGTCTGCTTCCAATCAGAAGATTACCAATCTAGCATTTACATTCCATGAATAAACTGCCTGAACAATAGCAAAACGAAGTGACAGGATTTCATTGTATGAGAATGCTTCAATGACACAAAAGTTCATGAATAGATCAACAAGAATGAATAGCAACAAAGAGCATCAAGCTCACATGGTCTTTCTCAATGAAAATGTCACAGTTGGAGAGGACAACAGAAGCTTTTCATGCTTCCAGGATATGACAGATCTGGCATTTTCTCATAGATGCCGTGGGCATGTTGTGTCAGAGCAGCTTACAATACGGAGTTGAATGTGACAACGAAACCCACACAGCAACTGTTATCTACCCTCGCTGTAGTGGATTCCCACTTGGCTTCAGCTTTCTAACAGAGTTTTAAAAGGGAACCAAGTCAAGTGATCCAAGTCCATGTATTGGAGATGACAGGGACATGTACAGAATGATGCATGCGTTAAGTATAGAGGACAAGGTTTGACGTAAAATAGTGCATATCAAACAAGGGCCTCAGGGACAGCTTCCTTTCATTGTTTCTATAAATAAGGAAGTCGTGATTGATGCAGACACAGCAAAAATATTCTTACCTCTGACAATGTTTGAAACTGTGAGTCTTAAAACATTCTGTTCCCTTTGTGGCAATAATAGACACAGATGTAGGGAAACATATAGCTTTGTCATTTCCACTAATACCAGCAAATGGAGGATATCGTAACCTCCATTATACAATATTCGAGGGATTCTTTGTTTATGTTTATGTTCCACACAAGGGTTGATTTTATTTTCATTAGAAATTTTTCCTTTTGTTACAAGACAGTCCTATTAAAAATATTTTATTGCTTGTTTTTTTTAAATGCCCTTTAAATATTATAGATTTATTTTTGTACCCATATCCCCAGATACTCAATATTAAAATAGATGAATAAGTGAATAAGAAAAATATGAATTATTGTGTGTTGCCTAAACAAATAACTAAACATGTATAAACTATTTCAATATTTATTGTTTAAAATTAATCTTTTCTTTCTTCCCCCCCCCCCCCAACAATGCATTTTTTTATTTCAAGTTATTATATAGTAGGCCTACTTTCATTTTTAGCATCAGCTTTAAATTATGCAAAACATGTGAAGATATTACTTAACTGTGTGCATTTATGACATGAATTGCTAGTAATTAAATTAGACTTTGCATAAGGATATAGCCTATTTATTTGTATAATATTAGTACAGTGGAGTTCACTTATCTCGACTCACGGTTAACTCGCCAATCCTATTATGTCGACGTTTTTGAAGTGGAACCGGCAAACTCCCTATTTGTCTTAGCATTTTCTTATCGGTTATGTCGATTGTTTAATGTCACGGAACCCTAATATCTCGAGCACAAAAGAGGGACAAATTCACCACTTGGTTAAATCACATGGTTATCTCGTGGCTAAGATCGTACCTAGTTCAATGCGCATGCGCTGAGTTCGCGTTGCACGTGGATCGCACGTGGATCTTCAGTAACGCTTGTCTCACAGTGCAGCCGCAGAAGAACTTCTGTTCTGACACGCGCTCTGCTCAGCGCCGCTGCGGATTGAAGAACCCGGTTACTAAAAGACGGGACGAAGTCGAATTTGTTGAGAAAGCACATTATACAGGCAGAACGCAAGAAAGTATGCAACTAGTACAGCGTGATGACCTCACGAATATGTTGTGACTGTTTACACTGTGAGCGAAATTGTGTTTGCAATGTTGGAGAATATAATTAAAGGTTTGTATCGAGAATCAAAGGTGTTTTTTATTGTATACTGGTAAATCTCTGCTGTTAGTTGGTGCACATATGCCTTTTGTTGTTAGCAAACATATACAGTGTATGTACGTTTTTATAGCATGCCGATCGCTTCATCAAATAAATCGCTATATTTGTGAAAAAGGCCAATATGAGAGGAATAAGAGCGCTGTTGCGCTGACTGTTCCAAAGGACTTTTATTATGAAACTACGACGCATTAGTTTAGAAAGTGAAGCGGTTCAGTTCAGAGTGAATCATATGTCACCCACCGCGGTAGATATCGGTTCATTATTATCACATAAGCGCTGGAGTAACCTAATAACTTGGTTAACAGCCTCGGAACGAGTGCTTATTGTGTGTTCTGTGCGTCTTATTAGAGTGAGTTCATCATTAACATTATGTTTGTTTATACATATGCTCGTCTTTGTTATGACGCAGTTATTGGCAGTGTTATAGCCCGATGCTAATTTCTGTGTTTACATTTTGATCTGTTATGTTCAGATACAGTTATAATAATTAATGAATATAATTGTGTTTATCTATGAGGGGAGAAGCCAGTAGTTTGTATATATATATATATATATATATATATATATATATATGTGTGTGTAATTCTGTTATTAGAATCCTGTTTTGTCTGTTGCAGGAAAACCACACACACACACACACACCACCCTGCTTTGCACTCCCTTCCATCAAGTCCCCACCAAGTCTCCATCCAAGCCTCCATCCAAACTCACCCATCCGAGCAAGGACATTACGGAGACCTCTGAACACGTGTGCTTCTTGTGCTCCCACTGCAATCCTCATCAGCATCACAGGACATTGTTAATGCTCATATTGATGGTTGGCTCCCCTCCTTGAACTGTTTAATAAATCACTTTAAGACGATTTCTTCCTCTGTCGTGTTCTGACCGACACACCTGGCACACTGTTATATCCCCAAATCAGCCCTTATACCTTTCCAGGTAGCCTTCGCTACATTTTTGGTCCTTCGAGCCGGATAGCAGTTGTGCTGGGATCATGCAACAGAGAGAAGAAGCATCATGGGTCCCATCCACTCGGCCCAAACGTCAGTTGAGGCAGCCATCCTATCTGAAGGATTATGAGGTTGGTGGAGTCAGACCAAGGGCAGGTGGTCCATCACGTGCCAGCCTGGCACCACAAATACCCAGAGAGGGACAGTGGAGCTCACAGACTCATGTAAAATGGGCCCACAAACCACAGAACATTTTTCCACCAAGCGGTGAGGAGAGCTTTAACGACAACAGCTTAGGATGGCCACGTACCTCTATGCCCTACCCCGAGGAAGATGTAGAGCCAAGCAGGTTACCCCGAGAGAGCATGCAGTACAGTTTCGCCTCAACTCATAATAGGAGACCAGAATTTTGTGAGTTAATGAGCTCAACCAGACTGCAGGGAGCAGCGCGGCAGGATCAGACCTTAGAACAATGGCCAATGCCACCCATTCCTTTACAAGATGACCCATTAGCACTGGATGAAGAGGAGTATGAGGAGGAACTGCCACCTCCACCGTGGCCTTCGTCTGACTACCCTGTAACGTCTGCGAGTGCAGAGGAGCAGCGGGTGGTCAACGTCCTAGACAGAATGATGAGTGAGCTACAGATCATGAGAGACAGTGTCACATCCCTCGGCGCAGCTCACACTCGTCCACATTCGACCCCTCAGAGCCTGAACCCCCCTCAGCCACGGCAAAGTTCTGAACAGTATGACTTTCGGGCACACAACATGAGGCCAGAATCCTATTTCCCCAGCTCATGTTCACAACCAAGTCTATATCACACAGACATGCGATCCGCGACTCAGTATCCAGCCTGGCCTGATAGGAGTCAACCCCGTCTCACTCGTGGCAGTCAGATCCCACCGATAACTCTGGGAGGAGGGGAGTACAGGGGCCCAGCACCGAAAATTCCTCTCTTCATCCATAAAGACCCGATTGAATTCTCACGGCTGAAACTGGCCCTTGCAAACCTGTTACCTGCTGATGCTACAGAACTTTTCAAATATCAGATTCTTGTCGATCACATGAGGCTTGAAGAGGCCTGTCTCATCGCCGACTCCTTTATCAACTCGCCCAGACCATATACAGACACTATGGCAGCCTTGACTGAGAAGTTCGGTCAGCCGCACCATGTGGCTTTGCAGAGGATTGCTGCGGTTATGGATTCGCCTGAAATTAGAAGAGGAGATATAGCAGCCTTTGAGAGGTTCTCCCTGCATGTACAGTCACTCGTAGGCATGCTACAGACACTGGGCCCAGATGGAGAGGTCGAGTTGATGTGTGGCTCACATGTGGCCCGACTTCTAACCAAGCTTCCAATAGAGCTTAGAGCGAACTTCCGGCGTCAGATGTTCCATCGTCCTGGACATACTCATACCCTGCTCGACCTGGCGGAATGGCTCCGATATGAGTCGTGGTGCCAAGGTTATGACAACCCTTTAGACATTCGTAGCCAAGGGCCATCAGGCTACAGAGCCGAGAAGCGTCAAAGCAAGCAAGCAGCTACAGTGCTACATGGAGCAGAAAGCTATACATCGAACCGAGCAACCAGACCAGAGGGTCAGAACTTATCCACGACCAAGTGGAAGGGCAAAGCAAAACCTTACTGTCCATACTGTGAGGGCACTGAGCACTTCCTCAATCAATGTTCCGCCATTCAGAAACTCACTAGAGAGGAGGTCGTAGAGTGGATCAAAGCTAACAAGAGATGTTGGAGATGTGGGAGAGCACATCAAGCAGCGCACTGTGACCTTAAGAGACTCTGTGATGTGTGTCAAGGGAAGCATCTGAGAGTCTTACACGATGCCAACGTACGCCCCAAGGCTGAGCCGCCGAAAGCTGAAAGTTGTCTGGTGAGCAACAGTACGGAAGTTCTCTACCTGGACAGACCATCAACCCACTCACGTGTCCTGCTGAAGGTCGTCAGAGTTCTCTTGCGCAACAGGGACAAGACACTAGACACTTACGCAGTGCTGGATGATGGATCTGAGCGCACAATGCTCCTCCCTGAAGCAGTTGAGAAACTGGGTCTACATAAGAAACCTGAGGACCTTGCTCTCCGCACAATTCGACAGGAAGTCCAAACATTGAAGGGATCAGCTGTCACATTCAAGATTTCGTCCTTTGCCAATCCTAAGAGAACCTTTCAGATAGTGGAGGCATTTACTTCAACACGCTTGGATCTAGCGGACCACTCCTACCCCATCGCTGGTTTGAAGCGAAAATACAAGCACCTGGCGGATCTACCACTTGAATCATTTGATCACGTTAAGCCGCTTGTGCTAATTGGTGCTGATTACCCCCATCTACTTACCCCTATCGAGCCGGTGAGGATGGGCCCTCCAGGAGGTCCTGCGGCCATTCGAACGAGATTAGGATGGACGCTTCAGGGTCCTGCACACCTTACACAATGGAAGCCGGGCACCCCGCAATGTCTCTTCATTAGTGTGTCACCACATACAGAGCTGATGCAGAACGTGGAGAAGCTCTGGAAGATGGACACCCTGCCATATCAGAACAGCAAACTAGTAATGAGGTCGAAGCAGGATAAGGAAGCGGTAGAGCTCTTAGAGGCCAAGACAAAGCGAGTACCAGTGGCAGGTATCCTCCGATATGCCACTCCTCTGCTACGGAAGCGAGACCTTCCCCCACTCAAAGCTCCCCAGGAAGCCGTCCTACCCAGCCTCAGAAGTCTGGAGAGACGACTGGCACGGGACCCTCTGCGAGCTGATGAGTACTGTGTGGCGATTCGTAAGTTAGTGGAGACTGGAGCAGTCAAGAAGGTTGACCTAAGGGAAGCTTCAACTACAGATGAGTCGTGGTACATACCCCATCACTTAGTAAGGCATAACGAGAAGAGTCGCTTGGTCTTTAACTGCTCCTTTCAATTCCAAGGCCGAAGTCTCAATGACACCCTCCTTCCTGGACCAGTGCTGGGAGCTTCTCTTCTGGGAGTTCTACTGCGCTTCAGGGAACATGCAGTGGCGATCAGCGGTGACATCAAAGGCATGTTCCACCAGGTTCAGCTCTTACCAGAAGAACGCCCACTCCTCAGATTTCTCTGGCGGGACATGAAGCGCGAAAACCCCCCTGAAGTCTTCGAGTGGCAAGTCTTACCATTTGGCACTACGTGCTCTCCATGTTGCGCCACCTTCGCACTTCAGAGGCACGCAAGAGATCATGGTGGGCCAGGAGAAGGAGTCAGACGTTCAGTGGAGCACTGTTTCTATGTGGACAACTGCCTTCAGAGTGTACACACAGCCGAAGAAGCCAAGGAACTGGTAGACCAACTCAGGGAAGTACTGGCATCTGGAGGATTTGAAATCAGACAATGGGCCTGCAACATACCTGATGTCCTCAGGCACCTACCTCCAGAGGCGAGATCTGACAGCATGGAGCAATGGCTTTCACATGATGAATCTGGACTGTCAGAGCCAGCCCTTGGACTCAGCTGGCATTGGGAGTCAGATACCTTAGGCTACAAGAGCCGACCTTTGGGGTATGGGGCATTGACGATGAGGAATGTTTACAAAGTACTGGCCCGACAATACGATCCCCTGGGATTCATTGCACCTTACACGACTCGTGCAAAGCTGATCGTCCAGTGTATGTGGGACAAGCCACGTGATTGGGACGACCCACTTATCCCTCAAAACTTGCAAAAGGCATGGAAGGAATGGGAATCGGAGCTACACTTGCTGCCACTTATCTCATTACCCCGACCTTATGCTATGGTCTGTCCCCACCAATCAGTTGTTTCCAGACAGATCCACGTGTTCAGTGATGCCTCTGAAAGAGCCTACGGATCAGTCTCTTACCTTAGGACAGAAGATACCCAGGGACAAGTCCATCTGGCGTTTCTGGCAGCTAGATCCAGGGTAGCACCCAGGCGACAGCATTCCATTCCCCGTCTTGAGCTCTGTGGTGCCCTTACAGCTGCACAATTAGCAAAGACAATAGAGAGAGAACTGACTTTGGAGATAGATCAGACAATCCTTTGGAGTGATTCGACCACAGTGTTAACCTGGTTACAGTCAGAGTCATGCCGGTTCAAGGTTTTCGTGGGTACTCGTGTGGCCGAGATTCAGGAGCTTACGGCAGAGAGTACCTGGCGCTATGTTGACTCCGCGCAGAACCCAGCAGATGATGTAACACGAGGGAAGACCTTGGCAGAGTTAGCTGTGCCGAACCACTGGAGCCAAGGACCCTCCTTCCTCCTCAAGGGACCTGCTGAATGGCCGTCTTCACCCGTAATGGCCCCCAAGGAGGATATCACGGAGTACAAGAAGTCTGCTTCGTGTGGAGTGGTATTTAGAGCAGATAGACAGGAAACTAATCCAGGCCAGTCATACCCGTCCTGGAAGGATATGGTTGAGGCTGTAGCACAGGAGGTGCATGGGGCGGCAGACACAAACAAGCCCTTGACAGCAACAGACTTCCAGGAGGCAGAGATGACTATCTTCCGGAGAATTCAGGCTGAGTGCTTCCCAGCTGAGTTACATCACCTGATGTCAGGGAAAGCAGTACTCCGAAGTAGCCGTCTCATTACTCTGTCCCCAGAGTTGGATCCTGACGGGGGAATCATACGAGTAGGAGGGAGACTCCGACGTGCCGAATGGTTAGATCCTGCCTTCAAGCATCCAATTGTCCTGGACCCCTCACATCCAGCGACAAAACTTCTCATTCAGGACTACGATGCTCGCCTTTGTCACCCGGGCCCTGAGCGAGTATTCGCAGAGATGCGCCGAGTCTTTTGGATTCTCCGTGGTCGGGAGGCAATTCGGAGGGTGCAACATCAGTGCGAGGAATGCCGAAGGTGGAAATCTAAACCGTTGGTTCCAAAAATGGCTGACCTACCCATTGCCCGTCTACGCTTATACAAACCGCCATTCTACTCCACGGGTGTCGACTGCTTTGGGCCCTTCCAAGTCAAGATTGGACGACGCTCAGAGAAGAGATGGGGTATCATTTATAAGTGTCTTACCACCCGGGCAGTCCATCTAGACCTCCTGCACAGTATGGATTCAGATTCATTCCTAATGAGCCTCCGGAGATTCATTGCCCGCAGAGGCACTCCAGCCGAGCTGTATTCCGACCAGGGTACGAACTTTAAAGCAGGAGAGAAAGAGCTTTGTGAGTCTTTTAAGCACATGTCTTCCGACCTCCAACGGCTCTTAGCCAAGCAGAAGATCGATTTCCGCTTCAACCCCCCTGCAGCTCCTCACTTTGGGGGTACGTGGGAGAGGGAGATAAAGTCTGTCAAGACTGCACTGTATACTGTCATCGGAGTTCAGCCTATTTCTGAGGAAGTACTGTATACTACCTTACTAGAGGTGGAGGCAATACTGAATAGCAAACCTCTGGGTTATACCTCATCCAACGTTGCTGACATGGATGCTGTGACACCAAATATCCTCTTGATGGGGCGGCTAGATGGAGCACTTCCGCTAGTTGTCTACCCGAAAAGCGAAGGATTAAGCAAGCGAAGATGGCGACACTGCCAGGTTCTAGCAGATCATTTCTGGGCCAGGTTCATCAGGTATTACCTGCCAACCCTACAATGCCGGAAGAAGTGGCATGATGACCCAGCTGACCTGACAGTGAATTCAGTAGTCCTACTGATGGACCCGCAGTTTCCCAGAGCAGTTTGGCCTGTTGGTAAAGTGATCAAAGTGCATCAAAGTGCAGATGGTCATGTGAGATCGGCCGATGTTCAAGTCAAGGACAAAGTTTACACGCGTCCAGTTGCCCGACTCATTATGCTTCCAGCGATCCCGGACAGAGAGGAACAGAAATGCCCTCCGGCATCTTCAGATTGAGAAGCGAGCCTTTTCCAGGAGCAAATTGCAGGCAATTTGGGGGCGGCTGTGAAAAAGGCCAATATGAGAGGAATAAGAGCGCTGTTGCGCTGACTGTTCCAAAGGACTTTTATTATGAAACTACGACGCATTAGTTTAGAAAGTGAAGCGGTTCAGTTCAGAGTGAATCATATGTCACCCACCGCGGTAGATATCGGTTCATTATTATCACATAAGCGCTGGAGTAACCTAATAACTTGGTTAACAGCCTCGGAACGAGTGCTTATTGTGTGTTCTGTGCGTCTTATTAGAGTGAGTTCATCATTAACATTATGTTTGTTTATACATATGCTCGTCTTTGTTATGACGCAGTTATTGGCAGTGTTATAGCCCGATGCTAATTTCTGTGTTTACATTTTGATCTGTTATGTTCAGATACAGTTATAATAATTAATGAATATAATTGTGTTTATCTATGAGGGGAGAAGCCAGTAGTTTGTATATATATATATATATATATATATATATATATATATATATATATATATATATATATGTGTGTAATTCTGTTATTAGAATCCTGTTTTGTCTGTTGCAGGAAAACCACACACACACACACACACACCACCCTGCTTTGCACTCCCTTCCATCAAGTCCCCACCAAGTCTCCATCCAAGCCTCCATCCAAACTCACCCATCCGAGCAAGGACATTACGGAGACCTCTGAACACGTGTGCTTCTTGTGCTCCCACTGCAATCCTCATCAGCATCACAGGACATTGTTAATGCTCATATTGATGGTTGGCTCCCCTCCTTGAACTGTTTAATAAATCACTTTAAGACGATTTCTTCCTCTGTCGTGTTCTTACCGACACACCTGGCACACTGTTATATCCCCAAATCAGCCCTTATACCTTTCCAGGTAGCCTTCGCTACAATATTGGCTGTTGGTTATCTCGATAATCGGTTATCTCGACGCTTTTTTGCAACCCCCGAGGCCGTTTGTATGTTTATTTAATATAATTATTTTCAAAAATATTATATCTAAATCATGACTTTCAGAAAAGTGGTTTGTTTTTAATGTCAGAATTCATGATTAATTTAACTTTGAAATTAACTTTCACTTGAAAACAGTGAAACATATGTTTTTAGGGTTTATGTTTAAGGGTTTATGTTTACATATGTGTAAGGGTTTATTTTATAATAGTCTACAGGGCCAAATATGTACTTGAAGAACTGCTTTACTTTAGTGAAATAAAATGCCTTCAACGCTATTGTTTATACTGAATACTAAATACTGATCTAATTGTTTAAATGATTTATCTTATTTTAAAAAGGAAACTGACACGTATTACCTTGTCCCAGCATTAGCGGGATTTTTCTTCAGGCGTGTGTTCAGGCAGCCCTGCGCTCGGGTTCGGTCAGCAGAGGGTGGTGTGTGTTGATGTTGATGTCAGCATGGAGGGAGGTGAAGATCAGCCCGCTGGGGCTTCTGTTGGGATGACAGCTGATCCCGCTGTTGCGTAGATGACCATCGGATCAACCGCACCGTAATGACAGGCGGGAGAAACGCCTGTTGCCCTCATCCGGTGCTTGTTTTCTGAGCAACACTGAACGATTCAACGTTAATGGCAGAAGGGAAACGGACTCGAGCTTATCCGTTGGTTAGTGAAAGCTCCCTTGCTGTCGGTTTTTATTTGAGTCTTTTCAGCAAAGCTGTCTAACCGCATAGAGGACGCTTGCGATCACACAGGTGAGTGAAACCTTGACTTATAAAGTTTGTACTCATTTTAATGATAGCGTCGGTTACATCCAGAACCCTAGAACTTAAAATAAACCGCGAGTGGTTGAATTATAGCATTGACTCTTCGGTTTGAATCTGTTTCACCGGTATATTTTTTGCATAAATTTGCCTAGTCTTGTGGAACTTTGGCCTCGACTACCATGCAAGTCTGTTTACTTTTTTTCATTAAAACACTATAGTGGTTGGGATTTTGATTATTTTGTAGTGATTTGAATCTTTTGAAATGATTGACTCTCAACAGGTTACGCTGTCATTCCTATAGATGTCAATGAGACTCTTTGTGTGTCTTTATGAGCGAGTCATTAGCTGAGTCTTAACTCAACTGATTCAATAAGAGTCGTTCATAACCAAAACAAGTCTGAGCTGCTGAAAGGAAGGGTAGGTGATTAGTTCCAGAAGTATTTTTTTATTATGTTGTTTGAAAGTCTCTCCATATCCTGATAGCAATCACCAAGTTAATGCTTTCCTGTATCTCGCACAGTAGAGCGTGGCACTTACAATGCTAAAGGTCATGGGTTCGATTCCCAGGGAAAGCAACAACCGATTCAAATGTCAATGTGTATCTTCAATGCAATGTCAGTCGCTTTGGATAAAAGCGTCTGCCAAATGCATAAATGTAAGTGATTTTATATATTGCATTCAAGGTACGCCTTAATGTTCTAATCAGTTCTTGCTTTCTTTGGGAATTGAACCCATGACACGCTCTCGCTTTCTCTTTCTTTAGCTTAAGAAGTAAACAGACTCGTATGTTAGTCGTGACTGGACAAATATATGCTGCCAAATTCCAACCAAACTATGCAAATGTATGCAAAAAACAAACAAACAATGTAACAGATTCTAACAGAAGACTCAATGTTATAATGGCAGTCAAGACTAATGGTTAGAGAGTCTTACTTGTAAACCAAAGGTCGCTAGTTCGATTCTCAATACCAGCAGGAAATGACTGAGCAAGGCACCAAACCTACAATCACTCCACAGCAAAAATGACTGCTCCGAGTGTGTGTCATGGTTCGCAGTGTGTGTGTTCACTACTCACTACTCCTAATGTGTGTGCACTAACTTGGATGGGTTAAATGCAGAGGACAAAACTCCAATTATGGGTTATCGTACTTGGTCTTTACATGTCATTAAAAGTTCGTCCAACCATTGCCTGTCCAGCCTGTCAGCGTATGTATTTTCATACCTCGCGCAGACATCACACGTCATCAATGTGCAGACGCCAGTCGCCGAATACCGCAAACGAAACATCAGCCAACTTTTACATCTCCTCCTGAATAAAAAAACGAGCTTATGCCATTACAACTGTAATTTGGAAGAGATTGAAACCCGTGGCATTATACTCAGTTCGTGACTTGAATTTATGCATTTCAATGGCAACACTATCAACGGCGAAATGAATTTGCAGCAGTCAGGTGATACACATCAGTGCTCTTTAAGTTGTTTGTGTGCATTATTATTGTAATTTTATGTGTTTAGAGCTAGCTCGCTATTGCCAGCCTCTCTGGAAATTGCCTACCATACCTTTAGGTTGTTTTGCTGGTGTAAGATGGTCTCACAGCTTGGCCAGGCTGGAGGTAAATTGGTTTCTATGGTTGGAAAACAAGTTTCCTGACCATCTAAATATTGGTCAAATCAGACTGGGACACCAGATAACCAGCTTAATCAAGAATGGATTTTCAAGCAGCATTAAGTGTGATACATTTGCGGGAGAACATGAATCATTCATGGTGAATTATTCAGATATGGGGATTCTGTGGCAAATATGGTAAACCATAAATATCAGATATTTGTATAGGGCAGGCTAAACAATAACCGTATAGGTTTTATTCAACCACAAGCCTATTGCATGTAGGTTTGATTCTTGTCACCTGTCAGATGGCAACTGTTGTCAGCTGTCTCTCATGCTGATGAAGCAATAGCATGTCAGGCTTTGGGACACTATTCATTCACCTAAAACACACTGTGTGTGCTATTCATTAGTGCAGAATAAACTTCTGAAAAAGGCGTTAGCTCGTATAACGGTGCTGTATTTACCCGAAGGTTAATGGGACTCTCTTGCCTGTTTTGTAATCCTATATAATCAAACATTGTTGTGTTGTTTGTCATTCAGACCTCACACATGTTGTTTCCTGTGAAACCGGTATAGGCCTTCCTTTCCTCTCAGTATTAGTCGCTAGTGATCTGATGCTAAAAATATGCACTGATTTTTAAGTACCGAGACAAAAAAACACTATAAAACGGATGAAAAAAGTTTTTTTGAATCAATCTTTGAATCAATTCTGCTTTCTTCATTGGTCTCCAATTATTTTTAGTATGGGTCAGCACCATCATATACAGAAATAGTGTCAATTATGTATTACTGTATTGACAAATAAGTGGTGACAAATCGAGTAGTGTATCGTCATAAATCAAAATCTTGTAGGGTTGACAGCATAACACTATTTTTCATATCATTCTGCTGCATTTAATACCTCTGAGATATGTTTCAGAATGAAACATTATAAAAATGTATAACAATTTTTTTCAATTTAATTAAGTCATATAGCTAGCAATACTTGAGAAATGGCTACTGTATTTAATACCTGTGTGATATGATCTCATAGTTTTAATGTTCATTTGAATATATTTTCCAATCGCTCTATCAGCATCACTATACATTCCTTGTTTCACTTGGAGAGTTTTGAATTATTAATGTAGTCTTCCCTGCCCATACATGTCATTTGAGCCATATGTTGATATTATACGAGGTGGCAGAATGTATCCATAAACCCTGAAACCCTGAATGCAGTATCCATGTAACTGTATGATGGCAACTGTATCATTGCAGCTGTCCTGCAAAATATCACCTGCCTCTCAACATTATATTTATGTTTTTAAACAGGCTGGTATTGACCTGCCTCCCTCACCAGATGTCTTTTTGATTAGATTTGTTGTAGAGAGCAGGTTATGTTCCTAACGTGTTGAAACCTAACTGTACACCACTGTAGCCCAGAGAAGAGAAAGTTTGGAACATTCCTGGCATTCTTTTCCAGCCACAACTGACGTTTGCACAGCTTTGGAAAAATTACGTCTTAAATCATCTGGGAATAACGATTTTGCATTGTCTGTGAGAGATTGTGGTCTCCTGAGACTCTCTGACTCAACCGTAAGCTTACAATGCATTTCTCAGCCTATGTACTGTCATTGATATCAGTTTGTTTTATGTCATGTGCGTCATTAAGATTCGGTGGATACTACGGTAATCGCAAAACAACTGATGGCTGCCATTTTTCTAGAACACCAGCTGTGCTCTTGGGACATTGTGTTGCACCTCTCTTTGACTCAAAGAAGATTTGAGAGTGTCACAATACGGTATGGAAAGGAGGTCATGTCACGTGACTGCTTTTCATTCTACTTGTAATGCCGCGACAGAGGCGATACAAGCCACACACAATTGAAATGATTGGTGGATGTGACATTTGGACAGTCTCTGTCCATTTGAAAGTCTTTCAGTCCTTTTCTTTTTGGTTTTCAAGAAGACTATATCCACTTTTTCACCATCAGGAAACTGTTCTTTTTCTTTTTTTACCGATCTCGCCCACCTGGTACAGATATGGTTTCATTTTCCACTGTGGGGCTCATAATGGACACTCTTTGGAAAGTTATATAAATGCTTCAGTCATTGCCTTGGTAATGCAATGGTTTACTGATGATATGAGATGTAAATAGCGACTGCGTTATGAAGGATAATCTTTCGTCACTCAAATAGTGCGCTTAGATTGGTGAGTTGGTGTTACTGTTGTTCAGCCGCACACTGATTACATCACTCGCACACCACGGCACTTAATTAGTAATAAAAATCATTTAGTTCAGTTAGAGAAGACATTACAATTAAAAACTGAAAGTGTCTGCTCAAGTCAGATTCCATACTATAAGTGAGTTTTCTTTGAAACATAAATGGAAATGTTCCTTAGCGTTGGTGGTACCGTATGGCCCGATGGTGGAAAAGCGTCTATGGGGTTGAGGCCTGCGGATGATATTCTTTTGTCTTTGTAATAACCAGTTTGTAGTGTATTGCTTTTCTGTCCATCTTAGCCAGTCTCGCATGACTCTAAATGACAACTCTCTCAAAGAGTCAGTGCTAACATGTGGGTTTGGGTTGTCAAAATGACAACGCAAGTCAAAGTAATATTACTTGTGGTACATTAAGGTATTGTAGTTTTGTATATGGAGTAGTTTCGGTTTTCAAAATCAAATAAAGACTAGCATTGGACTGAAGAAGATTGGCCGTCAGGCTGTGACAACAAGGCACGCCTAATGCTATCTAACTTTTGTGTATTGGGACCTCCTTGAAAATGAGATGACGCATCTCAAGGGTTTTAACCTGAAGAATACATTTGTTACAAATATAAAAATGTAAAAAAAAAAGTACAGACTGATTGACTTACAAATCCTGTCAAATCATATGATGCGTTAAATGGGTGAAATGTTGTTTTTTTTGGAATTGTGATTAATTTAGTTTGGTGATGGGTTAGTTATTAGGATTAGGATTTATGTAAAGTAGCATTCAATATTAAAAAATATATGAACAAGAAAATTAAATGAGTTATATGTGACATTTGAGTCATTCTTGGATCCAAAAAATATATATAATTCACACCCCTAGGGCGCACTTAATGTCTTTTATACGTATGTGTTTTTTCCCCGTTAAACGTTGACCATAGTCGCCATATAAAGTACAAATAACTAGTTTCAGATCCTTATTTCATGAATGCAGATGTGTTTCTCTGAACTTCAAAATGTTAACATGAACAATAGCTGTCAAAAGAGGTTCCTAGTGGCATTTTTGGTCTCTCGCATCATCTCAAAAGACTCATTGATAATTGTTTCATTGTTTTGTCTTGGCTTTCTTGAATGTTCTGTGTAGAGAAAAAAAAATCGTCTTTGCAAATCATTGGAGCTGCTTTGAGCCTCGGTGGGCCGTAGTCCAACAGCTTCATTAGATTCTCGGTCTGAGATAGTTTGTAAATAAAGAACAGCTTCTCAAGGTTGTGTTTGTGGGGGGAGGTGTGGCTGGGAGAATGTGACATTTCAGAAAGTGCTCTCTCACACAGGCCTGCAAACCTCTTGATCTCCATAACAACCGTGTCCATCTGGGTTGTGCTCCTCAAGACACAATGTTTGTGCAGGGAAAGTTCCCCATGCATGGGCTCTTGTGAATCCTGGATTTCCCCATAAAACTCCACTTGGACCTGCCAAAGACACACCTCCTAGCTCCCACCCTTGTACTTTTGTGAAGTTAGTCTAGAAACATGGGACCCAGAGAAAGCAATGGAAGAAGGAAGTTAGGGTGCTCTGAAAGAACCATATAAGAATGTTTTGAGAAAGAGAGAGCTTTAGCTATGCTGTCTTAAAATTACTGAGAAGCAAAGCAAAGACATTGAGAAACACAAATGAATAGTTAGAAAAAGAAAATGTATATATACATATAATGTATAATGTTGTCCCAGAAATGAAGCTTCTGGCATTGATTGTTCATCCTCATGTTATCTCTTGCCTGAAAACAAAAGTAAAAATGAAGTCTGTCTGTTGTTCTTCCAGTGCTTCCAAGTTTTCAAGCTTCAAAAAAGGACTATAAATAAGGAAATGGAAATATAACTGGAACCAATTCTTAACGTTCTTTGACCCAGTGGCGTAAGAGCAGATATTGAGGTAACTCAAATAATTCAGACCAGTTTTGTGAATCATTTCACTCAAGTGATTAAAAAGATATGGCTCAAAAATGATTTTTTTTGTAAATTGGACATTTTCTACTACTTTCATGTCAAGATTTTCATTCTGCTTTTCACAAAAAGCAAATGTAGGAATACTTTCATGGAGCTTTTGTGTACATTTTAATGATTGAAAGCCTCGGGTCCTGTTAATTGTAATGGATGGAAAAGAACATGGAAAGCAGTCTTTATAATTTCACTTAAATGATGCCAATTTTGATCAACTATCACTTTAAATTAAATTACTGAGAAGAAAACAAAATTATGTAGAACCAAGAAGTTGAAAATATCTTTGCCTTTAAACAAGCTCTTGTATTGTTTCTTATAATGAATGCATGATGAAAGAATGTCAAGCTGAGCAAATTTATGATTTTTTTTTTAGTTTGCAAAATAAGGGGAAGTCCTGTCTAGATTTATTATTTGTGGGTAAAATCTGATTTCGCCATCATGGTCCATGGTTCTTAATCACATGATGTTATGTTGTCTCGAAAGCCCTGCAAACCACATTTAGCTTGCCTTTTAAAACAAAAAAATTTGAAGTAATTGACTGACTGACACATCCGATTCTGTTTCGGCCACATCCCACATTATGTAATAGACATCCTCTTTCTTTGAAGTTTAAGTAGCCTTAATTGGTCCTTGTTAGTGAGTGAGATTGTTACTAACCATGATCTGTTCCAAATCTACTGTATTTTCTCTCATCCTGAGACCAGAGTGAGCAACATCAATTTGAGTTAATCTAGAATCCTCCTCATGCAAGGGCTGGTTTGAAATGAGTGCATTTAAATGGAGGCAATTCTCACGTGGCTGTGGACACACACAATGCCAGTGCTGTAAACACTCAACAGTTATATGAAGAGTGCCACAATATAGAAGCTTCCAGGCCTGCATGTGTTTTGCAGTCGCAGAGAGGGGCAGGTTGTGAACCCCCACCACCACCACCACCCTCATTGTTGGCTTGAAATCGGATCTGTTCAATAAATAAGAGCAGACGGTCAGCAGATCGGGTTCCAGAGAGAGAGAGCACTGCAGGAGAATCGAAAAAGAGGAAAAGGGATGGTTAAAGTTTTGAGGGGAGTGTTTTGGATACAAAATGGGATGAGGAAGACCATTGACGTGTAGCCAGGGGAAGGATATTTTCACTTAAACTCCATCCAGGGCTGGTTCACAGCTATTTATGAAATTGAATGAAGGACACTTTATCATTAGTTTGGAAACGGTTGCTAGATGTGTACGCTTAAAGTGTTTATTCTTGTACGGCAAGGCAAAGCCAGCTGTGTGTGTGGGTTTTAGCTGGAGTTTTGTACCATGACTTTGCGTCACAGGTTTCCAGCACGTAATTTGGAAAGTGGAAATTCTAAGTCAGCCAATCGGAATGTACTTAATGTTTAAAGTCAAAATGAAATGAAAATTATTAGTTTTTATGTGATGATCAATACAGGGTTTCCAGGACTGGGATTCACAAACCCCTGTGGATTTATGAGGGAAATTAAATAAATCTTAAAATAAAATTTTAAGAATTAAAATAAAACACTAAAAAAGATTACAAATGTATTTGTTTACCTGCTTGTCATGTGACCATTATCAAAGAACCATGTGAATGTGGTGTTAAATTGTTAAGACTGTAATAATTAGTTCTGTATTTTCCCGCAAATAACCTGCAGACGCAGATAATCCGCACCCTCATATAGCCCGCGGGTTTTTGGGGGTTTGTGCAAAAAATCATTGGCATAACCCGCACCTCTATATAACCCGCACCCATAGATTGATGAACTTTTTTGTGAAAGTTCACATTTCGAATTTCGAATGTTGCTCGCATGACGTCAATTATCCATAACTGTTCAGGCTCGGTACACAGTGCTTGTGCATGAAAT
Organism: Rhodeus uyekii; assembly: GCA_037043235.1. Lineage (NCBI taxonomy): Eukaryota > Metazoa > Chordata > Actinopteri > Cypriniformes > Acheilognathidae > Rhodeus > Rhodeus uyekii. The sequence continues at coordinate 94,554 of JAWRVZ010000072.1, read as the reverse complement.
TCAAACAATAAGAAAACAAACACAAGTCAGAATCAGAACAAAAAGAAAAAGCAGTCTCTCCCGCTGTGCAGCAGCACGTCCCTTAAGAAGCAATTCTACAGGTGTTGATCATTGGATGAGATGAGAAGAGCCCGCCCTCATGCAGCACAGCCAATCACATCTTCTTGCATGATTGACAGGTCAGACAGCCTATCAGCGCCAGCTGTCAGAGTTATAGTACAAGAGAAAGACAGAAAATACCGCAAAAAAAAACCCTTACGTCCTTAGGTACATAACAAATATATTGAAATATTATCCCGCGAAAAAAAAAGTTGTGATATAGCCCGCACCCTCATATAACCCGCGCCCCCCATGTGGGGTTTGTAAAATCTGGTATAACCTGTGGGTTATATGCAGGAAAATGTGGTAAATAATTTTGTAAAAAGGGGTTTGGCTGACAAAAGTTTGGGATTCCTTGGTGTGATGGAAAACATGCCTCTTAAACAACTTATAAAATTAAGTCATTATATATTTTTTTTAAATAGATTTTATAAAATGTGTCGATTCTTTTAGAAGGCGACTTACAAATGAGGAACCTCCACATAATCTTTCCACATGAACCATTGTTGTGTGCTGCTTATTGGCCTATTTATCAAAGTAGTAAATGTGGATGAGAGTCCGAAACAAGGACGTTGTCCTGCTCCACTTCATTTTAGAATGACACAACAGTTACCCACCCTTACAATCTGAATGAGATTTGGCCGATTCATTCTGATTGACGTGGTTGCACTTGACTTTATTTATTCTGACTGTGCTACTAGTCTGAATACAATTGCATTATACGGGTCGATAAACGCAGCTAGTGATGTTGCGTCAAATTTATCCTCAATGATGAATCTTTAGTCTGCTGCACAGTTGCGTCTCTGTTTAAATGCCAGCTGTTTGCGCGTGTGTGTGTGACCCCTTTGAAAGACTGTAGAGTGAGTGTTTACAAAGCTGTCTGTCGATTTACCACCGCTATCACTCCAGTGCCAAGTCTTATTCACACAGAAGTACAGACAAAGAAAGAGACCCTCTCTCTCATTCACTAGTTTGCTTTGTCCATTCATCCTTATTTATTAACTTGAAATTTGCTCATCATTTTTTTGTCATGTTGTCAATTATCTTAAAATTCTAGTGAACTTGCTCTAGCTATGCTTCCATCCACCTATTATTATGCACGTTTTGGGATATCGCTGGATGGAAATGGCAAGATGCACATATATTCAAAAAATGCGACTAAAAAAACATACGCCCTCAATTGAGGTGGATCCTTTTCTATTCAATAAGAGAACATGTTCATAAACTACAATGGAAATTCATATAAATTCGATGAATTTGTGCGATGGATGGCTCGTCAAAGTAGTTCGGTAAAATTACATCCCAGAAATGTCTTACAAAACTTTTTTTAGTTTAAAAGTGTATTGTGTTTTGTTTTTTAAGTAGCTTCTTATAGAAAAGACCCACAGTGGCTTCTCCTACTACAGTAAATAATTTTTTTTTAGTGATATTTGTTGCCAGTTTATCAGTGGCATTTTTGTTCTCTTCGTCTCGTTGGATGGAGACATATTTTATGCGATATTCTAATTTTATGCTTAATTTAAATTTACAACTTTGGACATACATACAAACATGGCTACTGCCATTTGATTGTGCCATCAAAACAATTTCAGCATGCCGTTATTTATTTTTATTCATAGGTTTAGATACAATTTGTTAGTAGTAACGTTTTGATTTTGATGATTCTAATTTCTTTTTCTTTTTTTATAGTATCAGACTGTCAGTTTTGTATTTTTAGCCATGCACGCTCATTTCCCCTATTTTTACATTTAGAATTTACAATTATATTGCAGCTGTCATCTAACAATTCAAATTAATATATATAAAAAACTGTTAAATATAATATTTAGCAATTCTCACAATGAATTTCCCTTTTTTTGTTGAACATTATAATGTTGTGATGCATAAATTCACTTGAAGCATGTAATAAAAAAAAATGTATAAGACAAAATAGTATTTTAATAAATGAGGCCTGAAAGGTCTAATCCGGGCAATGTAGAGAAAGCATGAACTTCATAAGAGATTTTTTTTTTTGTCTGACTGCTCATTAGTTTATTGTTTTAGCAAAGAATGCATTCAAGTGTTCCGTCTGTAGCCAAGATAAACATGCAATCATTGAGTAAGCATTATTGAACAAATTTTTGTTGATAGTTAGAAACAACAAACTATGATAACTCAAATGTTAAACTTTAGAGTCTATTAAAAGTTGACTGTTAAAATTAACTGTCTTATTTAGTCCAGTGAAAGCCTATGTTTTGCACCTGTTTTTAAGGAGTGACAGCAGAAACTCTCCTGCCAGATCAATGAGTGGCCTTTACTAAGGTACTAATCTGTCTTAGTCACCTGCTCACATCCCAGCAGCACCATATGTCTGCTTGTTTCTGTATTACTGAATGCTCTGTGTGTGACAGTGGGCCATGAAGGAGAGTGTCCTTCAGTCTTGGTTTCTGATCACAGGAAAATGGAGTCCAGACATTGTTTAATTCACTACAGATACAGTGGGTACGGAAAGTATTCAGACCCCCTTCATTTTTTCACTCTGTTATATTGCAGCCATTTGCTAAAATCATTTAAGTTAATTTTTTTCCCTCATTAATGTAAACACAGCACCCCATATTGACACAAAAACACAGTATTATTGACATTTTTGCAGATTTATTAAAAAAGAAAAACTGAAATATCACATGGTTTTACACAAGTCGTCGCTCATTGATCGATCAAAGGTTTCTGGTAGATTTGAAGTAGCGTCTGGAAGTATGAGGGTGCTGAGCCTGTGTCAGTTCTGTAAGCAAGTGTCAGTGCTTTTAATTTGATGCAAGCTGCAAGTGGGAGCCAGTGTGCAAGTCTGAGCCAGAAACAAAGTCTATCTTTAATGCAATATAAGTCGCTTTGGATAAAAGCGTCTGCCAAATGCATAAATGTAAATCTAAGGTCCAATGGGCCAGGGCTGGTCGGGACAGCAGATGGCGGGGCTCCTTCGGTATGTCATGAGAATACCGCGGTATGCACCGCGGGCGGTGTATTGTGGTTTTTCGCCTACTGTTAACTAATTATGTGCTTTTCGACTAATTTGTTAGTCATTTAAACTAAAATGTTGTAACCGACTAGTTTAAAAATAATGCCGTTAGAAATAAGGTCACTTTTCCACGGCCCGCTTTTCCTTCTGGAGACTGCAGCTTCAGCTTTATGTAGCGAGAGGCGTGTGTGTCGGTTTCCATGGTGAAACTTGTGACAATGAGTTCAATAAACCGGTAAAAAATAAAAAAGTAAATATCTTTCTTTCAGCTGAACGTGATCACAGTGACGGACAGTTGTAGTAAGTGACGCGATGATTTGGCTTTTTCGGCTCGTCTCTCCAAACATTTCCGTGTCTGTGTTTAATATGGCTATGCTCGGATCCAGTGGAATCATTATCTGTCAGTTTGACATGACGGTTTATAAAACACTTTTCTGTCTCCTCCTACTTTAAAATACTCCCACACCGTGCTCGTCTTTCAGTGGTCATTATTAAACCCGCCGCGACTGATATAAACAAAACTCATGGGAGATCTGCGGTAAAGATTTAGTTTCTGCTCGGATGACAGATGCCGCTCATTTATTTAGTTTTGCTTATTTATTCAAAATATTCACACACTTGTGAATTATCAATTACCTGATATTCCAATTCTCAAATATGTGGAAGTGAATGCGTTTTGTTGCTTAAAAAGCCTTTAATGATCATGTCAGCTGATGCGCGACAGGGAATCTGATCCGTCGGATTTACAACACGTAAATTCAGTCACTTCTCTCGAAATACATGACAGTAAGTGTCCAGCAACGTGGGAGAGGTTTATAGTTACCTATGCAATGTGTATTTGATATGAATAAAACACATTGTCAGTTTATTATTGAATGGATTGATTTTCAAACTATAAATGTATTTTTTGCCAGTACTTATGCGTATTTAAACGTCTGAAACCTAAAATAAATGTACGTTGTTGAAAACTGAATAGCTGTGATCTATGACAAACACTGAGCGCGTGTTCTAATCCTGCATGTGATCGCGCGTGTAAGAGGGTTACATGTAAGATTAAAACGTCATTTGAACAATAAAATCTCATGTTTTTTTTTCTCATGTAGTCGATTAGTGTTTTCGATGTCGACTAGTGGCACCCTGTACCGTGTAGTTGACTAGTCGACTACACTCGCACATCCCTACTGTTATCACATTCACTCTTGTCTGTACAGACATCACGCTTCTGTTTCAGAGGAACTGAGTCAGACAAACTGGAAGAAAACAAGAAGCAACACATTCCTTATGTATACACTGCCTTTCCAAGTATTACCACATTTGAATAATATATGCAATTAATGCATAAATATACAAATGTACAATTTTCTGCAATTATAATACAATTAGAAATGATAAAATTATAATTTATTATAATATTTTATATATGTACTGTATTAAAAAGTAAAATCGGTTACATTAGCTGGGTATGTTACTGTCAGGGCCGACCAATTCTCTATTTGGTGTTCAGACATAATGACTCACATGAACTGAACTGACTCGTCAACTGGAAATATCCAGCTAAACTCACACAAACATGCACACAACCAACCTCATGTCTGAACATGTTTATGTTGGTTCTTCCTTTATTGACAACAACTTGTTGAAGTAGTGCACAGAGAATGTGACATTGACTGGAATCTATTTTATAGTGAGCAAGTCTGTAATTTGCCATTGTTTCATTGGGTTTCCCATGTGTTGATCAGAAAAGCAGAGCAGGATTTGGAGGGTTAATCATTTTACCCTATTAGTGTTCTGGTTTCACTTATTTTCTCTTTGCACTTTGAATCTTTTATAGAAACAATGTATGAAGGTATGTGTGATCAAACAGTTCTTAGGTGATTTATAATGGTCATTTGAACACCCTCGCCCTCACTGATGTTTTGGGTATTTAAGCTTTGATACTCCCTCAAATTCACGAGTTACATCAGTGCATTCTTTCTGTAACTGACAGACATTGGCTGTTTCCAAAATCAAAAGCAGCTGCCTCTTCCATCAGTGACTTACTAAGCAGTATTATAGTATAAAGGCACCTTTTAAGGTTTTTAGATTTTCAAAGCACTATAGAAAGGACATTCATTGAGCTTCAGAAAGCCAAGATTTTGTATAATTTATTTAATTCACCATTTCATCTATGGATGATGATGATTGATAGACTCTTTTTCTTGTAGCACCATGACAGGTATGAAAGGTATGCTCCACTAGAGGGAAAGGGGAGTGGTGTGGTGTGGCTTAACGCTTTTATTTTGCTTTCTTTAAAGAAATTTCTTGTGGTTTTTTGTCAGACCAGCCAAACTCCCAATCATCTATGTGAAACATAAGGACAAAATGTCATATTCAGACACGGTCTTTCACCTGGCAATGACATGACCCTTGCTGTGACCCTTTTCACCTCCCAGTCAGGTCACCTGTTACCCCTGATCCCAACACTTGAGAAGTCCCGAGAGAGAGACACACTATCTCTCACATACACACAGCAGACAGAGAGCTCTTTGAGCTTCTTAAACGTGCGTTTCAGCTCTCATTTCCTCTCTTTATCATTCTCTGTCTCTCTCGTATTCACACTCTCACAGTGGTACTTAATTCTCCATTCAGTTGGGATTGGTTTCATTAGTGGGCTACATCAGTCTCTGTTTGTTTGTCATGGTATAGGACTGTCTCTACATAGTTTCCCATTCTGGCAGAATGTTCTCCTTTAAATATTTTCATATGCTCAGGCAAGTTCCTATTGTTTCTTAGTCACAAACACTTAAGCTTGATACACACACAACTTCATGACTCATCCCTGTCTATTAACTTTGGACTGCACAGTCTTCTGCTCAGGACCTCCACCCCATTATTGCTCTCATGTGAATTACTTAATTTGTTTTTGAGGGTGTATAAACACATTTGAGCTTGTTGAATAGATGTCGTCCAGAGGGAGGTGAAATCAGTCTCCCTGTTTCTTCAGCGTTTAAATTATACACATTTATTTAGTCAATCATCAGGACTTAACAATGAGAATCACCTGGTGCCAGTGTGAAAGAGGTTTGAGGTTAATTTATCATAACAATTACTTGCTTTACAGTCATTACCATTCAACATTTTGGGGATGTTTTTGAAAGAAGTCTCTTATGATTATCTAAGGCTGCAATTAATTGGTCAAGAATACTGTGAAATCAGTAACATTGTGAAATATTGTTACAATTTAAAATACCTGTTTTCTATTGTTTTATATATTTTAAATATGTATTCCTTTTCAATTTTTACCAGCATTACTCCAGTTTTAAGTGTCACATGATCCTTTAAAAAAAAACATTCAGGATTCTTTAATAAAGTATAAAAGAACAGCATTTATCTGAAATATAATTTTTCTTGCAACATTACAAATGTCTTTATTTACACTCCATGACACTTAATGTATCCATGCTGTGTAAAAGTGCTAATTTCTTTCAGAAAAGTCTTAATGACCCCAGACTTTTAAATAATTGTGTGTGTGTGTGTGTGTGTGTGTGTGTGTGTGTGTGTGTGTGTGTGTGTGTGTGTGTGTGTGTGTGTGTGTGTGTGTGTGTGTGTGTGTGTGTGTGTGTGTGTGTGTGTGTGTGTGTGTGTGTGTGTGTGTGTGTGTGTGTGTGTGTGTGTGTGTGTGTGTGTGTGTGTGTGTGTGTGTGTGTGTGTGTGTGTGTGTGTGTTGAAAACTCATTGAAAACTCAGTTGAAATGTGGTTTCTTTTGCCTTGTTGCTGAAGGTTCAGCTGAGAACACAGAGAAAGTCGGTGTGAAGTGTCATTCACTACACTTTTAACTTTAAATATCTTGTTTAACTCTAATAATGAGAAATTAATCCATATTGCCAAGCCATGCTCATTTAGGAATCTAATACTACAAAGCAAGTAGATTTTTTGGTATTTCCTAGATACTCATAATTGAGGATTCTTATTTTTCAAACAGCTGGTCTGACATCATGTTTTGAGCTCTTATACAGGAAAAGACATCCAGCTGACAAGTACATTGGGAATCCGACAATGTATTGATATTGTTGTATAGTTGTCATGTTTGACTCTTCTCTGTTTTATGTTTGATACTCAGGTGATGAGTGAAGATGGAGGCTGGATCAGTGGTGCGTGCAGTGTTTGAGTTCCTCCCCAGCGTCTCTGAAGAACTGCCCCTGTTTACTGGAGATGTCATTGAAGTGCTCAGTGTTGTTGATGAGTTTTGGCTGCTCGGAATCAAAGATGGAGTGACAGGTAAAGTCACGGTAAAGGAATCTGCATAGTGCATGTAGTCTTCTGCCTTCCACACCGGTGTTGATATCTTTTTATGCTTTCTGCCCACAGGCCAATTTCCCAGCACTTTTGTGGAACCTGTTATTATCCCAAGCACCAAGACAGGAGAGAATCTGTATGTGTGCATCAATGACTTTAACTCTGTGGAAGCTGGAAACTTACCACTAAATAGAGGTACATACACCTTATTCGTAATTATTAAACATTTACGAGTTTTATACAGGTTTATTAATGTTAACAATTCAAAGAGGTTAAAGGGTATTGTTTAAATCTGTGTATTTTTATGACATTCTGAATAAAGAATGGGTGTAATATATCACTACAAATTGAAAATGATTAATTATGCTTATGCACAACATGAACAAATGTTTTGCTTTAACAACAAAGTGTAATCCACACACAGATTGATTACCATTGAAATTTTAGGAATCTGACCCAGTTAAATTTCTTGTACTTCCATTTTATTTTTCCTTCAGCATAAGTCCTGCTTACTCAGAGTGGCATAATGTCATGTATGAGAGGTACATTTTCTTTTTTATAGTAGACAGTAGATCCCTAGATTGTACATCACCTCTTCAATAACCACTGAACACTAACTGGGAATGTAGAGGTTTAATTGCTTAAAAGTTGCAATACTTAAAAGTTATTGTGTATTAAAAAAAGTCTCTGAATTGTAAATCTTGTTTATTCCTGATGCATCTATTTTATGTTGTATTTTTATGGTTATATCAAAGTTCCCAGATTTTGAGCACATTACATCAGTTGAAAATGCCATTTTCAAGAAGTACTGATCCCAGTTCAACACTAGATGTCACTAGTTGTGTGTATATTGTGTAGAGAAAAATATGCTTCTAATCCCAAAAGGTTATATATATATATATATATATATATATATATATATATATATATATATATATATATATATATAAAATAAAAACTGACTTATGGAATACTTTTTTATTTTTATTTCAATCAGTTTTGTAATGTTTTTTGTTGTTATTGTTCTTTTCATTGCTTTCTTTAGAAAATTTGTGTAGTGTGTTGCATAATGCACTGTTAATGTTGTATATTGTTTTAGATGTTTGCAGTGGTCAGTACTGATCTAATGTGGAAACTGTGATTCGTCCATTGCACACTTCCTTTATTTTGATGTGGAAAAACACAACTGGATGAATTTAGTTTCCCATATCATGTCAGTGGGGATCATATACGCTGTTTTAGTTTATGAGTGAAACACAATGGGAGGTGGAGCTTGTCTGTGTGGAATGTGACCCCTGTGACTCTAATGGACATTCTGGCTCCTGTTGATGTCTATGTGTGTGTATTTGCTAACTAAAACTGACCACACCAATGACTTCAGTGTCATGCAAACTGACTTGGGGTCAGAGGTGAGCATCACTCAGTTCTAATGCTTTTTTTAAAAACAGCATAAGGACATGGTCTGTTTAGAAGTTTGTCTGTTGCCCTGACTGAGAATATGTGTGTAAACACAATTAGACAGCTAAAAGTTATTTACTATTTAGTTCACCCAAAAATAAAAATCCTACCATAATTTATTCACGCTCATGTCATTTCAAGCCTATGAATGATCCCTTTAACCAAATGACCGAATGAAAACGTGGTTTAGAATGGATGCAAGAAGATCTTAGTTATGTAAAAACATATTAGCTAAAACAAATTAAACTAATGCACATAATACAAAACATAATCCATCTCAGACCTTATATAAATAATTTATGATTATTTTTAGCTTGACAGAAGGCCCAATTTGTTGTTTTGTACACACATGCTGATATCCGTCTTTCTTCCTTTTTTTGTAGTCTTGTCATCAACATTGAATATAAGACATTTTCAAATCAAAAACAGTTTGAATAGCTTGCTTTAAAAAAATATAATCACTACATATTAAGACTAGTATTCAGAGAATGTGTCTTTAAAAATGTATGCTGTCATACTGCCAGTACGTTTAATGACAAACAAGTCAAAAACAAGTTAATTAAACCTGCAAGTTCATAAGACAAATATCTTATATACTTATGTTTCAAATTATTAAATAATTAGGTCAATTATTTATCCTGAATTTTATTTAGTGGCATTATTATTGTTCAGGTTATCACTTTATAATATCTCTATCCTTTTATTTATTTTTATCTCTCTCCTGCTGTAGGTGATGTAGTTGCTTCTGAAGGCAGTGTGGATGCCGTATGGCTAAGAGGGCATAATGCGTGGGGCTCACGTGGGCTCTTTCCTGTGTCTTGCGTTAAAGAGCTGGAGCTTTCTGGTCGTTCCAGACAGCTGTCAGAGCGCAGTGCAGCCGCCCAGGCCTCTGAGCTCCCCCCACATGCACTGGGCCAGGCCCGTGCCCTCATGAGCCTTCATGCCCAGCTGGACGAGGAGCTAGACTTTCGCGAGGGTGATGTCATCACTATCATAGGCCTGCCAGAACCTGGATGGTTTCAGGGAGAGCTGGCCGGCAGGACCGGCGTTTTCCCCGAGGGCTTTGTGGAGCTGCTCGGACACCTGCGCTCACCCGTAGAGGACCCTGAACCTCAGTATCTGGCTTACAGCATGAAAGAAGAAGAGAAGAGAGAGATGGAAGAGCGGGATGAAGAACATGCAGAAGTGGAGATTCAACAACAGCAAGAGGAAGAAGAGGAGGAGAAAGAAGAGGGAACTGTATATGGTATTGCGCTTTATGAATTCCGGGCCCTTGAGCCAGGCGAGCTGGACTTTGATGTCGGTGACAGGATACGAATCCTGGCTACGCTGGAGGACGGGTGGTTGGAGGGACAAATACATGGCAGAAGAGGAGTTTTTCCCCATCGATTTGTCAAGATGGAAGGGCAGCTCCAAATTGTCCCACAAACTGAAACTTTACTTGGTGTACCTGAGAGAGAAGAAGAGCGTTACTCTCCCGATTACACCTCGGTTCATCAAGATTGCTCCGTTCCAGAATATGGGCAAGATTGTTCTATCCAGGAAGACCATACGATATGGGACCTGGATTACTTTGACCGGCGAGAGGAGGAAAGAAAGGATGACCATGTGCGCTACATGCACTCTGACCAAAGTTCTCAAGAGAAAGGAATGACTCAAAGTCAATCACCGGTTCAATCACAAGAAAGAAGTCGAGAAAGACCTCCACCCCCTCACACACAACCCCGCAGAGCGAGTAGCTCAGCCCACAGAGAAGTCCAACAGACCAGAATGGGCAGCCCCAATCTAGGTAGACCCCAGCTGCCCCCCAGGCCAAGTCTTCACGCTCTCAGCAACCGGCAATACAGCAACGGTTCTCACATCAGCTTACGAGAACCTCCCCCGACACCTATCACAAAGAATCAGAGTCCCTGCAAAACCTCACCTAGATCCACCTGGACAAGAAACAATGGTGGCTATGCCTCTCATGACAGCAGAAACCCCTTCAGCAGTAAAACTGGTCAGAAGAACAGGCAGAAAAAGCTAACTCGACACGCAAGCGTCAATGATGCAGACCTAATATCCAGTGACCGCAGTGACCACTGGGAATGGTCTCAAGCACAGGGTTCAAATGGGTTACCAACATCTCAGACTATGGGGGTTTTGGCTGTGTCAGCTGGGGATCTTGAAGCCAAGCTTTCTCAGCAACTGATGGAGTTCGAAAGGAGTTTGCCGGGTCGTGGTAACGGAGCCACTGAACAAAGCCGATGGGAGGAGGTTAGTAGCGGATGGGGTAACAAAGTTTCCCGTCACTACTCTATTATGGAATACAGCAATGAGAGTGACATAATCCGTGGCTCCTCCCACTCTTCAGTGGAACCTCTGTTGCCAGCCACTTCCTCTCCCTCTGGCTCCACTGCCTCCTCTCTGGAGAGACGGAGAATGCTACGCCCACCTCCTCCTCGACCTCGGGTCCTTAGGCCACCAGCACCTATGAAATCGCATTGTCTTCAGACCAATGGTCGTATTGCTCCTCAGCCTCACAGACCTGCACGTCCGGCACCACGGCCACCTCCTCCGTGCCTACGCGCCAATGCTGTTACGCCTTGCCCCCCTCCATCCTCTTCCAATCCATTCTATAACTCGCCAGAAGAGGAAGAGACTGTTGAAGAGCTGGAAGAGGCAGAGGATGCTCTGGAGACAGAGAAAGAGATGGAGAGGGAAAGAGAGATGGAGCAGGAGCAATACAAGTTACTTCTGAGGTTGGAGGAGGTGGAAAGAGACATTGATATGTATTCTCACACAGCTCAGGAGCTGCAGGCTATGCTGGAAGAGGATCAGGATGAGACTTCGAGACAACAGGCTCTGGAGAATCTAGAATTCTGCACCTACACCATGGAGACACTGACCTTGGAACAGCAGCAGCTGCAAGGTAGTCTTTAATTCCTCTCTTTATTCTCACATCAGTAGATTTTTTTTTTTTTTTTTTTACTGCCAGTATTATTTTATCTGATTTTTATTGATTTATTTATTTAGTAGGTAAAAGTAGGAAACATGCAGAAAATAGTTGTTATTGTTTGTTATTATTTTTCCCGTGTACATTATTGTTTCCTTTTGAATACATAATGGCACAACCGGTGGCATTTATTGCTAGAATAAAAGGAATAACCAAATATTGATTTATTATTGACCATTTTTGCAAAACACCAAAAGATATGTAGTAGCATGAATTAAGACCTTGTCAGCAAGTTCTTCGGCTTCCCTGAGAATTAGTGTTTCCACATAAGTATATTTGTTATATACTGATCACATAACAGTTCTAAAACAACCTGTCAGCTGGCTAGTGTGTTCCCCCATGAATTAGTTTGCTTTGAATATGTAGATTTTCCTAGCAGGATTCTTGTTTTATGTCAGTACTCTGAACCATATTTAAAATATCAGTATCCACTATAATCGTACACTATCTTCTTTTCAGGTCAAATTACATCTAGCATATTACAGGTGTTCCCAATGAATGCTTTTGATATGCCTTTGAAACCATCATGCGAGACAAAGTTCACCGTACTGGGTGTGTCGATACACAGAATTTATGTTAAAAGTCCCCACACTGTGCGTGTCAACATAACTTATCTCCTATGAAATCAATCCTTCTATATCAATATACATTGGCTAGTTCTTGTCAACTATATTACGATCTGAAAGAGGAATTCATAACCCTCCGTCCTTCTAACTCTCTCTCAACGCTGTTATATTCTGCAGTTTTTCATAGATGGTCTCTGCTTGACCTTTACACATAGCCAGGGAGTACAACACACCCAGGCATAGGGCTGAGCCAATGATCGCAATAGAAGCAATAGAAACCACCTTGTTTCTCAAAGTGGACAGAATTCGTAGACCGTGACACTGGGAACGATTGTCTTTGCACGACAATTGCTGAAGTCTTATGTGAGGCATTGTAGACATGATTCACTGTATATCACATGATTCACACCTTATAATTGCATTAACATTAATGTACAGTAATACCTTACTTAATAGCATAATCCGTTCCAGGACTGAGCTCGTAACTTGAATTGCTCGTATCTCAAATCATTTCCCCCCATAAGAAATAACAGGGAAAGAAATGATCCGTTCTGGCCCTCTAAAAGAACTCCCTTATTATTGCTAATAAAAATGGAAAAAACATGTTTTTAATTACTACAGAGACACACACACACACACAAATTATATAAGGATTCCTGTTATTATTATAGTATATAAGGATTCCTGTGATTATAATAGGTGGTTTTAATTATGAATTCTTACCTTTGAGACAGACGATACAGTAGTGGCATGTGCAGAGGCATAAAGGTATAGGATAAGGGATTCTATCATCCCCGAGGAGGGAGGGATAACATAGATAATACAAACACAATACGGAAGTGTCGTGTTTCTTCCCGTGTAGTGTATTGGATAGCCTTTGAACCTCATATTTATTATTATTGAACACACGTAACTCGTGCTGCTCCCAGCTTACCGTATTTATTCGAGTATATCGCGCACACGTGTATAACGCGCACCCCTAATTTTCGATTAAAAATCGGTATAAAATTTTGTTTAACACAAGCATTGTAATTGACAAAAAAAAGTTGTTGAACACGTGCAGCCATGATAAAAAACATTTATTTATTGTATAACATATACTTATATAACATATATAACTTATATAACATGTATAACATATATTTATTGACAACATAAACTAATAAACACAATACCGAAATAGAATTACCGGTAAAAATATTTATTTAAAATCCTTCAGTGTCAGATTCCTCATCAGAGACAATAAAGAGTTGCTCCCATTCTTCTGGAGTTAATTTTTCATCAGTGTCCCAGTTGGCAGGAACATCTGTTTCTCCGGTTTCTTCTGCGTCTGAATTCCACAGCAGGTCGTCTTCTGTGCCATCCATTTTATTGCTGATAACGGTCTTCACAAAAAACACAAAATGCCTGTCTTCTCCGTAACGTGTGGGCGAGGAAATGAAGCGGTGAGGGGACGTATGCAGTGAGAGGCTGCAGCCTGTGTTACGGGATGTAATGTATCATGCAATCGGCAATCGATTGCTTTGGGCTATGTTGCGGTTGTTGCCGCGGTTTATGTTTGAATACAGTTGCTGAATTGCACTCACGAGTCTGCCTTTTATTTTATGCATATATTGCTACTTAAACAGCCTGTAAAATGCGCAGCGCAAACTCACAATTCGCCGGCGCCCTCAAAGGACCAGCCGTCAAAACAAACCCAACCCCACCCCACCCCACCCCAGCCCAGCCCTCGTGCATAACGCGCATCCCTAACTTTGATTTATTTTTTTGGTAGAAAATTTTGCGCGTTATACTCGAATAAATACGGTAATACTCGTGAATCACTTGTCGCCCCATTAACCACCCGCTGTAAAAACAAGGTGGCCCTCTAGTGGAGATCATATGCAATTACTCAATAAAGGAGGCGGCTTGAGCTGCTCCGAGTGCTCGACTACCTAACTTCGCCGTCTCAAATATTTACTCGTATCTCAAAGCATAAATTTGCTCGAAGGCTTGCTCGTATCTCGGAATACTCGTGTGTCGGGACGCTCGTATCTCAAGGTATTACTGTATTACCAATATGTGGAATGCTGGTCCTGTTGGCTACATTTTCACCACATACATATGAAGTACATTTTGAGCCTGTAGTAAGAGCGAGTGGTGGCCTCTTGTTACCCTTTTGCTCTCTGTCTTTCTCTTTGCTCTCCATCTCGACATTTCTCTCTACATGTCCTTTTACCATCACAATCACGGTTCCGTTTCTGCTCCTGTTTTTTGGTGAAGTAGTGGACATATCATAGTTGGGCTGCTTTGGAGATAATGGGCAGCAGAAGTTTCAGAGCCAGACTCTGGAGCTCTCTGGTACAGCCTGTGGTGCGTCTCACAGCCATTTTGGGTCAAGTTTTTAGAACCAGAACCTCACATGAACCAGGTAAGAGATAAGAAGGAAGGGGGGTAGTGTGTGTATATCTCTTACTGTGTAGTATTATAGAGTTTTAAAAAGAATTAATGTTTCCTTTTAATATGATGGAAAATGCTTTAGAAATTTGTCACACTTTCATAGCCAATATTTGTTTTCTTTGTGTTTGTGTTCACAGCCTGTGACACTATTATGTGTGTCACATACGCTGTTTGCACACAGCTGTGTACACATCTTGCTTGATAAGCGTACCTGCTTTAAAGGCACAGCCATTTATTTTCAAGTATAAGGAACAAGGAATTCCGTTTTAAACTTGGATCGGGTTTTGGATTTAATGGCAAATTTAATTTAATATATTTGATGGGAATTTTAAAGCAAAGGAGTTTCATTAGTATCTCTCCAGAAGTGATTATCAGGCACAGTTAAGCATTCCTTTGCTTTGGAGCACTGCCCACGTTTGGTGAGTACCACTTGTTTTCGGTAACGTCTATATGTGTTGGAAAAATGGCAGTGCGTCTGAGCAACAGTGTGGTTGAAACTTTTTTTTTTCTTTTTTCTTATTTTTTCTTAACTCTTTTTCTATTTGTTTGCTTTTCTTTTTGTTAAATAAAAAAATCCTAGATACTCAAAATAATTGTTTTATACATTTAAACAATATGTTTGTGTATATGTGCATTTACAGTACACAGCACACAGATAATTAGTTTATCCCAATATAATTATTTTGGTGTATAAATGCTTATGATTAAAGCATTAAGTCATTGTGTGCCATAATGGTGTAAGCAGCCTCATTTCCTTATGACTTTTTCTTTCACCATTTAGGTAGGTTTGTGTGTGTGTCCACATTTATGATAACAGGGTGTGTTTCTCAGCAGGGAGGGTAGAAACAATGGTTATTTATTGTTACAGTGCAGGGAGTCAGTCAAGAGCCAATCAGCTATGAAGCCATGCTCACTGAACAGCAGTTTTGTTCAGTAGGAGGGAGGAGACTAATTTTTTCTCTTCTGGAATTGAACAAAACAAGACAGTAAGTAAGATTACAAGACGGAGTAAGATTTGATTTGTAAGTAATTTAAGACTGTACTGGATAAGATGTCACGCTGTTGAGAGGGAGAGGGAGACAGAGTTGTGAATTTGGTTCTGACAGGTCCATTTATATGTGTATCTGTGAAAGAGTGTCCTAGCTCTTTTTTTCCTCCGTACACAGCCCTTATTCTAATTGGGATCAGTTTTGGTGTTCATAAAAAAGCATCAAGAGCTCATTTGTGTACTGGATCTAATCTCCAGCTCCCAGCTTTTCTGTCCCTGTCTCATGCATGAAAGCCTATTCAGGTTTACAGAAGGCTCTTTAAGGAGCTGCATGATCCCATCGCCTGCTAGAAAGGCTATGAGAGATTAGATGGAGGGCTATTATAATAACAGAGATGAAAGGGTGAAAGCCTGTGTCCTCACCTCTGTCAAAAGTATCCATCTGAGTGCTTTGTTGCTGTAATTACTTTTTGGGTCCTGTTGTGTCCTCTGATAGATTTAGACTAATCAAAATCTATGAAACAAGCATACATTGATGGACAGTGACTATTTTGAATGCTTTTGATCCACGAGCTTGTCCATGTTTTTCAAACTTTTTTTCCCTCTATCCCAGGACATTAACTACAGAGAGATGTTTCAAACTCCCCAAGGACCTAATCTTTTCAGTCTTGCATTGTGTCTTCTGATTTACTCTTCTTTTAGATATTAACCTACAATATTTAACACAATTTGTTGTGCAGATTTTAGACATCAATGTATTAAAGCTGTTTTTGATGCTAGTCACCAGATGCACCGTGTTTGAAAGTAAGTTTCAGTGCTGTTTCAAAGGGTTGTACTTGTGTAAACAAAGTAAAACTACTCCATTACGCGAGAGGAATGTTGCTTCTGATGTCCCTGGAGTAGAAAAAAACATTCACACAGTTTCGGTCTGCCCCATGTAAAGAAATGTGAGATCGTAACCACTGATTATCAAAATACCAAGGTTAATAAAGGGTAGAGAACAAGCAATCAGGCCTGCAAAATCTCTTATTGTCACTTTTTCTTTTCTTTTCAATTTTAGCTTGTGCAATATTGTGCATTTTATGCCAATAAATACTAGCCAAAGAACTTAAGCCAACTTCTTGTTATTTATTTACTGTTTTCACATTACTATAGTTTGTGTTCAGTGGGACATTCTCAGTTCTGTGTGCAGTAGCAAATTAGAGTACTGTGCACCGTTTTGTCTTTTTTTTTTGTAACGAGGGAGTGATATACTATACTGATGTGCATGAATAGCATTTTGTTTTTCTTCACATGAAAAGATGCCCTAGCCTGTGAAACCAGGGGCCGCCTTTGACAATGGCTCATTGTGAAGTATGCAGGCACTGTGCACAGTTCTTGCTGGAATAATCGGCCTGTGTCCAACTTTCATCTTGTTGAAACATGAAAGTAGAAGATTATGAAATTCGTGGGAACCTTGCTATAAAACACGTATGATGAGCAAGTTAGAACAGATAAACCTTTGATCCTGCTTTTGATGAAGCATTCAGTGTGTCAAGTTCATTTTGTAAGCAGTTACACCTACTAGACTTAAAAATGCATGCAAAAACTGTTAAATAATAGTACAGTTACATCAATATACCTGTTTTAGTTGCACAACATTCTCAACAAATCCGCAAGAGGCAGATACAGCTTTGCTTGTAAATAATGCCAAGTTTAAAAACATCTCAAAGAAGTTTGTGGAATGAAAGAGGATAATGTTCCCTCCTCTTTTGTGAAGTCCAGCCTGTGTTTTTGTGCAAACAGAGACTCCAGCCAATCACAGCCTTCCTGTAATCCATTCATGTGACTACGTTCAATGATTAACCCTAAAAGCCTCCCCTTTGCCTAGTCTATGTTGTTGCTTCTTCCCTCCCCCACCTCCTTCCCTCTCTTCCTCCCATTGGCTGGGTAGGCGGAGAGAGAATCAGTGAGAGAGAGATTGAGTTTCTCAGGTCTGAACCAGACAGTCCTGTTCAGTCAGCCGACAGAGAAAGAGAGTGAGAACGAGAACAAGAGTTTGAGCATGCCTGACAGGTGGAGTCCTCTACATCTGAACCTGGATTTTGAAATCTGGGGAAGCTAATAGAGCTTACCCTGTTTGTGGACTCACAGCCAGTATGAAGGGACAGGTGGCCCTTGGACATCCTATGCCATTTGCCCCAGTGTCTTGGGATTTCAAGAGGCCTCCTCCCAAGAGAGGTAAGAGCGTGGAGGAATTGGTGAGTGAGGGCTGGGAGAAGGAAAAATGCATGCAAATGCTGCAGTTTCAACAGCAGCAACAACTTCAGCAGCAGCCAGTCATGTGCCCACAGGACTTCAGACCTGTACCGGGACACTGGGAACACCAGGCCTACCTCGGACAAGCCAATGGATACCGTCAACAATGCTGGGAATATGAAGACTGGGACAAGATTCCTTGCCAAGAAGTCCCTCCCCAACAATTCTTCTATCAGTCACCAGAAGCAGTATACCAGGAGCCAAGGATGCCACAGGAATGGACCGGCAGTCACTGTTTCTATCAACATCAAGAAGATTTGGATTACTCTGAACACAGAGATTTTGCACAGAGCCCAAGGAGTAATGAACGTCCTGATCATGTGACCCGGTACCACTCTTGGGAATCAGATGAGTACTTTGAGGGCCGAGAGCCTTATAGTCGCAGAGATCGGTATGCGTACGGCTTCGACCGTGAAAACCGGGACTACTATGATAAGGAGCTAGATAAATACAGAGATGGGGACCGCAGAGGCCGGGATTACTATGACCATAAAGAGCTGGATAAGTATGACCGTTATAACTGTAGAGACAAACACTATGACAGTAAAGATCAAGAACACTACAGCACCAAAAAAAATGATCGGTACAGATACAGAGAAGCAGACCACTATAACTCCAGAGACTATTACGAGTATGAGCGCTATGATCGTAGAGAGAAAGACCAGAGTGATGACAGAAAAGGGGACCGCTATGACCGTAGTCGCCTTGAGGAAGGCCGTAGGAGAGGCGACAACTACCAGCATAGAGAAAAGGACTCACTTGATCGAAGAGACTATGAACGGTACGTGCAAAGGAGAGGAGATTACTGTGACTACAAAGAAAAGGAGAAGATCCGCAGTGACTTTAGGACACATGACTACTGTGACCGTAGAGAAAGAGAACTCCCTGAACTAGATGACAAGGAGTTTTACGAACGCAAAAAAGATAACCATTATGACCTCAAACCAAGAGATCGGTATGATTACAGAGACAGTAGCCAGTCTGAGCAGAGGGATCGCTATGAACTGAAGGAAAGGGACTCTTATAAATACAGAGAGGGAGATCCACATGATTATAGAGAAAAGGAAGATGGAATCTATTGGAAAGATGAACGTTATGATAGTGGTGTTAAAGACTGCTATGAAGACAAGGGTTGTGAGAGCGATCAGAATGACCAGAAAAGCCGGGAGCGTTACAGGGATCGAAGGTCAAATTCAGTAGAACAGAAACAAGACTGTTACAGTATTGACCACAGCAGTGGAAAACGGGGAAAGGATGTTTATCACAAGCAAGCACTGAATGAGAGAAGGTCATATGAGGATCCTGTTAAACTCACTTATGACCACAAGGACCAGTACAGCGATCACCCGGGTTCAGAAAAACTGAATGTGGAAGGTCAAGGCCGGACACGAAAGCCCGTTTACGTGGGTTCACTGGACAGGAACAGTTTCTATAGGAAGACAGCACCCAGCTCTCTCAGGAAGTCAGAGTTTGCCACAATCAGGAAAAAGAAACAAGGTAAAGCACGTCAGTACCAGCTGAACATTCAGTACCATGACGATAAATCTGTTAAGTCAGAGTAGTGGCAAAACACACTTTGAGGTGACTGTGGGTGTTCTTTGCATAACGGAAGAAGTCACCTGACAATTTTAGAAATGTACATATGTATATAGCCCATGTTTATTGCTAGCTCTTGACCTTGTCGTAGATCTCTGCTTTAGGACATCTCCAAATCAATTCAGGAAATGCCTAAAGTGCTGATTGTGTTGTTACCATCTTAATGCATAGGCATGCAAGTCTATGAGACTGCCTATTGAACTAGTGGAGCAGAGTTTCTTTTTTTGTTTTGCCTCAGAGGTGAACTTGGAAACTTGCAGGGAGGGGGAACTTGTCCAACGGGTTTGATAACTTTTCAGAGTTTTCGTTGTCTGTCTCTTCACACCCTCATTCTCTGTGTCTCTCTAGGTCTCTCTCCCTCCCTCCTCTCTTTCGTTTAACGACTCACTAGTATTTAATGACTGTGGCTTGAGACAAAGATAAAAAAAGAGCACAAAATGTTAAAATCCAAAAAGTACTGTTAAGCATCAGATTATATTTTCCATTTTGCCGTGAGCTTTCCATTGGCCCCAAAACAGAAATTATTTGGATATTTAAGCTTCATTTTGGCTACTAATTGTCTACTCTCATGTTTCAATGACAGTCAAGAATGGAGGTTCCTCAGTTATAGCAGCCTCATCAGTATAATTCGATTTTTAGCTTGAAGTCTTATTGTTTGTTATTGTTGTCAGTGATGGGTGCTTGCAGTGGGTGTCTCAGTGGGAGATTCGTCTGGCTTGTGTCATGTCTGACACAGAGCAGGTGGTCAGTTCAGCCCAGGGTAATCCTCTATATAACCTAGTTCTCCAGTCAGCTCCTCCATAGGGAGGAGGAGGAAAAGAGACTCCAGGGGAAATCTCTAGGACTAGGATGTGCTTGGTACCAGATTCCCCCCCCCCCCCCCCCCCCCCCAATCTAAATAGCCTTCTAAGACTCTTGCTGTTGAGTTTGGGGCACTGTGAAGAGGAGGCCCAGGCTTACCCTGTCTGATTCATAGTCTGAGGTTATCTTTTTCAACCTTAACAGAATTGTACTCTCTACTTTGTTTTGTCTAATATATACTTTTTTTTCTTATTTTGTAAATGTTGCTGTCCAGCAGCAATTCCTAGAGAGCTGCATTCTTATTAACAAGAGTTTGGGAAGTTGCATACACAGTATAATAGTTATTATTATTATTATTATCTTTAATACTTAGTATTATTATTATTACAGTTATTTATAGAAAATGTACATCCATCAATGCTTTGCTTTAAACAATCAAATTTAAAGTTCAAATCTATTAGGAATTTTAGAGGTCATTTGTTATTAATGTTTTACCAGCACACACACAAACTTATTTGTCATTATCAACAGTTTATTTTGGTATTCCTTTATTTATTGATTCACCTATTGCTAGTCTTTATAATCCCAGTGCAGCTGCCCATGCCAGTGTGCTGGAAGGGGATTAAGTGGAAACCTTCAACCAACCCTCACACAACATTTGTACAACATTAAGTCAAGGGCCAGCTTGGCAGACAGAAGCCTCAAGTCACAGGCTAAGGAGGGAATTAGCTAGTTAATATAGGTCAGGAGCTCTCACACATACCCTGAACCACAAATGCTACACTATTGTTCATTGCCACACACCGTTGCCTTTGTCCTTGATGTACTGTACTGCAATTTTAAATCCAGACTGATTCAGAGTCATTTTTACTCCAAGTACTGAAAGTGCTTATTTCAAGTTTGTCAGCACTTAGAAACCAACATGTCTGTGCTGTTCCAGATATGAAGAGCCTGTTACAGTGGACATGATTTATGATATGTTGGTAGTAAAGCTGCTTTTTGTGTAACAGAAGAGGGAAGGCTATCGGTGGAGATTTTGAGCATAAACGTTGTGGTTTGTTCCTTGATAAAACACCCAGAGTGTTAGATACATGCAATTACACAATATCTCTTTAATGCTAATATCATCCTGTTAAGGTGATTATATATGACTAAATGACTTGGACTACCCCAATATGCACACTTAGTCATCAGTGTGAGCTTATCACATTCTGTGAATCAGGAGTTCTGTGGAAAAGAGGTGGTATTGTGAACCTGATATTCAAGTATAACACCAAGATTAGCTTGGTTAATGGTGAGCTTTTGATGAAGGTATAGGTCTAGAAAGGTTGTACAAAGCCAAACTAACTCCAATTTTTTTTAATCCAATATGTCCAGCTGTTATGCTCACTCAAGGAAGTAGACATGCACAATTGCCAACACTTTAGTGAAGTTGTATTCAGCTTCACGGTACTGGGTAAATGTACAACAAAATAATTATTTCTAATAGTGATGCACCAAAAGTTTTTAGCCAAAAACAAAACCTTAAATAAAGCTTAAGTAATAATTTATTTGATTACATTTATTTAATAATCAACACTCAAATATCACTCACAGCAGTTTTTATATCAACTTTTTAATGATACAATTATGTTTTTTACTCCAATTTGTTGTTGAAATAGAAACATGTAAACCATGTCTGTTATAATTTGTTTTCATGACAGATAAAAAATATAATGAATATGTAGTATAATTCATATTTAGCTGAATGCTTCTCAATAGTAATGTGATCAGACACCCCAGTTTTCTAAGGACAGTTCTGGTTTTTAGTGTTCTGTCCCTGGAAATGTCCCCGTTTTTACAACTTGTTCAAAACAACCCTCAAATACAGGGCAAAAAGCCTGACCAACACACAGCATCTGACTGGTTAAACTAGTAGTAAAGAGAATGACATTAGACATCACCATTTCGATCAATGATTTAAGCCCTCCAAAACCTTGGCAAAACCTAAAATTCATTTTTAGACATATTTTGTTTGCAGAAATGTTGCTCTTTTTAAATGTTGTCAATGGAAACCATGGTTCTATTGAACTTGAGTATCGATTTCACTGCAATAATGGATTACCTCAGAAAGAGTCTAAATCTCTTCAATAGAGGTTGACGTTCCTGTTCATTACTTTGTAGATACATTAGATATGATGTAGGCTTGCAAAGGCGTGCAATTTCATTTTGTTCACGTTCTTATTAGCACAATCCGTCTTTATTTACTTTTCCAAGTAAGGTTAGGATGTTTTGAAACAAGAATGTGTCTGAAAGGATGTGGTGTTTAATAGAACGCTTGCTCACGTTTATTACGGGTGTGTCACATCCCACACAAATCAAATCGGACATATGACTACAGCACGGAGACCTGGAATGTGAACCTGCAGCCTTTTGAACAACAAAGCAAAAGTTTCAATGACGCAGATTTCTGTGGCGCGTCTCAAATAACTGCTAAAGAATGTTTTTAGCCGTGTTTTAGTTCTTATGCAATTATATTTTTCATCAATTTTACATATGCAGAATTTGAACAGTACTTGTAAGCCTTGTAAGATTTGAGGACGACATACTTTAATTTACCGAACCATGTTTACTTCATTCTTAATTCTGACTAGTGCCTTGTAAATCTGTCAAAAGGACTGGATATTCGTGGCTTGCAACAACATGCAGCTTTCACTCACACACTAAGCGTCTCGCTCCCACACTTGTGAAAGGTGTCCATGGTAACTGGGTGGTCTTATGTGAACTTTGTGTTGAACACACAGTCCAGATAATTCATATGACCTTCGACTAGAAAGGGACAAAAAAAGCTCTGCGTAGTCAGACAATAAAACACCCTTCGGTTTCACACGAATAACAATGTTATCAATTCATTTTTATAAAATATAGTAATGCCTCGGTTTACGAGTGACTTAGTATACGAGCAAATCGGTGTACGAGCATTGTATCGGTGTGCGAGAAAAATATTCCCTTTCCCACGCGCATTTTTGTGTGGAAAAGATCTAACGCTCAGCATCGTTGTGTACATTTTTACTGGAAATATCCTAAACACAGCCTCTCATAAAACAGTCACGCATTTTCAACCCCTTTATCACCCCTTTACTCATTCATTCTCTCAGCGTCGTTCGGTTTGTTTGTATCATTCACCACAGTGATACTTTTATGTGATTTACAGCGGTTTTACCTCGTGTTGTTAACATTAATTGTGATCGCTATTGTTCACATAGTGAAATATATACGTACAGTACAGCATGTAGAATGAAGGTAGTAAATTCTCCCTCTAAGCAGTAACACCCCGCCCCGCCCCACCCCCCCTCCTCCCTCCCCCTCCTCTCGTCTCCTTCATGCCAGCAGCGACGCTACTCAAAGGTAAAGTGTGCGTTACAGTAAATTGTCAAGTATTTTTAGAGTTTAATTGTCAGTTATTAATTAGTATTTATATGAGATCTTAATGGTTATAATTTTAACTGTAATTAATTGGGTAAAACCAAAACAATATTTAAAATGGGCATTTATGGTCGTGTGGAACGAATCGATTGATTTTTAGTGCATTCTTATGGGGAAACATCTTTTTGGGTGTACGAGAATTTTGGGTTACGAGCTCGCTCTTGGAACGAATTAAACTCGTAAACCGAGGTATTACTTTAGTTTGCATTCTCTATACCACATTTGTTCTTGCAAAATTATCTAAATTGTTTGACCCCGTAGAATAATATATCAGCCAGGTCCCTTTATTTACATTTGTTGCTGATTTAGATTTTTTTCAAAACCATCCAATAAATTTGTTCTCCCTTTTGGAAGTTTCTATATACACAAATATGTGAATATTACATGTATATGGTACATAATTCTTTATAATATATATGTATAATTAATTATAAATGAATTAGTATATAAATAAATTCCACCTGCTTCATTGGTACACCTGAACAAAGACTCCCACTTTAAACAGAAACAGATTAAGTGTGCTGAAAGGCAAAGAGGCCTTGGTATTGAGAGATCCTCAAGATCTCGATGGAATTCAGGCTCAGTGAGTTGGGGCCATGTCACTCCAAAAATGTGGAGTAGAACTCCCTAAATGAAAAGTGTCAGTGCAGTTTTTAATAGCATCTAAATCCAGCTCCAGGCTTTAGCGTGCGGGTAACTGTCTCTGTGCTCACTCAGTTGTGTGTAATGGTGCAGGTTCCCATGCATTCAGATGGTAATGCGAGGACAGAATGGAGTTTGTGTCTTCTAGAGAGAGTCGTCCCTGTTGATACAGCGGGACGGAGCAATTCCACTCCGCTTTAGAGGAATGCACCGCCTGTGACCTTTGGTGTGTGTGTGTGTGTGGCAGTGAGGACAAGGGGTTTGGGGGCTAACAGGTGGGTCGTCTTTGAGGCCCCGTCCTTTTTTTTTGAGTGCTGCTGAGACGCCGACTCTCTATCTTCACGTGTTTCAAAGTCTTTGCTGCGTAGATTCATTGAAAAGCAGTGTCAGGTTCATGGGGTGAAGGTGTTTGTGAGAGAAAGTGTTGTGTGGCTTTGTATACTAGTTTACACCTCTTGGCTTTGTGTGTGAGTATCATGTTTAGTTTGATTGTCCATGTTGTACTGAGGCCTCTGATTCAATACTAGTGGTTTATTTAGCATGAACATTGAAAGATTTACAATAATTTAGTGTGCTCTTGTGCCTAATTTTAACCATTAAATAATTTACTGAAACTTCAAGTATGAGGGCTCAAAGTCTGAAACCACTAATGAAGATTTAACTTTTGCTTTGCAAATTTCTTTCATTGTATGTATAATGATTATAACGTTTGGAATCAGTAAGGTTAGTCTCTTTTTTTTCTTTTTTTTTAAAGATACAGTGATATTGTGAAATATTATGACAATATAAAATAACTTAAATAATATTTTAACATGTAATTTAATTCTGTTATGGCGATGCTGATTTTTCAACAGCCTTTACTTCTGTGTCACGTGACCCCTCATAAATCATTCTGATTTGCTCTTTTAGACACATTTCTTATTCGGCATATTTTATTAATGCTGAAAACAGTTTCATTCTTTTATGCATAGGAAGTTCAAAAAATAGCATTTGTTTGAAGTAGATTTTTTTTTTGTAACCATGTAAAGGTGTTTGTCAATTCTACAATTTCTCAGTTTAATTCAGAGCTGAATATAATGAATACAAAATATTATTATTATTATTATTGGCCCCAAACTTAAATGGTATACTGTGTCCATATATAAAAAAATATTACAGATTACAGATTTAAATTAGATTTTGAAATACCAGCAAGTTTCCTTTGCAATTTAGGTTGGAAAACAAAGTTAGGGTACAGTATTTTTATGAGTGGAGAGTTTTAAACAAGCCTCTTTTTTTTTTTTTTCATTCTTGGGTCTGCATTTGTGGGAACTGTGTGAGCAACACATGGAGTGGAGCACGGCCCTGGAAGCAGACCAAACATAATGTCACAATCAATTATGTTCACAATAACCGAAAGAGAAGCCATTGTGTGTGTGTGTGCTGGGTCAAGATTACCCTCTCCCATTCACCATACGATGGCACACATTCAGAAGTCTATGTGCTCTGACACACAAAATCTTGAATTTAAACCGTAGTTCCTGTTCTCTGTTTCAGTTTCTTTTCTAGACTTGGTTTCACATATTCAGTCATTTTCACATTTTCACTCTCAGCATTTGCTTTTAAATTACCTTATATCCTGATTCATTTTGAGTTTTTGTTATATATATTGAAAGCATGAACATTTTAAAAGGTTTCTGTATATATTTGAGTAAAAATAACTAGTTAACATTTCATATAAGGCTTTCTAATTTTTTAGCTTCAGAATGTTAAAGAAATTGTCATATAAATCTGTGCCTTTAATGGATTCTCATTACTGAATAAATCTTTAAATCTTCTTGCTGCTCATAAATCCACAGTATTTAAATAGTTCACATGTAGTTGTCGATCATCATGCAACTTCCGATGACTGATTGTTACATTTCAGATTTGAATTAGACAAATAAGTCTTTGATCCAACTGTTCTAGTTTTAGATCCTCTAATAGTGAGACTCTGTTCATCTGAATGAATGTGTTGTGAGAGAATTTTCTCTTTGAAGATTACAATTTGTTCAGAACAATGAATAAGCCTATCAACTAGATGTGGGTCATTGTAATATGTGTGTATGTATGTATAGTAGAACAATTAGTACATGGATGAATGATGCTGTATTTCCCCAACCTCTCCACCCCCATTTTTGGTTAGTATGGGTCGCACACTCTGCATCATGTTGATGAGCTTTGTATAAATAGTTGGAAAATAACTGTAAATGACCTCATTTATTGTTCATTTAGTTGTAGAGGGATAGAATTGTGCATGCTTGTTGTCAAAATGTTAGATCATACAGAGGCCTAGTTCTATAGAGAGAGAACATTAGTAGTTGTTGTTGTTATCATTGCAATTTTTCAGCATTATATTAATATTGCGGTATTAATATGTAAATAATACATTTTCCAGTTACAATATAGCCACTTTGACTCGTCCAGTCACATTTTCTTGTAAGTGTCATCATAGTCTAGTGGTTTTAGCAAAAACAACAGGTCACATCCAAGGATTTTTGCTAACTAATGTAAATTCTTTATTGTAGGGACCAAATGTAAGAATCAGTCTGAATATGCATATTGTGTCAGATACTAATCTGAATATATGGATGGCATGTTCCCCTTCATGTCTGTGGACATTATTGCTCTGTTTCTCAGAATAGAGCCTCTGAAGATTTCATTTATGGACAGTTATTATGCTGTGACATTTCAGAGATCAAATGTGTAATGGAATTACAAGGCCATTTGGGCTGCACTCAAATCTCTTATCAGTCTTTACCGAATCAGCAACATTAAAGATTTATTGTAGCATGATGTCAGAGTGAGTCACCACATCAGATGGCTAAGAAGTCTTAAGCCAGAGACGAGCTAAATTAATCTCTCAATTCCTGTTTTGACTGTAAAATGAGACAGAAACTCTCACACACGTGTATCACGAGTGCATATACACCCATATTTTCATGCATCCTTCTTTATTTTGAAACGTGAAGTCAGTGTAGCTGTCACAGTATATGCAAAGTTCCAGCCCCCACCGTCACAAGCCTCCCCCTTTCTCTTGAGAGGGTCCATGTCTCACTGTGTGCTTTGACAGTCTTTTGTACCTCCATAAAGCACCATGTCAGGCAGAATTGTGGGGAGGCACCGATGCGTGAGAGCAGATCTCCGTCCCACACTCTCGTGCCCCAGACCTATTTGAGTGCCAGTTCTGACCAAACAGATCAAAGACCAGTCAAACCAAACTCCAAGCCATGACATCCTCCGGACAGCCAATGGCAACACGCCGGGCAAACTGCCTTCTCTTTCCTTTTCTTACTGGCAGCGCAATTAATGTGTTGCATGTTCTTTCCTCATGTTTTATAAACGGCCGTAATCCATTCAGACTAGTGTGAAATCTTTCATTATGTCTGAACTGGCAAAACCAAAGTAAGTCAAACAGTTTTTTTCCTTATATTGGGCAAAACGTCTATCTCTCTGTACTTGTCTTGCCTGTCTGTTTGTCTTAGAAATAGTAGCAAATTCAACATGCTGAATATGAACTGTAGTCAACTTTTATATAGCAATATACTGTAAATGAAACCATCTGGTGGATCATGTGGACACATTTACGATCTAAACGCTCATAATTATTTTACATACTTTTCGCCCAGTAGTCGTAACTGAATTTTGATTTCTGTTTCAGCAGCCGTAAAGTCGTTTTATACATTATGCTACAATTGCTTTCATGTTGTTTTATCGAAACTGCGCTCTTAAAAATGTAATAATTTTTGGCCAGAATTGTTTTGTGGTTGACAAGGGCATTCTCTCTTTCTCTCTCTTATCAGAGATGACCCTGCTTGCCTCCCAGCCAAAGTCTCTGGAATCATCCCCGGCATCTGCGGCCACTGCTGAAGACCCCGAACAAAGGATGCTGGAGAAAAGATTAAAGGTCATAGAGGAGCTTCTGCAGACAGAACATGACTACATCAAGGATCTTCAGATGTGTGTGAAGGAGGTCATTCTGCCTTTGCAGAAGAAACAGGTCTGTAAATATCCAGCATTCAAGATGCATGAACAGTGCGTTTTATGTAAAGAAAACCATTTGATATTAAATATCCACATGTCTTGTAGATCCAGAGTATTGATTTTGATGGTCTCTTCGGAAACATCAACTCTGTTATTGACCTTTCCCGTCGACTCTACAAGACCCTACAGGACACTGACTCAACAGGTTAGAGCAAAAAAATCTCTAAACTCACTTTATAGTTTCAGATCAGTTTCCATATTGCTATTTTACCGTCCTCGTTTTTTGTTCATCCAGGTCAAGTGTTCCTGGACTACAAAGGCGAGTTGGAGGAGGTTTACAAAATCTATTGCCAAAATCATGACGACGCCATCTCTTTACTGGAGACGTATGAGAAGGATGAGAACATTCAGAAGCACGTGTTGGAGTGTCTAGAGAAGCTCAGGTAATTTTCACTAAAGGACAGTCATTGTTCTTCATGAATCGATACCTTCAGCTCATTGCATGGTGTGGTTACCACTTCCAACGCATGTCCAGATCCAGTTGAGCATGTTAATGTTAGACAAGGTTTTTAACTGTCTAACTGTATGAGAAAAAGTTATGTAGGACACTAATTGTGTGTTATTTAACGTTACACGTGATCTGTCATTTTTAATAGTATCTGGGATCGTCTGTCATGTGGTGTTGACTGAGTTGTATAGTAATACAGCATCAAGACGATGCTACAAGGTGTGCTGGCTTACTCCTGTCATCATTGAGATATGTCTCAGTGTCTTAGTATCTTGAGGAACCAGTCCATTTTTACTCACTTCTACTTTGAATGCACTCATCTGATTAGACAAAGGATGACTAAAGGCATCTGTGGAATTCCAAAACGGGAAGCATCTTTGCCCTTCTCATTGTTTGGATTTAAAGTGGGGGTTTTTTTTTTTGACATTATACTATAGCCTGATTAATACTCAAGATTATTTAATCTGTTGAAGAGAAATGGAATGTTCCTTATTTTATATGCAAGTACACTATCGTTCAATAGTTTCAGATTTGTAAGATAAAAATATAAATACAGTAATACGAGTGACTTAGTATACGAGCATCATTCACCACAGTGCATACTTTTATAAGTGATTTACAGCGGTTTTACCTCGTGTTGTTAACATTAATTGTGATCGCTATTGTTCACGTAGTGAAATATATACGTACAGTACAGCATATAGACAATGGCCCCCAACATGAGTAAGAAAGACGGTACTAAATTCTCCCAGTAAGCAGTAAAACCCTCCTCTCGTCTCCTTCACGCCAGCAGCGACGCTACTCAAAGGTAAAGTGCGCGTTACAGTAAATTGTCAAGTATTTTTAGAGTTTAATTGTCAGTTTTTAATTAGTATTTATATGAGATCTTAATGGTTATAATTTTAACTGTAATTAATAGGCTAAAACCAAAAAAATATTTAAAATGGGCATTTATGGTAATGTGGAACAAATTGAGTGATTATTAGTGCATTCTTATGGGAAAAATTGTTTTGGTGTACGAGAATTGAGTTACGAGCTCGCTCTTGGAACTTGTAAAGTTCGAGGTATTACTGTATATATATTTAAACGATTATTTAGCAAGGATGCATTTAATTGATCAATAAAAAGACTTTTACATTACTACAAAAATTTTCTAATTTGGATAAATTTTCTTATCAAAGAATCCGTGATAAAATGCATGACAGTTTCAGCAAAAACATTGCAGCACAACAGTTTTTAACATTGATAAACATAACAGCATACTAGAAGGATTTCTGAAGGGTTATGACTCATGTGACAGTGAAGACTGGAGTAATTGCTGTTGAAAATTGTATATATATATATTAAAATAGAAAACGGCGTTATTTAAACTGTAACAATATTTCACAATGTTACCGTTTTTATTATAGTTTTTTGAAGAGACTTTTGAAAACATTAAAAAACATCCTTGCCGACCCCATGCTTTTGAACAATAGTCTATTTGCATAACACAGAAGCTTTATGTCTCTTCAGTTTTCAGATCTTTGTTATTGTGGATTAGCAATGCATGGTTGGAGAGGAATGCGCCTCACCTAGTTTCACCACTTTGTTGGTTTCACTGTATTTCATTAAAGG
This sequence comes from Rhodeus uyekii, assembly GCA_037043235.1. Taxonomy (NCBI): domain Eukaryota; kingdom Metazoa; phylum Chordata; class Actinopteri; order Cypriniformes; family Acheilognathidae; genus Rhodeus; species Rhodeus uyekii. Next base: position 63,812 of record JAWRVZ010000072.1, on the reverse strand, counting down.
ACCAGCCTGTTCCTTTAGCTTTATTTATTCAAAATGCTTTATTTGAACTTTAACACAATATGCCTATGGCAACTACATTTCTTGACAAGTTTCTTACTGTAAACTTTTTCCTGCCACCTACGTCTTTTAAGCTAGGTCACTTCCTGTTAGTACAGAGTTAAGTTTATTCTTGATATTTGCTGTGTGTTTTACCAGTTCAAAGAGTGAATACAAGGAAATATTCTACAGATTTTCTCTAAATTCCCAGTAATGTTGTAATAGGGAGTGGGAACATGGAGTGGTTTGTCCCAAGTATTGAGGCATTTGCAAAATATGTGTGCACTTTGCCAATACTCCAGCTTAGCTTTATTCCAAATTACTCTGAATCCGCTGGAGAAATTGCTAGCGTTTTGATTCTGTGGCAGGATGTTACTTTAATGAAGCTAGCCATAAAAAAGAGAAATAAATCCTCTGAAAAGGTCCTTAAGAAAAATGTCTGGAGTCTTTTATTACTTTTATCTTCCACACTTGAGTGCACTAGACTGTGACTGACATTTGATTTTGGCTCTCAGTGGGAGATCAGAGAGGGGCCAGCGGAGGCCCCACAGAGGGTTACTGCTCTCCCGAAGCGGGTCACCCATGGCACAAGTTGCCATGGCAACAAGCAGCTTATTAATCAAGCACACAAATAGTTTTTCGGTTTCTTGTTTGCCTTGCTCTTTTGCCTGCTGCATTCATGTTCATTGCAGCATAATGGCAAAAGATGACTTTTTTTTCGAAATAAGCTCTGTGAAACAAGAGCATTATATGTGATCAGCTTGTTTCTAATTAGAAATAGACACTTTAAAACAACACTGTGTTTTGTTCCCTCTCTCTCCTCTCTCTTCCTCCTCTCCCCTGACAGAGGGATATACCGTGAGTGGTAAGTTTAACACAATTTTAAAGCAACTGCATGTGAAGTGCCTGACTGCATGCTGAGCATTTATTAACCTGCGTAACCCTTTTCTCCTTGTGCTATTGTGTGACCAGGGTGACTTTTATGCTCTGTGTGTGTGTTGTGTGTTTTGTGCTCATTTCCTTGTCAATTCTGCGTCATATTCAGACTTAAAAGTGCACAAATGAGTAGGGCTAGGTATTGAAACTGATTTCTAGATTTGATTCTGATTCATTTGAGTATTTTTATGTTGTATATCCCATTGTACTAAAATATTATTACATATAGAAAGAAAATCTGCCTCTATCAATGCTGTAAATAGTGCAAGGATGTGTTTTGTTTTAGAAAAATAGTTCTTAAGAGTTTTTGGTTTGTGAATCAGACTACACTGATCATGTGGTGTGTGTTTTTGATTCACTTAAAAGAACCGGCTCTAACTTTTAAAAAATCATGCTCATCCAAAAGAAGTTTGTGATTAATCTGATGCAAGTAATTAGGTGTAGTTTATAGAAAACAGTGACTTTTGAGTCAGAATGTGACCCTAGTGGGAAAATTGGTTTATATTTTAAACTGTTGCCTTATTCTTTTTCTTGCAATTGATTTAATGCTTTTTGGTGGTATGTGAAACCATTAACACAATCTCTGAGCTCATGATGTGTCGCTTTACGTAATAAACCAATCTTTTTATCAAAGGGCGAAATTTTTAATTACAGTGACTTGTGTGTTGTTCAACTATTTAAACATACTGTTATTGCTTCATGATGTTAAATCCCGATTGTGTTTCCGTAACATCCAAATCATGGTTCATCTCTGGATTTGGATCTCCTCTGTTTTCATCCCATCAGTCAGATGTTAGAATGTCTTAGTAGCCGACTGTGTCTACTGTAACCCCTTTTATAGTGGTTGACAGTGGATAATTGATGGATGAAAACACTGTGTGTGTTCAGTGACCCCAGTCTGTGTCAGAGGAGGATAAACAATGTTTCCTAGATGAGCATATAAATCTCTCTTTTTCACTTTATCTCCCTCTCTCACCTTTTTGTTCTGTCACAGGGGAAAGACAAACTACATTAATCTGGGTTCCTTCTTGATCAAGCCGGTGCAGAGAGTGATGCGGTACCCCCTGCTGCTGATGGAGCTGCTCAACACCACTCCGGAGTCACACCACGACAGGAAGCAGCTCGCAGAGGCAGTGATGTCGATTAAAGAGATCAATGTCAATATCAATGAATACAAGAGGAGAAAGGATCTCGGTATATATATCTAGCTATCCTTCATTAATTCTGTCGTTCTATCTATCTATCCATCTATCCATGTCATTCTATTGTTCTATCTATATATCTATCATTCTATCTATCATCTATCCTTCATTCATTCTGTCGTTCTATCTATCTATCGTTCTATCTATCTATTGTTCTATCTATCGTTCTATCTGTCTGTCTGTTGTTCTGTCTGTCTATCTATCCATCTATGTGTCATTCTATCTATCTACCATTCTATCTGTCATTCTTTCTGTCTATCTATCCATCTATGTGTAATCTATCTATGTATCTGTCTATCTATCTATCGTTCTATCGTTCTACATCTTTCTATGTATCTGTCTATCTATCTTTCTATCATCTGTCTGTTGTTCGATCTGTCTATCTCTGTCTGTTGTTCTATCTGTCTATCTCTGTCTGTTGTTCGATCTGTCTATCTCTGTCTGTTGTTCTATCTATCTATCTCTGTCTGTTGTTCTATCTATCTCTGTCTGTTGTTCTGTCTATCTATCATTCTATCATCTGTCTGTTTTTCTATTAATCTATCGTTCTATCTGTCTGTCATTCAATATATCTGTCTGTCGTTCTTTCTATCTATCCATCTATGTGTAATCTATCTTTGTATCTGTCTGTCATTCTATCTATCCATCTATATATTTATCCATTTATCTGTATGTCTGTCTCTCTCTGTGTCTATCCATCTATCTGTCATTCTGTATCTATCTATCTATCTATCTATCCATTTAATTGTGTCGGTTTGTTGTTTTATCCATCCATCTATCTGTCTATCTATTGTTCTATCATTCTATCAATTGTTTATCTATCTTTGTGTCTAATTCTATCATTCTATTTGTTAATCACTGTATTATTCTGTCTATGGGATGGGATGTCTGTTATCTGGCTGTGCGTTTATGATCCGTAACTCAACAGCACCATCTGTTGTCTATAGTTGTGAAGTACCGCAAAGTCGATGAAGACCGGCTCATTGACAAGATCTCAAAGCTGAGTATGCACTCCATCATCAAGAAGTCAAACCGAGTGAGCAGCCATTTAAAGCACCTGACCGGGATCTCGCCTCAGGTACATTGGCACCGTTATTACGACACCGTTACTGGACTGAGAGATACAGTTGATAATTGGTGTTAACCAAACTGCATTTAATTCCTCTTAGATTAAAGATGAAGCTTTTGATGAAGCAGAGAAAAGGTTCAGACTTCAGGAGAGACTCATCAAATCCTTCATCAGGAATATCTCCCTTTATCTGCAGCATATAAGGGTATAAACTTAAATTCATTAAGTTCATTTTTGTTTTGTCTGGTGCTCAAAATCTCTTCACAATTCAGTATATGAAGTCATTTTGTCTGACTCTTTTGTCAATAGGAGTCGGCCTCAGTAAAGGTACTGGCAGCCATCAGTTTCAGTGACATCTACACAGAGCGGCAACAGCAAATGGATCCTGAACGTTTCCAAAGAGCGCATCGCTGCATCAGCGACAAACAGTTCACAGAGTTTGTGAGTACCAAAATGACATCACACTACCTTTTAATAGTGACAAACTGATAAAGCATTTTTAATGTTCACTATTATTAACATGAGCTCATATTTAACATTATTGTTTTTTTAAATACATTTCTAAGCTTCTGGACTTAGATTTAGTTTTTTTCATGACAAAATGGGCATAAATGTTTTTCACCATTAGGCATTAATTTAAATAAAGCACATTATGATATTGTTATGAACTATATTTTGACTCTTTCTAAATGTGTGCATGTCTGTCTGTCTTTGAGCAGAAAGAGAGGACAGAAAACCTAGTGATCACTCCCCTCACCCAGCTGCTCAATATGTTCGCCGGACCTCACAAACTGATCCTGAAACGTAGAGACAAGCTGCTGGACTACGACAACTGTAAGGAGCGTGCAGAGAGGCTGAAGGACAAGCGCGTGCAGGAGGAGCTACAGGCGGCGAGGAATAACTACGAAGCCCTAAACGCCCAGCTGCTGGATGAGTTGCCTAAGTTTCACCGCGCGGCCGAAGATCTGTTCACCAGCTGTGTGAGGGGCTTCGCGCAAGCCCAGAGAGGCTTCGTTTCTCTCACACTGGGAGAACTCTCACCACTGCTGCAGGTGAGGACCTTGTTTTATCATAATCTACATCATCCGTAGTTGATGATCCTGTGACATTTTTTTATTCTTTTAAACGAGTTGAACATTGAAACAAGAACTGATTCAATGTGTTCCTTGAATGCAATGTAAGTCGCTTTGGATAAAAGCGTCTGCCAAATGCATAAATGTAAACGTATTGTTATGCGTTTCCATCACTTTAGCTATCTGGTTTGGGTGGTACAGAAGGAAATCTGGTGTCCTTGTTCCAAGAAGAGCACACACGAGTGTTGGATTTACTTCAGAGCTTCAGTTTCTTTCCTGATAATCTTCCCACTACTTTACGCAAGCCTTTCGAGAAGAAGACTCTGGAGAAGCAGAACTCCAAGAAGCAACAAGGCCCGGTGAGTTTCCCTAATGCAGCCTGATATAAAACGGACAGATCTTGTTGTTATCTAAAGTTATACTAAAAATGAAATATTAGTATTAATATTAGATGAAACACTTAACCTTAAACCTTCAATTTAAATTAAACTTGAAACATTGCCTTGGCAATTAACTGAAATAAAATAATTTACATTTAAATAGAACGTTTTTAGTTTTTTTTTTTTACTGATAAAAATCACAAAAGGTCAAAACCAAACAATTACTACAACTTAAAATAAAATAGAAAAATGAAAATATAAGTACAAAATAATTCAAAATATTAATAAACACTATAATAACACAATAATGCTTTTTTCTTAGCAAAAAAGTGAATTGTTAAATCTCTTCTTTTAGCTCGTTCTCCTCCAGCGTTTTCATAAAAATGTTGCCAGCCGCCGCTAACATTTTTGATAATGTTCACAAAAATGTCATGGCCCCCAGAATATTTTGTTGAATGAACCATCACTAGATCAAAAGTAATAACAGAACTTGAACAAAACAAAAACTGTTTCTAGCCTTTTTTTGTGGGTAATGTGGCTAAGTTTAATTTAAAAAAGCAACATTATGTTGTTGTTGTTGTTGTTTTTTCTTGTTTCTGCTTCTTTTTGGCCTGCTTTTTTATTCGTAATAGTGGCCACTACCAACTTAACTTAAATGTTCAAGATTAAAAACATCTTTAACCAAGGTGATTAACCAATCAGACTGGTTTGCCAGTTTTTGAGTCGTTTTCGACACTTTGCAGCTTATCAGTCTAGCAGACCAGACCAAGAAAGCAGCTTAGGCTGCTTTAAACTTATTGTCTTCAGCAGCACTGCCAACCGCCATAAAGCAAGACAGTATTCAGGCAGTTTTATTCATTTTCCACTCTCTTTTCCTCTCTTTCTGTTTGACATTGCAGCCAAACTATGTGCTACAGACGGATGAGCACCGCGCGGCGCTTCTGGCAAGATACGGGCCAGAGAAACTCTACCAGGCTGAACGAAATTTTAACGCAGCACAGGACCTGGATGTGTCCGTACTGGAGGGAGACATAGTGGGTGTCATCAAGCAGCAAGACCCAATGGGCAGCCAGAACCGCTGGCTAATAGACAATGGAGGTTTGTATTGAATCTGTGCATGATTCACGTCTCTGCATTTCCTTAAATGCATTTGGCTTGAACACCCTGTTTTCCTGTTTTTCTTTAGTCACGAAGGGCTTTGTATACAGCTCCTTCTTAAAGCCCTACAATCCACGCAGGAGTCAGTCGGATGTTTCCATTGAGAGCCAATCATCAAACGAGTCAGGATACGGTGGCTCTTCTCCCATGTTCTCACGGCAGAATAGTAACAGCACTCTGACTTTCAACCAGGAGACATCGACTGTCAGCTTCTCAACGGCAGCGCCTCCACAACAATCACACACTCGCCCTAATCAGGAGACCATCTTGAGGAAAAACAAAGAGGCTTCTTCAACCAACTACTCCTCTGCCAATCAGAGAGATTCCCTTGACCCCGCCTTCAGAAACTCACCCAATCACAAAGAACCGTCAGAGACAGCCTGTCGAAATAACAGGGAACACTCAGAGCATTCATACAGAAATCCCACCAATCACAGAGACTCTTCAGACTCTGATCAAAACACTCCAACCAATCACAGAGACCCCCCAGACTTCCCAGAGCTGGATTCGTGTTCCTCTGTTAACAACTCTAGGTATGAATCATCTTCAAGGTATCACGACTCGCGTGGCTCGCAACGAACACAAAATGGAGACTCTTCCGTACCGCAGAGAAAGCCACAGAACCGTCCTGAGGAGTATTTAGATCCAGAGCTTGAACCTGAGATTGATGGACATCAGGTATGTCGTATTGTAAACCCAACTTAAGCACTCCAGAATTCAGTGATTGCTTACTTTCAAGTAAACATAAAATGACATATATCTCAACCAATTTTACTTCCGTATTGTCAAATATGAGTGAAACGAGATATTAAATGAGAATATAACTTGTTGATCCCTTTAGTTTAGGGACCAATTCTTACTATTAACTACTTAGCATTCATATTACTAGGATATTGGTTGTACGTATAAATGTACAAATTGGATGTAATTATACTTATTAGTACTTATAAAGCACATATTAATGCATTATTCTGTATGACCATATTCTGCATCCCTTAATTCTACCCTAAACTTAACAACTACATTACTTACTATTAAGAAGCAGTAATTAGTTTATTGAAACGAAAATCATAGTTAATAGTTAGTTTATAGGGAGAGCTAAACCCTAAACTAGTGTGACTGAAAGTATTACATGTTTAAAATATTAAATAATTACAAAAACATAGTTTGTATTGTAATGAAATGTGTACTGTATTAAACTGTATGTGAACTGTATTATTTAACACCTTTGATTTTTCATATTAATCATTTAAATTTAATCTTTATTTAAATTTAAAATCTTCACTACTTCATTTGATCTTTCTAAATGCCGTGTACAAGTTCATAATTTTACTGTATAGTAATAACTATATAAATAAATAATATATATTTATAATTATAAAATATATAATAAATCTGATTAAAATGTGTAATTAAACTGTATTACTTGACATCTATGTTTCATCAAATTAATAGGTTCAATTTTGATTTCACATTGACTTTAAAACCTTCTGCAGCTCTTTAGAGACAACAGTTTTGTTTATACATTATACAATAATAATAATGAATCATAAATTATGAAAATACGACAAATTTTATGTATAGTAAACGGATTAAACTGCTTTTACATGTCTTTGTTTCTTCATATTTATTTTCCTATCTCATTTTTTCCCCTCCAGATATATTACGCTCTTTACTCCTTCAGTGCGCGGTGTGCAAATGAGCTCAGCATTTCAGCCAATCAGCGGGTCCGAATCCTTGAGTTCCAGGACATGAATGGCAACCAGGAGTGGTGGCTCGGGGAGGCAGGAGGACGAAGGGGTTACGTCCCATCCAACTACATTCGCAAATCTGAGTACACATGAGCTGCACGTTTGCACAAGGGAAATCCCCCAACTACCCCAGGCCACAACCGGCCAACTCACTAAAGGGGAAAACACTATAAAAGGACTTTATGGTGCCTTAACTATAGAGGAGATGCACTGATGTGGTGAACTGGTCATTGCTACTGATGGGGGACTGATAAAAATACCCTCCATATTGATTTCAGTCAATGTAGTCCACAAAATGAATGTAACTCCTAAGCACCTCCTAGTGCTCATAGAGCATGTGGAATTTCAAAAAATGGAGTGGATAATTTTTTTCTGAGAAGCATCAGTGTCCTGCTGTTCTCAGATACTCCATTTATAGTGTTAGCGCTTAAGTGCTCCGTAGAGAGCGTAGATCTCATTTGAAGTGTAGAGTGGAGGATTTTGTGCGATTCACATTTGAAGGAGAATGATGGGATTTATATTTTTGGACTGGCATGATAGTGAAGCTCCAGAGCCAGTAGGAAAAAACGCATTTGTTTGAGTGTGTGGTGTGTTTTGAGAAGTTGCCTCCCTTCATCTGACAATCATAGTCCATCTAGACAAGAGAAAAGCGATTATGTTTGGTATTAATGAATGCGAACAAAACCATTTATTGTGAAGTGTTTTGATTTACTTCTTATTGTGGCTCCCAGATGATCATTTTACCACTGGTGACCATATCATATTCCTGAAAATATGAATGAAATGCAAGAGACACTTTTTTTATGGTACAGTGTTTTTTTTATTGACCTTTTTACTTTTTGATAGCATTGTTAAGTTTGCCACTTGCACTTGAATGCATTTGCCTGTTAATACTGACATGTTTTGAGCAGATGCGAGTGTTCATTTGATGTGATGCACCAATCTTTGAATATTTATCTCTCATGCTGTATGTACTGAGAATGAACTTCTACACTCCAGTGTCAATGGATCCATTTCTCCTCTTTTAAATAAAAATCTGTCGAAAAACAATGGTTTGTGTTAGCGTCTTCTATAGAGTATGTAAAAACTCAATGTTGAAATGAGAATAAATAAACACTAGATAGACATTAAAATAACAATTAGTTACATCTAAAATAACAATTAGTTACATCTACACAGGTAGTTTACATCTACCTGCCAGTTGCAGGTGGTATGATGGGGACGTTGTTCTCCTTGATGCAACACCACCTTTCTTCTGTTTTATGGGCACATTTTCAGCAAGAGTCTGGATATACAGCTTGTGTGTCTCAACCAGAAATTGTTGACGATTTTGGTTCTCTCCTCTTCAGTTAGTAGAGGAGGATCTACAATAAGCATTGCATATTACACAAAACTTGACTTTGGTCATGAGTTACACAGAACAAACAGGCACTATTTCCATACATTAATAAATAACCATGATTCTATGGACCTGGTTTTTGTTCTGCAAGAAACCTTGTGTACCTGATGTTTGTTCTGTGAGAAACCTCAAGGGTAAAGAGCCAACAAACCTACCATCACAGAGTCAAAAAAAGAACATTTTCATTCACAGTTCCTTGCTGGTGGAACGATCTCTCTCCCTTTATCCAGAATGCAGAATCCTTGGCAATATTCAAAAGACAGCTGAAAACTCATCTCTTCCGTGAGGACCTATGACACACACACACATATGACACACCCATCATCACTTATTATTCACAGGTGTTTTGGTTCAGTTAATCTTAGCCAGTATTTAAGTTCTCCTTGTTCACTCCCCAGATTGTCAGTTCTTAACGTTATCGTTTGTTATGTTGATGGCCTAAGTGTGGATGCCTTCCTTGTTTTATGCACTCCCATGTGCTGTTTTGTTTTCCCGTTTTTGTATCAAAGTGTTTTTGTTTGAAGCTCCGTGTTCTTCGCTTCTCTCCGCATCACACGCCAGCTAAAAAAATAATTTTTTTATTAATATAAAAAGCATCAGTGAGCTCATTTGATGCAATTCACCAACAGATGATCTCTGAGTATTTATCTCTTATGCTGTATACTGATAATATATATACTGTATTACCCCATTACTCCCCAATCTTTACACATTGTTCCATTATACCTATACGTACGTAATTTATAGTTACACTATGATTACTGGAAGATACGCTGTCAATTCGGTTTACTTACACAGTACTTTCTGGGTTGTAATTTAAATTGTTACCGAAATATCCAACATGTTTTACATTTTCCAGACTTCATTCATTTGTATATTCATTGATTAGATTATCAAAAGCTAATTATAGACCCTATATTTGTCAGCAATAGTAGCAGATAATTGAATACACTAAGATGGACCAATGAGAACTGAAAAAACTGCTACTTAAATAAAGGGCAAAAGAGGGAACTAGTAATGATAAAAACCTGTGACGATTAATGCATGTCGACAACGAGTGGCGGGAAAACAAAGACAATGAAACATGACTGGTGAGAAACTAAAGGTCCATGTAAATTAAACTACCGATAGATGAAAATAAATCTGACAATATTTTGGGACCACAATCTTTTCTTCTTTCACTGCAGTCAGTTGTTGTCTAAAACACCAGCAAAGTCATTTCACGTCTGTCTTAACAAGAGTAAACTCTGCCGGCTAACATACATGATGGATAGAAATCCATCTTTAATTCTTTTAAAAGTTTTCTTATTTTAGAGCCAGAGATTAGAGAATTCATAAAACCATAAATATGAAAGCTATAATTTATCTCAGCAGTGTATTTATTAATTTATTGAATTAATTCACTGACAGGAATGTATTGGCTGAACAATACATTTTGATTTTAGTGAATTTCCTTTTAGTTTAACTCCAATACACTGAAGGTTTCCCCACAGAAATCAGCAGATAAAATGTGGGGGGAAATCAGGGACTTGTAAGTTCACACTAAACATTAAATTAAACCAGAATACTGTTTATTGCATATCTGTTGTTTACTGGCTATAACAGGAAATCAATGCTGTTAGGTAATGATTGCTAGATAGTAGGCAGAGAAAAAGGTCCAGGGATCATCCACATAGAGGTCAACATATTTACTGCCCACACAAAAGACCAGTGACATTTGCGTTGACAGTGGCTTGTGCATCTATTACTCCTGGAATCATGTTTCCAGTGATTCTGCTTCTGATTGGCCTGTCTGGCCTCACTTTTCCAGTTCAAGCAGCACCGGTATGTAACCATATGATAATGCTTTTGACATATTTCAACTTGAATGTTTAATGCAGGTGATATTATTCTGCTGGCCGACTGAATTTGTGTCAATGTTTTAGGGTCTGTTGGACGACTTGGTCTCAGTACCTTCCAAAGGTTTTGATAGTGAGAAATATTATATTGTCTGTTCTCCATTTATGTATTTCCCAATGTAGATCAAATACTCAGATCATTATTGTTTCTCTCTCGCCCCCTTGACAGAAATACAATCTGATTATTCTAAAGACACAGCTTCTGAATTCTATGGTGAGAAATCTTATACTCTTATAATCTTATACAATCTTATACTCTTATACTTAGTTATACTCACGTCATTCTTATCTCTCTCTTGCCCCCCTGACAGATTACTACGATAACTACGATTACTCTGTTAATGACACAGAGGAATTATCAACATCTTCAGCTGAAATTAATGACACCCTTCACTGCATGGTTTCCTTATTTAATGAAACAGGCAAGAATACGCATAATACAAATGTATTAAATGCTTAGTTTAGTGCTCAAAAACATATGTACGCTGATCATGTTCATGTTCTGTAGACGTGTTTAATTCAAATCCTTGCCAGAACAACGGAGTATGTGAGCCTCTAGAGAATGGCGGATACAAATGCATTTGTTCAGAGCCTTACATTGGCAAAAATTGTCAGGATGGTGAGCATTTCATGTATTGTACACAAAATAATAATAATAATAATAATAAACAGTAAGAGTGTGTATCATTCTTGATTCTTTGTATTCGGATCTTCCAGAGAGGAACGCGTGTTTAAAAGTGAAGTGTGGTCATGGTGATTGTGTCAGAACTCTAGAAGCCCCGTTTTATGAATGCAAATGCTGGCCGCCCTATCGGGGCTCTAAGTGCAAGAAAGGTGAGTGTCTCTGTCTCCAGTTTCTGATTTAAAACAAATTACTTTCAAAGCACTCCTTTCAGGAGTAACTTTAGAGTTTATCAATTTAAATTAATGTATTAATGTATAGATTGACGCTTGTAAAGTATGTACCTAGTTTTTATGAAGTCGGATTGTAATACATTGCTATTTATGTTCTGTCCACCTGAAATTATAATTCAGTTTGTTTTATCAATTGCTTTTATGCTTATGTTCGCAATATTAGCCTCTGCGTGTGACCTGAGTCCATGCCTGAATGGAGGAAAGTGTGTTAAAGGCCGGATGAAAGCCATTTTTACATGCAGATGTCCTAAAGATTACAGTGGGAGGTTCTGCCAAGTTGGTAATAGACCACGCTAAATCTTTTTATTTATCTATCCACCTTTTTTTTAGCAAGACCAAACACAGCCATTTGTATCCTGAATGTGTCTGGATTCCAGTATCATTTGCTTCCAGTAATTTTACCTGTTCATTATACTGTTTTATTAGTTCTTCTAGGGATTTACATATAGCAGCAAATGAATCGGGCATTTGGCAGACGCTTTTATCCAAAACAACTTACTTTTTATTCAAGGAACACATTTACATTCTAATCAGTTCTTGCTTTCCCTGAGAGTCAAACCCATGGCCTTGGTGTTGCAAGCGTCATGCTCTACTGTTTAAGCAACAGGAAAGCCTCACAAATTCACAAAAAATAGCTTACTTCTGCACTGAAAAATAAGCTGTATATTTTATGCCAAATCTATTTGTTACTTTACATAATCCTGTCAACTAGGTGTAGTAATGCCAGATATTATATATCATTTTGAAATTAGGTCCAAATGATTGCTATGAAAAGAATGGGGAATCATACAGAGGTTTTGCCACTGAAACAGTGGAAGGAAAGGAATGTTTGCCCTGGAACTACCATCAGATTCCCTACAAGATCTATGAAGGCATTGATAGCAATGGAGCCCACAATTACTGCAGGTAAAAATCAGAGAATTCCTAGTAAATTTCCAAATGAATTTTTAAATAACTTAACTTAAGTATTATCTTTGTCACTTAAGAAATCCAGATGGAGACCGGGAACCCTGGTGCTTTGTGAAAGAGAAGGGCAAACTCAACTGGGATTACTGTGACATCAAGCCGTGTGTTGAACCAGGCATTGATTTTTTTTTTCTACATTCACTCTCTGATATAAATGCAAAACACAGAAACATTGTTTTACCTGCTCAAGCAATCTGATAACTGTATCACTATACTTATTTTTCAAACTCACAGAGTCAGTAAAACCCCCCAAAACCATTACAAAACTGGAATTTTCTGACTGTGGAAAGACTAGTGTGATATCCTCAAGGATATTTGGTGGGAGGAAGTCTCTGCCTCATGCAAATCCCTGGCAGGTCTCATTTAAGATGCGGCCCAGGGGTTCCAATGCATACTTCCAGCACGTATGTGGAGGAACCCTTATTGACTCCTGCTGGGTTCTAACTGCTGCTCACTGTATGTAAGTTGAACATCTGGGGTTGTTTTTGCATTATGTTTATGCAATATTCAGTCACAAATCCCTAATTTTGATTTCAAAGAGTCTTTAAGACACTACTTATAAATAAATGATATGCCCTGAATATTATTGATAGTGAATGTTAAGGATCACTTTTCACTTTTGTTTTGTTTTTCACTTTTCACACTTTGATAAAGTGATATGTTTGCATGGTTTGTATGATCATGGCAGTGATGAGAGGTTTGAGATAAGGTTGGAGATTGGTGGTGTGCACCTGAGGAAGAAGAACCCAGCTAAACAGTTTCTGGAAGTGGAGAAAATCATTGTTCATGAGAACTACACATATACTTCTTATGCCGAGTATAATGATATAGGTCAGTGGTTCACTCTTGAAGTGAATTTGACAGAAGCCCCGTGCTCTCACATAAACACAACAAGGGGCAGTGTCAGAGCTCTGTCAGCACAAATACTAGAAACTGAAACTGAAGTGACAGAACCCTGACACAGGTCCTCAAGGTCCACTTTCCTACAGAGTTTTGCACCAACCCTGAAAGGAAGGTTGGTGGTCAGTTTGTGTGTAAATGTTCATTTTTTATTAACATTTTCCACTTTTGATGTAATTTCTAGTGAGACATTATTCTTGTAGAAATTTTATATTCACTTAGTTATCACAAAAGCCTGTGCTGTTTAAATCTTTAAACCGTTACTCTCCCTCAGAAGTCAGTAAACCGAAATCAGTTTTGTAAGTTACCTTCATCATGAGAGGCAATAAATCAGATTCCTAAATTTTCAGATGCACAGTAGTAATGCTGAAGACTTTTATTAGATTGTTATTAGTTTATTAGTGTTGGAGCAAGAAACTCTGCAGGAAAGTGGACCCTGAGGCCAGAGTTGAGAACCCTGATATACTAGTATTGACATCTTTCGTCTTCTTTTTTTCTTTTTTTTCCCAATTATGTCCACTTTACATTGTTTTTGTTTCTCATCTACTCCAGCCCTGCTGAAACTAAAGGGAATAAATGGACGATGTGCCAATGAGACCAAGTCTGTTAGGGCAGCATGTCTCCCAACTGATTCATTCCCCGATGAAACACAGTGCACCGTTTCAGGCTATGGAAAAACTGAGAAAAGTGTGTCTGAATTAAATTTTCCCAAAGCGTTCACCCTAGAACAAGATTACTGAAATTTACTATGTCTAATCTATCACTCTTTCTTCCAGTGTCTCCTGTTTCTCCTCATCTGCTGGATGCCAAAGTTCCCCTGATCTCTCAGAAACTATGTATGTCTAATAATGTCTATGGGAACAGATTGGATGATTCCATGCTGTGTGCTGGATATATGGAAGGAAAGATTGACTCTTGTAAAGTATGTACCAGTTTGTTTCTTTTAGTGAAATTTCCGCATCAAACGCTGTCTGATCATTTAAAATGAATGTGTAAACTCACTACAATATGTACTAGCACTTTCTCCCCCTTATATTTTGCTTTTACAGGGTGATTCTGGTGGACCCCTGGTTTGTCAGAAGGATGAGACTCATTATGTCTATGGTGTGGTGAGTTGGGGTGACAAATGTGGCAAGAAGAAAAAGCCAGGTGTCTATGCCCGTGTCACCAAATTCATTGACTGGATCAATGAGAAGATGCAATCAGCTTAGGATGGATACAGAAGAGATAGTGATCCAATATCTGAAAGAAATATATATAAATGATCCACAGTTAAGAGTTATGTGTAATTAGCACAATTAGTTGCCAAAGGCATCTGGTCACAAATGATCCAGAGTTGCTGTTTACTCAAATGAAAATCATTTCAATAAAAAGTTTTAAAATAATTATAGGACCTTCCACAGGCAAAACATGCTGGGCTGCTAATACCTCACTCTCACTTTTGCATCTCTCCCTGTTCACCCCCTCTTCCCCCATCTCTTCTCTCCAAATGGTGAAATGATCTCAAACTCACCCAACAGTCCATATGCTTTATTGTGAAAAATGATAATACAATGTTATACATGTTTGGTATCATTTGAAATGTCTAAGAGTGACTGATACAAAGGTCTTCTTCCCATAAGAAGCAAACCAAAAATGTTAAAGAGTTTAGAAATGTCTGGCTTATTTTGGATGGCCTTGCCCCTCCCAAAGTCTTCCATGCTAATTACCATCTGTTCTAAAACCAAAAGGTCCATTGTTAACTGACATTTACATGTCAAAGAAGTGGCTGCCCTGGTCTGAGTACTTAAGGGAAAGTTTCAAGATGCTCTTGGCCTTTTTCTTTGGTGGTCGAAGGAGTTCATAATGGTGATTGACGCTTCACAGTATGAATTCGTCTTGGCAAATTAGAGCCAAGATGAGCCCGTAATGTTGAGTGCCTTCGGACACTCGACATTATGTATTTTCCTAAATTCAGGTATGCATTCTTTACTCTATTTCTGAGCATTCGATGTTTGTGTTGATTATCTTTGAATTCGATTATGTAATTGGCACGATACATTTACATGAATGTTAATAAATTGTTACGTTTGATTTGATTCTGTTTTACTCTGAAATTATTCACTTTAGCAGACTGCATTGCATCCTTTGTTACACTGAGACCTGAATGAACGAGTGCAATAAGAGTAACTAGGTCGATATAATAATCAAACATTTATCCAAATTGGTGAATCCTCAAACCTAATTTCATTAGGTTTAAACCTTTATCATTATTGGAGTCAGATGAAATAAAGAGCTAATACATATAAAAAAATGTATTTAATTTAACCTTGTGAGTGCGCATATGCACCAGCAGCCATATCGCCCTGTAGCCTAAGACTGGTTGCCCACTGAAGCTAAGCAGGGTTGAGCCTGGTTTGTACCTGGATGGGAGACCTCCTGGGAATGACTAGGTTGCTGCTGGAAGTGGTGTTAGGAGGCCAGCAGGGGGTGCTCACCCTGCGGTCTGTGTGGGTCCTAACGCCCCAGTATAGTGATGGGGACACTGTTCTGAAACAAGCACCATCCTTCAGATGAGATGTTAAACCGAGGTCCTGACTCTCTGTGGTTATTAAAAATCCCAAGGATGTCCTTCACAAGAGTAGGGGTGTAACCCCGGCATCCCTGGCCAAATCTGCCCGTTGGCCTTGGTCCATCACGGCCCCCTAATCACCCCCCTACATTAATTGGCTTCATTGCTCTGTCTCCTCTCCTTAGCTGGTGTGTGGTGAGCGTTCTGGCACAGGTTGCTGTCGCATCATCCAGGTGGATGCTGCACACCAGCGGTTGAGGAGATCCCCCCCCCCTCCCAAGCGCTTTGAGCTTGGTAAAAAGCGCTATATAAATGTAACTGATTATTATTATTATTATATGGAAAGACAGTGACACGCAAAGACCATTCTACCGCGCCATTGTCTACCGTCGTTGGACCAGTGAGCGGGCCTTACTGCAGGGCAGGGGCGTCACTAGGCCCTTTTTAGGGGGGCTTCAGCCCCCCTAAACTTCTGCCCAGCCCCCCTAAAAAATATATTTGATTAATACATTTTTGATCGCTTCAGTCCCCTTTAAAAAAAACTCATTTGAAACGGCGGCAAGCTGCGTCAAGTTTCGGCTCCTCCCCTTATCTGAGTCTGCTTGGTTTTAGCGCATTTTTCAATCTGCAGGGGCGCCGAGCAGAGTGAACATCAAGGTGTGTGTCGTGTGTGCGTGCATTTATTGATAGATTGCTAATGCTATGATATTACACCTGCATCGGTGCAGTTCTTTGTCATAAATGCATTGCAGTTTACATAATGTAATGTTACTGGAGTATTGGAAGCACACGGGACGGCTCGGTTTCTCATCCAATACCAATAAGTTTCGCTGCGTTCACCTTCAGCACTTGGGTGATAGTTGTTTTTTATTCCTACAAAAATGAAGTGATTAACACCCATGAAAACATACTTTAGATTCAGAAAACGATCATGATTTATTTTAATTTACTTTTTACAATTACAGACATATTATAATGTATTTTGACATTACATTATGCAGCCATGCACAGAAATGACACACATTGTCTGAAAGCACTAGATGGCCCAGAGAGAGAATGTGGAGTTACTTTGTTTTGTATTATTAAATATAGTTTTGTATTAAGTAATAATGAATCGGGAGGAGTGTCATGATACATAAATTAGAGTAAGCGTAGAGTAAAGGGATTTTTGATTTCTGGGCGGACACTGGGAACCCCCCACTTAATCCATTGTCCAGCCTCATACCTGTGTTGTTTATATTGCTGATATGGATGATCAAAGTTTATGGCTTTTATGTTATTTTCTGGTTAAAATGTTATTTAATTTTGTCAGAAAAATTCCTATCTGAGGTTTGTATGTGAGCATAGAAATGCAAATAGTAAAATGTTGTGTTTGTACTAGAAATGTGTGCGTGTGTTTGTACAGTGAATGAATCAGGAGGTCTTCATTGTAAAAAAAATAAAAATAAATCAACATTCCCTATTTTCTAGTGGTCACATCCAATAATTATTTTTTTATTACAGTGTTTGTTACACTTGGAGAGCAGGAACGTGTGCGATGCGGAAAGGACGAGGAGTAACAGGTTTCAAACAGAAACTCACTTTATTAAACTCGCAAAACCAAAACACTAAAGAGAACTTAAACGGCACGTGATAGTGCAAAACCCGGAAACTAGGAACACTTGAAGGAAACTATGAGAAACACAAAGATTGCATCCACACACAAGACTTACTAAGGCAGGAACACGGAACAAAGTCACATTAACAGGATCAACAACTGACAAAGACCAGGACACACAAGAGGGTATAAATGGAGACAGACATGGGAAACACCTGGAGACACTGACGAGGTAATTGAAACTAGAATGGTGTGGAAGATTCTAGAAAGCCCCGGAAGTGAAATCACGATAGACAGGGAGTGACAACAGGAAGTGACCCCATGACCTCAGTGACAGGGAAGTGACAAAGACACAGAAAGACAGGACAAAGTGTGACATTACCCCCCCCTCCCGGCAGGCGCGTCCTCGCGCCTAAGAAGAGACAGTTGCGGAGGGTGGGCGGGTGACCCGGAGGGGGACAGTTCAAGACAAGGAAGGAAACAGACATGAAACCAAGAGTAGGACACACCAACACCAGAGCATGGAAGAGACATAAAACAAGGAACACTGACCACATGGACCATGCAAGAAACAACGGTACACAGAATAAAGAATACTGACTACATGGAACCTAAGAAACATGCATGAAAAAGTTCAAGGAGGCATCCAGGTCAAGGTCAGACGAACAGAGTCCCAGGGTGGTGCTGGGAGTTCTGGGGCCCGGAGTGGCGCAGTCCTCCACGGTGGCGCCGGAAGAGCTGGGACCCAGGGAGGAGCAGAGAGTTCTGGGGGCCAAGGTGGCGCAGCCCTCCACGGCTCTGAACCGAGCGAGGCGCGCTGGGACTTGGGGCAGAGGTCACTGGGCTCTGGGCGGAGTTCTGCATGCTCGGGCTCTGGGCGGAGTTCTGGATGCTCGGGCTCTGGGCGGAGTTCTGGATGCTCGGGCTCTGGGCAGAGTTCTGGATGCTCGGGCTCTGGGCAGAGTTCTGGATGCTCGGGCTCTGGGCAGAGTTCTGGATGCTCGGGCTCTGGGCAGATTTCTGGATGCTCGGGCTCTGGGCAGAGTTCTGGATGCTCAGGCTCTGGGCAGAGTTCTGGAGGCTCGGGCTCTGGGCAGAGTTCTGGAGGCTCTGGCTGGACGACCGGCGGCGGAGGCTCTGTCTGGAGGACCGGCGGTGGAGGCTCTGTCTGGAGGACCGGCGGCGGAGGCTCTGGCTGGACGACCGGCGGCGGAGGCTCTGGCTGGACGACCGGCGGCGGAGGCTCTGGCTGGACGACCGGCGGCGGAGGCTCTGGCTGGACGACCGGCGGCGGAGGCTCTGGCTGGATCATTGGATCCGGATGCTCTGGCTGGGCCGACTGGAACGGCGGATCCGGATGCTCTGGAGGGACCGGCTCTGGCTCTGGAGGGACCGGCTCTGGCTCTGGAAAGACTGGCTCTGGCTCTGGAGGGACCGGCTCTGGCTCTGGAGGGACCGGCTCTGGAGGGACCGGCTCTGGAGGGACCGGCTCTGGAGGGACCGGCTCTGGAGGGACCGGCTCTGGAGGGACAGGCTCTGGCTCTGGAGGGACAGGCTCTGGCTCTGGAGGGACAGGCTCTGGCTCTGGAGGGACAGGCTCTGGCTCTGGAGGGACAGGCTCTGGCTCTGGAGGGACAGGCTCTGGCTCTGGAGGGACCGGCTCTGAAGGGACAGGCTCTGGCTCTGGAGGGACCGGTTCTGGCTCTGGGAGGGCCGGCTGCACCGGCGGAGGCTCTGGGAGGGCCGGCTGCACCGGCGGAGGCTCTGGGAGGGCCGGCTGCACCGGCGGAGGCCCTGGGAGGGCCGGCTGCACCGGCGGAGGCGGTTCGGGCCACGGGAGATCTGGCCAATCCAGAGGCCCAGGCAGGTCCAGCGATTCCGGCCATGGCGGGAGTCCCAGGTCAGTCGCTGGGTCTGGCGGGCGGATCACGGGCGCTGGCTCTGGCGGGCGGATCACGGGCGCTGGCTCTGGCGGGCGGATCTCGGGCTCTGGCTCTGGCTGGCGGATCTCGGGCTCGGGCTGGCGGATCTCGGGTTCTGGCTCGGGCTGGCGGATCTCGGGCTCTGGCTCTGGCTGGCGGATCTCGGGCTCTGGCTCTGGCTGGCGGATCTCGGGCTCTGGCTCTGGCTGGCGGATCTCGGGCTCTGGCTCTGGCTGGCGGATCTCGGGCTCTGGCTCTGGCTGGCGGATCTCGGGCTCTGGCTCTGGCTGGCGGATCTCGGGCTCTGGCTGGCGGATCTCGGGCTCTGGCTGGCGGATCTCGGGCTCTGGCTCGGGCTGGCGGATCTCGGGCTCTGGCTCTGGCTGGCGGATCTCGGGCTCTGGCTCTGGCTGGCGGATCTCGGGCTCTGGCTCTGGCTGGCGGATCTCGGGCTCTGGCTGGCGGATCTCGGGCTCTGGCTCTGGCTGGCGGATCTCGGGCTCTGGCAGACGGATCTCGGGCTCTGGCTCTGGCAGACGGATCTCGGGCTCTGGCTCTGGCAGACGGATCTCGGGCTCTGACTCTGGCAGACGGATCTCGGGCTCTGACTCTGGCAGACGGATCTCGGGCTCTGACTCTGGCAGACGGATCTCGGGCTCTGACTCTGGCAGACGGATCTCGGGCTCTGACTCTGGCAGACGGATCTCGGGAACCGGTTCTGGCAGACGGATCTCGGGAACCGGCTCTGGCTGGCTGATCACGGCCTCTGGCTCTGGCTGGCTGATCACGGCCTCTGGCTCTGGCTGGCTGATCACGGCCTCTGGCTCCGGCTGGCTGATCACGGCCTCTGGCTCTGGCTGGCTGATCACGGCCTCTGGCTGGTGAGTCACGGAAACGGCCGCGGGACTCGGCTCTCTTGCCCGTTTACGCCGACGACGGCGGCGCGGTGACTCGGGCGTAGTGACCAGGATTGTTGGCTCGGTCGCTGAGACCGGGATTGATGGCGTGGTTACCGGTTGCTGCTGTCTGGATCGGGGATAGAGGTGGTCCAGACATCGCTGTATCGTTTTTATCCAGGTAAGGCCCGTGGTGTCTGGGGGGTTCCCGGCGAAATGGTGGGTCGCCCCGATCCAGAACAGCGCGGTGATGGTGTCGTCTGGCAACGGAGCGCGGCATGCCATGTAAAGAAATTCCATGGCATACCGGCCAAAGTCCTGGTTGCGCATAAGCGCGATGGTCAAGAGCTCCTGCTCATAATCCATCTGAGTGTAGTCTATTGAGGTGACAAACCTGGTCAGTTGTTCTGTTACACTTGGAGAGCAGGAACGTGTGCGATGCGGAAAGGACGAGGAGTAACAGGTTTCAAACAGAAACTCACTTTATTAAACTCGCAAAACCAAAACACTAAAGAGAACTTAAACGGCACGTGATAGTGCAAAACCCGGAAACTAGGAACACTTGAAGGAAACTATGAGAAACACAAAGATTGCATCCACACACAAGACTTACTAAGGCAGGAACACGGAACAAAGTCACATTAACAGGATCAACAACTGACAAAGACCAGGACACACAAGAGGGTATAAATGGAGACAGACATGGGAAACACCTGGAGACACTGACGAGGTAATTGAAACTAGAATGGTGTGGAAGATTCTAGAAAGCCCCGGAAGTGAAATCACGATAGACAGGGAGTGACAACAGGAAGTGACCCCATGACCTCAGTGACAGGGAAGTGACAAAGACACAGAAAGACAGGACAAAGTGTGACAGTGTTGTATATGGCTCAGTCAGTACTCCTACTCCCATATATGAAATACAGGGAATACAAAGGAATAGTGGATTGCAGTGAGGTTAGTAGCATACCACCCTACCCTAATAGTCAAATAATATTTTTTTAATCATACCCTTATTGGGGGCTGAGCCCCCCTAAAATCAAAATCCTAGAATCGCCCCTGCTGCAGGGCTTTACATATATACAGTAATACCTCGGTTTACGAGTTTAATTCGTTCCAAGAGCGAGCTCGTATCCCAAAATGCTCGAACACCAAAACAATTTCCCCCATAAGAATGCATTAAAAATCAATTAATTTGTTCCACACGACCATAAATGCCCATTTTAAATATTTAATTTTTATTTTACCCTATTAATTACAGTTAAAATTATAACCATTAAGATCTCATATAAATACTCTTTAAACAGACAATTAAACTTTAGACAATTAAACTCTAAAAATACTTGACAATATACTGTAACTCACTTTGAGCAGCGTCTGCTGGCATGAAGGAGATGAGAGACAGACGATGGAGGGGGAAAACACAAAACCTGGATTCAAGTGCAAATGAGTGAGTTTATTATAATAGTGCAGAAAACAAACAAAGTGATAATCCAGAGTGAGTCGTGGAACGGGAGACGTGCGCGCCACCACCGCGAGCGCCGGGAGACTCGCGCGACACCACCGCGAGCGCCGGAGTGGAGAGAAGTGAGGAGACAATGAATTCATGAACCCCATATATATTTCACTACGTGAACAATAGCGATCACAATTAATTAATGTTATCACTTCTAAAAGTATCTCTGTGGTGAATGATGCAGCCAAACAGAGCGAGGCTGAGAGAATGAATGCTTTAAGGGGTGATAAAGGGGTTGGGACTGCGTGATTGTGTTATGAGAGGCTGTCATTAGGATATTTCCAGTAAAAATGCCCGTGAAGATGCAGAGTTAGGACAAAAATGCGCGTGGGTGAGGGAAAAATTTGCTCGCACTCCGACACAAAGCTCGTACACCGATTCAACCCTCCATGCTCGTACACCGATTTTCTCGTATACCAAGTCGCTCGTAAACCGAGGTACCACTGTACTGTATTACTCCTTTACTCACCAATCTTTACACATTGTTCCATTATACCTATACGTATGTAATTTATAGTTACACTATGATTACTGGAAGTTACGCTGTCAATTTGGTTTACTTACACAGTACTTTCTGGATTGTAATCTAAATTTTTACTGAAATATCCAACATGTTTTACATTTTCCAGATTTCATTAATTTGTATATTCATTGATTATATTATCAAAAGCTAGTTATAGACCCTATATTTGTCAGCAATAGTAGCAGATAATTGAATACACTAAGATGGACCAATGAGAACTGAAAAAACTGCAACTTACCGTATTTTACGCCATATAAGACGCTCCGGAACATAAGACGCACCCAAATTTTAAAGGAGGGAAATCTAGAAAAAAAAAGATTCTGAACCAAATACTGTAGTAAAACATTTTATATCAACTGTATAAAGTTAACAGCAGTTTAAGAACAATTTTATGCCAACCATTTAACATATTAAAAACTATCTTTACTCTCATTAACAGTCAGTAAAGTCAGTAAACAGTGAAAGTAACAAAAATAAGGCTGCAATGTTTTTATTCAATCCCCAATAATTCCTCTTCTTCGCAGCTATCAGAAATGAGGAAGGACAGATCCACGCAGTCATTGTCATCACTTTCTTCCTCACTGGTGTCAAATAATACGTTGTCTTCTGTTCCATAAAAGGCATTACTAAAAGTCGTTGTGTTTACTTCATTGTGTTTAAACCTTGTGTATGGTGTGTCTAATAGTTTGTTGCTTATGTCTTATGGTTGCTAAGTGTTTTATTATTTACCGTTCCTTTTCTCTTTGATTATTCTTTTGTGTGTAAACCGGGAAGTGGGGAATAGATGACTGTGGCGAAGGGGGCGTGGTTCAGCGAGGTCTGCAGCGGGAGAGAGAGTCGCAGGTGTTTGTCAATTTGCACTTGATCTACTTACGCACCGTAATATAGACCGGATATAAACAGCCGGGAAGTGAGAGATGGGGAGAGAGACCCGGACGAGACGCGAGTCACCACAGAAGCAGAGAACGCAAGGCTCACTAGTGCAACTGAAAGAAGTGAAACTAAACTAAGAGTGAAACGAAATTCTCAGCACGCTGACCCTGCCTCCTCCTTTCTTCCTCTTTCTTCCGGGTTTCGGCAGCAGTGTGGTAATGTTCTGTTGTCACAGGGAAAGAAGGAGGCAGGGTCAGAATCACGGGCTCTTTTATTTCCTCAGACTTGAACAAAAATAAAACAACCAAAACATGTGCGTTCGGCGCTCACGCTTCACTCTCTGTGAGTCACACCTCTCGTCTAGGGGTTTCGTTTCTCTCTCGGTTTTGTTTCACTCTTAGTTTCGTTTCACTTCTCTGTTGCACTTGTGAGCCTCGCGTTCTCTGCTTCCGCGGTGACCGCTCGTCTCCCGACTCTCTCCCGCTGCAGACCTCGCTGAACCACGGCCCCCTCGCCATGGTCATCACTGTAAAGTCCACCATTGCCTCCCACTCGTCATCACTACGGCTACGGCCGTGGCCGCGCTCCGCTGATTCTTTATATTCGTCGGATAGGACGCACCAACTCCCCCCCAGTTTTGGGGGGGAAAAGTGCGCCTTATGCGGCGAAAAATACGGTAAATAAAGGGCAAAAGAGGGAACTAATGATAAAAACCTGTGACGATTAATGCATGTCGACAACGAGTGGCGGGAAAACAAAGACAATGAAACATGACTGGTGAGAAACTAAAAGTCCATGGATATTAAACTACCGCTAGATGAAAATAAATCTGACAATATTTTGGGACCACAATACATTTAAATTCTTCTTTCACTGCAGTCAGTTGTTGTTTAAAACCCAGGCAAAGTCATTTCCCGTCTGTCTTAACAAGAGTAAACTCTGCCGGCTAACATACATGATGGATAGAAATCCATCTTTAATTCTTTTAAATGTTTTCTTATTTCAGAGCCAGAGATTAGAGAATTCATAAAACCATAAATATGAAAGCTATAATTTATCTCAGCAGTGTATTTATTAATTTATTGAATTGCTTCACTGACAGGAATGTATTGGCTGAACAATACATTTTGATTTTAGTGAATTTCCTTTTAGTTTAACTCCAATACACTGAAGGTTTCCCCACAGAAATCAGCAGATAAAATGTGGGGGGAAATCAGGGACTTGTAAGTTCACACTAAACATTAAATTAAACCAGAATACTGTTTATTGCATATCTGTTGTTTACTGGCTATAACAGGAAATCAATGCTGTTAGGTAATGATTGCTAGATAGTAGGCAGAGAAAAAAGGTCCAGGGATCATCCACATAGAGGTCAACATATTTACTGCCCACACAAAAGACCAGTGACATTTGCGTTGACAGTGGCTTGTGCATCTATTACTCCTGGAATCATGTTTCCAGTGATTCTGCTTCTGATTGGCCTGTCTGGCCTCACTTTTCCAGTTCAAGCAGCACCGGTATGTAACCATATGATAATGCTTTTGACATATTTCAACTTGAATGTTTAATGCAGGTGATATTATTCTGCTGGCCGACTGAATTTGTGTCAATGTTTTAGGGTCTGTTGGACGACTTGGTCTCAGTACCTTCCAAAGGTTTTGATAGTGAGAAATATTATATTGTCTGTTCTCCATTTATGTATTTCCCAATGTAGATCAAATACTCAGATCATTATTGTTTCTCTCTCGCCCCCTTGACAGAAATACAATCTGATTATTCTAAAGACACAGCTTCTGAATTCTATGGTGAGAAATCTTATACTCTTATAATCTTATACAATCTTATACTCTTATACTTAGTTATACTCACGTCATTCTTATCTCTCTCTTGCCCCCCTGACAGATTACTACGATAACTACGATTACTCTGTTAATGACACAGAGGAATTATCAACATCTTCAGCTGAAATTAATGACACCCTTCACTGCATGGTTTCCTTATTTAATGAAACAGGTAAGAATACGCATAATACAAATGTATTAAATGCTTAGTTTAGTGCTCAAAAACATATGTACGCTGATCATGTTCATGTTCTGTAGACGTGTTTAATTCAAATCCTTGCCAGAACAACGGAGTATGTGAGCCTCTAGAGAATGGCGGATACAAATGCATTTGTTCAGAGCCTTACATTGGCAAAAATTGTCAGGATGGTGAGCATTTCATGTATTGTACACAAAATAATAATAATAATAATAATAAACAGTAAGAGTGTGTATCATTCTTGATTCTTTGTATTCGGATCTTCCAGAGAGGAACGCGTGTTTAAAAGTGAAGTGTGGTCATGGTGATTGTGTCAGAACTCTAGAAGCCCCGTTTTATGAATGCAAATGCTGGCCGCCCTATCGGGGCTCTAAGTGCAAGAAAGGTGAGTGTCTCTGTCTCCAGTTTCTGATTTAAAACAAATTACTTTCAAAGCACTCCTTTCAGGAGTAACTTTAGAGTTTATCAATTTAAATTAATGTATTAATGTATAGATTGACGCTTGTAAAGTATGTACCTAGTTTTTATGAAGTCGGATTGTAATACATTGCTATTTATGTTCTGTCCACCTGAAATTATAATTCAGTTTGTTTTATCAATTGCTTTTATGCTTATGTTCGCAATATTAGCCTCTGCGTGTGACCTGAGTCCATGCCTGAATGGAGGAAAGTGTGTTAAAGGCCGGATGAAAGCCATTTTTACATGCAGATGTCCTAAAGATTACAGTGGGAGGTTCTGCCAAGTTGGTAATAGACCACGCTAAATCTTTTTATTTATCTATCCACCTTTTTTTTTAGCAAGACCAAACACAGCCATTTGTATCCTGAATGTGTCTGGATTCCAGTATCATTTGCTTCCAGTAATTTTACCTGTTCATTATACTGTTTTATTAGTTCTTCTAGTGATTTACATATAGCAGCAAATGAATCGGGCATTTGGCAGACGCTTTTATCCAAAACAACTTACTTTTTATTCAAGGAACACATTTACATTCTAATCAGTTCTTGCTTTCCCTGAGAGTCAAACCCATGGCCTTGGTGTTGCAAGCGTCATGCTCTACTGTTTAAGCAACAGGAAAGCCTCACAAATTCACAAAAAATAGCTTACTTCTGCACTGAAAAATAAGCTGTATATTTTATGCCAAATCTATTTGTTACTTTACATAATCCTGTCAACTAGGTGTAGTAATGCCAGATATTATATATCATTTTGAAATTAGGTCCAAATGATTGCTATGAAAAGAATGGGGAATCATACAGAGGTTTTGCCACTGAAACAGTGGAAGGAAAGGAATGTTTGCCCTGGAACTACCATCAGATTCCCTACAAGATCTATGAAGGCATTGATAGCAATGGAGCCCACAATTACTGCAGGTAAAAATCAGAGAATTCCTAGTAAATTTCCAAATGAATTTTTAAATAACTTAACTTAAGTATTATCTTTGTCACTTAAGAAATCCAGATGGAGACCGGGAACCCTGGTGCTTTGTGAAAGAGAAGGGCAAACTCAACTGGGATTACTGTGACATCAAGCCGTGTGTTGAACCAGGCATTGATTTTTTTTTTCTACATTCACTCTCTGATATAAATGCAAAACACAGAAACATTGTTTTACCTGCTCAGGCAATCTGATAACTGTATCACTATACTTATTTTTCAAACTCACAGAGTCAGTAAAACCCCCCAAAACCATTACAAAACTGGAATTTTCTGACTGTGGAAAGACTAGTGTGATATCCTCAAGGATATTTGGTGGGAGGAAGTCTCTGCCTCATGCAAATCCCTGGCAGGTCTCATTTAAGATGCGGCCCAGGGGTTCCAATGCATACTTCCAGCACGTATGTGGAGGAACCCTTATTGACTCCTGCTGGGTTCTAACTGCTGCTCACTGTATGTAAGTTGAACATCTGGGGTTGTTTTTGCATTATGTTTATGCAATATTCAGTCACAAATCCCTAATTTTGATTTCAAAGAGTCTTTAAGACACTACTTATAAATAAATGATATGCCCTGAATATTATTGATAGTGAATGTTAAGGATCACTTTTCACTTTTGTTTTGTTTTTCACTTTTCACACTTTGATAAAGTGATATGTTTGCATGGTTTGTATGATCATGGCAGTGATGAGAGGTATGAGATAAGGTTGGAGATTGGTGGTGTGCACCTGAGGAAGAAGAACCCAGCTAAACAGTTTCTGGAAGTGGAGAAAATCATTGTTCATGAGAACTACACATATACTTCTTATGCCGAGTATAATGATATAGGTCAGTGGTTCACTCTTGAAGTGAATTTGACAGAAGCCCCGTGCTCTCACATAAACACAACAAGGGGCAGTGTCAGAGCTCTGTCAGCACAAATACTAGAAACTGAAACTGAAGTGACAGAACCCTGACACAGGTCCTCAAGGTCCACTTTCCTACAGAGTTTTGCACCAACCCTGAAAGGAAGGTTGGTGGTCAGTTTGTGTGTAAATGTTCATTTTTTATTAACATTTTCCACTTTTGATGTAATTTCTAGTGAGACATTATTCTTGTAGAAATTTTATATTCACTTAGTTATCACAAAAGCCTGTGCTGTTTAAATCTTTAAACCGTTACTCTCCCTCAGAAGTCAGTAAACCGAAATCAGTTTTGTAAGTTACCTTCATCATGAGAGGCAATAAATCAGATTCCTAAATTTTCAGATGCACAGTAGTAATGCTGAAGACTTTTATTAGATTGTTATTAGTTTATTAGTGTTGGAGCAAGAAACTCTGCAGGAAAGTGGACCCTGAGGCCAGAGTTGAGAACCCTGATATACTAGTATTGACATCTTTCGTCTTCTTTTTTTCTTTTTTTTCCCAATTATGTCCACTTTACATTGTTTTTGTTTCTCATCTACTCCAGCCCTGCTGAAACTAAAGGGAATAAATGGACGATGTGCCAATGAGACCAAGTCTGTTAGGGCAGCATGTCTCCCAACTGATTCATTCCCCGATGAAACACAGTGCACCGTTTCAGGCTATGGAAAAACTGAGAAAAGTGTGTCTGAATTAAATTTTCCCAAAGCGTTCACCCTAGAACAAGATTACTGAAATTTACTATGTCTAATCTATCACTCTTTCTTCCAGTGTCTCCTGTTTCTCCTCATCTGCTGGATGCCAAAGTTCCCCTGATCTCTCAGAAACTATGTATGTCTAATAATGTCTATGGGAACAGATTGGATGATTCCATGCTGTGTGCTGGATATATGGAAGGAAAGATTGACTCTTGTAAAGTATGTACCAGTTTGTTTCTTTTAGTGAAATTTCCGCATCAAACGCTGTCTGATCATTTAAAATGAATGTGTAAACTCACTACAATATGTACTAGCACTTTCTCCCCCTTATATTTTGCTTTTACAGGGTGATTCTGGTGGACCCCTGGTTTGTCAGAAGGATGAGACTCATTATGTCTATGGTGTGGTGAGTTGGGGTGACAAATGTGGCAAGAAGAAAAAGCCAGGTGTCTATGCCCGTGTCACCAAATTCATTGACTGGATCAATGAGAAGATGCAATCAGCTTAGGATGGATACAGAAGAGATAGTGATCCAATATCTGAAAGAAATATATATAAATGATCCACAGTTAAGAGTTATGTGTAATTAGCACAATTAGTTGCCAAAGGCATCTGGTCACAAATGATCCAGAGTTGCTGTTTACTCAAATGAAAATCATTTCAATAAAAAGTTTTAAAATAATTATAGGACCTTCCACAGGCAAAACATGCTGGGCTGCTAATACCTCACTCTCACTTTTGCATCTCTCCCTGTTCACCCCCTCTTCCCCCATCTCTTCTCTCCAAATGGTGAAATGATCTCAAACTCACCCAACAGTCCATATGCTTTATTGTGAAAAATGATAATACAATGTTATACATGTTTGGTATCATTTGAAATGTCTAAGAGTGACTGATACAAAGGTCTTCTTCCCATAAGAAGCAAACCAAAAATGTTAAAGAGTTTAGAAATGTCTGGCTTATTTTGGATGGCCTTGCCCCTCCCAAAGTCTTCCATGCTAATTACCATCTGTTCTAAAACCAAAAGGTCCATTGTTAACTGACATTTACATGTCAAAGAAGTGGCTGCCCTGGTCTGAGTACTTAAGGGAAAGTTTCAAGATGCTCTTGGCCTTTTTCTTTGGTGGTCGAAGGAGTTCATAATGGTGATTGACGCTTCACAGTATGAATTCGTCTTGGCAAATTAGAGCCAAGATGAGCCCGTAATGTTGAGTGCCTTCGGACACTCGACATTATGTATTTTCCTAAATTCAGGTATGCATTCTTTACTCTATTTCTGAGCATTCGATGTTTGTGTTGATTATCTTTGAATTCGATTATGTAATTGGCACGATACATTTACATGAATGTTAATAAATTGTTACGTTTGATTTGATTCTGTTTTACTCTGAAATTATTCACTTTAGCAGACTGCATTGCATCCTTTGTTACACTGAGACCTGAATGAACGAGTGCAATAAGAGTAACTAGGTCGATATAATAATCAAACATTTATCCAAATTGGTGAATCCTCAAACCTAATTTCATTAGGTTTAAACCTTTATCATTATTGGAGTCAGATGAAATAAAGAGCTAATACATATAAAAAAATGTATTTAATTTAACCTTGTGAGTGCGCATATGCACCAGCAGCCATATCGCCCTGTAGCCTAAGACTGGTTGCCCACTGAAGCTAAGCAGGGTTGAGCCTGGTTTGTACCTGGATGGGAGACCTCCTGGGAATGACTAGGTTGCTGCTGGAAGTGGTGTTAGGAGGCCAGCAGGGGGTGCTCACCCTGCGGTCTGTGTGGGTCCTAACGCCCCAGTATAGTGATGGGGACACTGTTCTGAAACAAGCACCATCCTTCAGATGAGATGTTAAACCGAGGTCCTGACTCTCTGTGGTTATTAAAAATCCCAAGGATGTCCTTCACAAGAGTAGGGGTGTAACCCCGGCATCCCTGGCCAAATCTGCCCGTTGGCCTTGGTCCATCACGGCCCCCTAATCACCCCCCTACATTAATTGGCTTCATTGCTCTGTCTCCTCTCCTTAGCTGGTGTGTGGTGAGCGTTCTGGCACAGGTTGCTGTCGCATCATCCAGGTGGATGCTGCACACCAGCGGTTGAGGAGATCCCCCCCCCCCTCCCAAGCGCTTTGAGCTTGGTAAAAAGCGCTATATAAATGTAACTGATTATTATTATTATTATATGGAAAGACAGTGACACGCAAAGACCATTCTACCGCGCCATTGTCTACCGTCGTTGGACCAGTGAGCGGGCCTTACTGCAGGGCAGGGGCGTCACTAGGCCCTTTTTAGGGGGGCTTCAGCCCCCCTAAACTTCTGCCCAGCCCCCCTAAAAAATATATTTGATTAATACATTTTTGATCGCTTCAGTCCCCTTTAAAAAAAACTCATTTGAAACGGCGGCAAGCTGCGTCAAGTTTCGGCTCCTCCCCTTATCTGAGTCTGCTTGGTTTTAGCGCATTTTTCAATCTGCAGGGGCGCCGAGCAGAGTGAACATCAAGGTGTGTGTCGTGTGTGCGTGCATTTATTGATAGATTGCTAATGCTATGATATTACACCTGCATCGGTGCAGTTCTTTGTCATAAATGCATTGCAGTTTACATAATGTAATGTTACTGGAGTATTGGAAGCACACGGGACGGCTCGGTTTCTCATCCAATACCAATAAGTTTCACTGCGTTCACCTTCAGCACTTGGGTGATAGTTGTTTTTTATTCCTACAAAAATGAAGTGATTAACACCCATGAAAACATACTTTAGATTCAGAAAACGATCATGATTTATTTTAATTTACTTTTTACAATTACAGACATATTATAATGTATTTTGACATTACATTATGCAGCCATGCACAGAAATGACACACATTGTCTGAAAGCACTAGATGGCCCAGAGAGAGAATGTGGAGTTACTTTGTTTTGTATTATTAAATATAGTTTTGTATTAAGTAATAATGAATCGGGAGGAGTGTCATGATACATAAATTAGAGTAAGCGTAGAGTAAAGGGATTTTTGATTTCTGGGCGGACACTGGGAACCCCCCACTTAATCCATTGTCCAGCCTCATACCTGTGTTGTTTATATTGCTGATATGGATGATCAAAGTTTATGGCTTTTATGTTATTTTCTGGTTAAAATGTTATTTAATTTTGTCAGAAAAATTCCTATCTGAGGTTTGTATGTGAGCATAGAAATGCAAATAGTAAAATGTTGTGTTTGTACTAGAAATGTGTGCGTGTGTTTGTACAGTGAATGAATCAGGAGGTCTTCATTGTAAAAAAAATAAAAATAAATCAACATTCCCTATTTTCTAGTGGTCACATCCAATAATTATTTTTTTATTACAGTGTTGTATATGGCTCAGTCAGTACTCCTACTCCCATATATGAAATACAGGGAATACAAAGGAATAGTGGATTGCAGTGAGGTTAGTAGCATACCACCCTACCCTAATAGTCAAATAATATTTGTTTAATCATACCCTTATTGGGGGCTGAGCCCCCCTAAAATCAAAATCCTAGAATCGCCCCTGCTGCAGGGCTTTACATATATACAGTAATACCTCGGTTTACGAGTTTAATTCGTTCCAAGAGCGAGCTCGTATCCCAAAATGCTCGAACACCAAAACAATTTCCCCCATAAGAATGCATTAAAAATCAATTAATTTGTTCCACACGACCATAAATGCCCATTTTAAATATTTAATTTTTATTTTACCCTATTAATTACAGTTAAAATTATAACCATTAAGATCTCATATAAATACTCTTTAAACAGACAATTAAACTTTAGACAATTAAACTCTAAAAATACTTGACAATATACTGTAACTCACTTTGAGCAGCGTCTGCTGGCATGAAGGAGATGAGAGACAGACGATGGAGGGGGAAAACACAAAACCTGGATTCAAGTGCAAATGAGTGAGTTTATTATAATAGTGCAGAAAACAAACAAAGTGATAATCCAGAGTGAGTCGTGGAACGGGAGACGTGCGCGCCACCACCGCGAGCGCCGGGAGACTCGCGCGACACCACCGCGAGCGCCGGAGTGGAGAGAAGTGAGGAGACAATGAATTCATGAACCCCATATATATTTCACTACGTGAACAATAGCGATCACAATTAATTAATGTTATCACTTCTAAAAGTATCTCTGTGGTGAATGATGCAGCCAAACAGAGCGAGGCTGAGAGAATGAATGCTTTAAGGGGTGATAAAGGGGTTGGGACTGCGTGATTGTGTTATGAGAGGCTGTCATTAGGATATTTCCAGTAAAAATGCCCGTGAAGATGCAGAGTTAGGACAAAAATGCGCGTGGGTGAGGGAAAAATTTGCTCGCACTCCGACACAAAGCTCGTACACCGATTCAACCCTCCATGCTCGTACACCGATTTTCTCGTATACCAAGTCGCTCGTAAACCGAGGTACCACTGTACTGTATTACTCCTTTACTCACCAATCTTTACACATTGTTCCATTATACCTATACGTATGTAATTTATAGTTACACTATGATTACTGGAAGTTACGCTGTCAATTTGGTTTACTTACACAGTACTTTCTGGATTGTAATCTAAATTTTTACTGAAATATCCAACATGTTTTACATTTTCCAGATTTCATTAATTTGTATATTCATTGATTATATTATCAAAAGCTAGTTATAGACCCTATATTTGTCAGCAATAGTAGCAGATAATTGAATACACTAAGATGGACCAATGAGAACTGAAAAAACTGCAACTTACCGTATTTTACGCCATATAAGACGCTCCGGAACATAAGACGCACCCAAATTTTAAAGGAGGGAAATCTAGAAAAAAAAAGATTCTGAACCAAATACTGTAGTAAAACATTTTATATCAACTGTATAAAGTTAACAGCAGTTTAAGAACAATTTTATGCCAACCATTTAACATATTAAAAACTATCTTTACTCTCATTAACAGTCAGTAAAGTCAGTAAACAGTGAAAGTAACAAAAATAAGGCTGCAATGTTTTTATTCAATCCCCAATAATTCCTCTTCTTCGCAGCTATCAGAAATGAGGAAGGACAGATCCACGCAGTCATTGTCATCACTTTCTTCCTCACTGGTGTCAAATAATACGTTGTCTTCTGTTCCATAAAAGGCATTACTAAAAGTCGTTGTGTTTACTTCATTGTGTTTAAACCTTGTGTATGGTGTGTCTAATAGTTTGTTGCTTATGTCTTATGGTTGCTAAGTGTTTTATTATTTACCGTTCCTTTTCTCTTTGATTATTCTTTTGTGTGTAAACCGGGAAGTGGGGAATAGATGACTGTGGCGAAGGGGGCGTGGTTCAGCGAGGTCTGCAGCGGGAGAGAGAGTCGCAGGTGTTTGTCAATTTGCACTTGATCTACTTACGCACCGTAATATAGACCGGATATAAACAGCCGGGAAGTGAGAGATGGGGAGAGAGACCCGGACGAGACGCGAGTCACCACAGAAGCAGAGAACGCAAGGCTCACTAGTGCAACTGAGAGAAGTGAAACTAAACTAAGAGTGAAACGAAATTCTCAGCACGCTGACCCTGCCTCCTCCTTTCTTCCTCTTTCTTCCGGGTTTCGGCAGCAGTGTGGTAATGTTCTGTTGTCACAGGGAAAGAAGGAGGCAGGGTCAGAATCACGGGCTCTTTTATTTCCTCAGACTTGAACAAAAATAAAACAACCAAAACATGTGCGTTCGGCGCTCACGCTTCACTCTCTGTGAGTCACACCTCTCGTCTAGGGGTTTCGTTTCTCTCTCGGTTTTGTTTCACTCTTAGTTTCGTTTCACTTCTCTGTTGCACTTGTGAGCCTCGCGTTCTCTGCTTCCGCGGTGACCGCTCGTCTCCCGACTCTCTCCCGCTGCAGACCTCGCTGAACCACGGCCCCCTCGCCATGGTCATCACTGTAAAGTCCACCATTGCCTCCCACTCGTCATCACTACGGCTACGGCCGTGGCCGCGCTCCGCTGATTCTTTATATTCGTCGGATAGGACGCACCAACTCCCCCCCAGTTTTGGGGGGGAAAAGTGCGCCTTATGCGGCGAAAAATACGGTAAATAAAGGGCAAAAGAGGGAACTAATGATAAAAACCTGTGACGATTAATGCATGTCGACAACGAGTGGCGGGAAAACAAAGACAATGAAACATGACTGGTGAGAAACTAAAAGTCCATGGATATTAAACTACCGCTAGATGAAAATAAATCTGACAATATTTTGGGACCACAATACATTTAAATTCTTCTTTCACTGCAGTCAGTTGTTGTTTAAAACCCAGGCAAAGTCATTTCCCGTCTGTCTTAACAAGAGTAAACTCTGCCGGCTAACATACATGATGGATAGAAATCCATCTTTAATTCTTTTAAATGTTTTCTTATTTCAGAGCCAGAGATTAGAGAATTCATAAAACCATAAATATGAAAGCTATAATTTATCTCAGCAGTGTATTTATTAATTTATTGAATTGCTTCACTGACAGGAATGTATTGGCTGAACAATACATTTTGATTTTAGTGAATTTCCTTTTAGTTTAACTCCAATACACTGAAGGTTTCCCCACAGAAATCAGCAGATAAAATGTGGGGGGAAATCAGGGACTTGTAAGTTCACACTAAACATTAAATTAAACCAGAATACTGTTTATTGCATATCTGTTGTTTACTGGCTATAACAGGAAATCAATGCTGTTAGGTAATGATTGCTAGATAGTAGGCAGAGAAAAAAGGTCCAGGGATCATCCACATAGAGGTCAACATATTTACTGCCCACACAAAAGACCAGTGACATTTGCGTTGACAGTGGCTTGTGCATCTATTACTCCTGGAATCATGTTTCCAGTGATTCTGCTTCTGATTGGCCTGTCTGGCCTCACTTTTCCAGTTCAAGCAGCACCGGTATGTAACCATATGATAATGCTTTTGACATATTTCAACTTGAATGTTTAATGCAGGTGATATTATTCTGCTGGCCGACTGAATTTGTGTCAATGTTTTAGGGTCTGTTGGACGACTTGGTCTCAGTACCTTCCAAAGGTTTTGATAGTGAGAAATATTATATTGTCTGTTCTCCATTTATGTATTTCCCAATGTAGATCAAATACTCAGATCATTATTGTTTCTCTCTCGCCCCCTTGACAGAAATACAATCTGATTATTCTAAAGACACAGCTTCTGAATTCTATGGTGAGAAATCTTATACTCTTATAATCTTATACAATCTTATACTCTTATACTTAGTTATACTCACGTCATTCTTATCTCTCTCTTGCCCCCCTGACAGATTACTACGATAACTACGATTACTCTGTTAATGACACAGAGGAATTATCAACATCTTCAGCTGAAATTAATGACACCCTTCACTGCATGGTTTCCTTATTTAATGAAACAGGCAAGAATACGCATAATACAAATGTATTAAATGCTTAGTTTAGTGCTCAAAAACATATGTACGCTGATCATGTTCATGTTCTGTAGACGTGTTTAATTCAAATCCTTGCCAGAACAACGGAGTATGTGAGCCTCTAGAGAATGGCGGATACAAATGCATTTGTTCAGAGCCTTACATTGGCAAAAATTGTCAGGATGGTGAGCATTTCATGTATTGTACACAAAATTATAATACCGTATTTATTCGAGTATAACGCGCGCATTTTTCTACCAAAAAAATAAATCAAAGTTAGGGATGCGCGTTATGCACGAGGGCTGGGGTGGGGTGGGGTTTGTTTTGACGGCCGGTCCTTTGAGGGCGCCGGCGAATTGTGAGTTCGCGCTGCGCATTTTACAGGCTGTTTAAGTAGCAATATATGCATAAAATAAAAGGCAGACTCGTGAGTGCAATTCAGCAACTGTATTCAAACATAAACCGCGGCAACAACTGCAACATAGCCCAAAGCAATCGATTGCCGATTGCATGATACATTACATCCCATAACACAGGCTGCAGCCTCTCACTGTACGTGAGGGCGAAGAAAAAAAAACGTCCCCTCGCCGCTTCATTTCCTCATCCATTCAGACGCAGAAGAAAGCGAAGAAACCGGAGAAACAGATGTTCCTGCCAACTGAGAAACTGATGAAAAATTAACTCCAGAAGAATGCAACTCTTTAGTGTCTCTGATGAGGAATCTGACGTCGACGGATTTTAAATAAATATATTTACCGGTAATTCTCTTTCGGTATTGTGTTCATTAGTTTATGTTGTCAATAAATATATGTTATATATTTTATATAAGTTATATATGTTATATAAGTATATGTTATACAATAAATAAATGTTTTTTATCATGGCTGCACGTGTTCAACAACGTTTTTTGTCAATTACAATGCTTGGTGTGAAACAAAATTTTATACCGATTTTTAATCGAAAATCAGGGGTGCGCGTTATACACGTGTGCGCGATATACTCGAATAAATACGGTAATAATAATAATAATAAACAGTAAGAGTGTATATCGTTCTTGATTCTTTGCGTTCGGATCTTCCAGAGAGGAACGCGTGTTTAAAAGTGAAGTGTGGTCATGGTGATTGTGTCAAAACTCTAGAAGCCCCGTTTTATGAATGCAAATGCTGGCCGCCCTTTCGGGGGTCTAAGTGCAAGAAAGGTGAGTGTCTCTGTCTCCAGTTTCTGATTTAAAACAAATTACTTTCAAATCGTTAATTTCAGCAGTAAACATAAGAATTTATCAATTTAAATTAATGAATTCCCTAACCTAGTTTTTATAAATTCGGATTGTAATACATTGCTATTTATGTTCTGTCCACCTGAAATTGTAATTAAGTTTGTTTTATCAATTGCTTTTATGCTTATGTTCGCAATATTAGCCTCTGCGTGTGACCCGAGTCCATGCCTGAATGGAGGAAAGTGTGTTAAAGGCCGGATGAAAGCCATTTTTACATGCAGATGTCCTAAAGATTACAGTGGGAGGTTCTGCCAAGTTGGTAATAGACTGTTGCTAAATCTTTTTATTTATTTATCCACCTTTAATTAGGGGCCAAGCACCGAAGGTGCGGAGGCACCTATTGTTTCTGTTCCGGTTCTTATTATTAGGGGCCAAGCACCGAAGGTGCGGAGGCACCTATTGTTTTTGTTCCGGTTCTTATTATTAGGGGCCAAGCACCGAAGGTGCGGAGGCACCTATTGTTTCCGTTCCGGTTCTTTATTATTATTATTCATCTTCTTCTTCTTCTTCTTCTTCTTCTTCTTCTTCCGCCATGGAAGTCTATGTAAGGCCATAGAACCGTTTGCGGGAAAATGATAAAATTTGGCACACTGATAGAGGACAAGCCAATCATTGACCATAGCAAATTTGAAGTCTCTAACTCAATGTCTCTAGCGCCACCAACTGTCCAAAGTTGCACTCACGTTTACGTAAATAACTCTTGAACCGTATGTCCTAGAAACAAAATTCTTTCGTCCACTGATTCCTTGGCTCAAGACGATTCGATTGCACCCTATGACGTCATTTTCCGTCATGAAAATTTTCCCGCCATTTTGAATTTTACGAAAAACCTACTTTTTCGAACTCCTCCTAGGCCGTTGGTCCGATTTTCACGAAAATTGAACCACATCATCTCCAGACAATGTGGACAAAAAGTTATCCAAAGAAAGTTGATATGTCAAACCGTTTACGAATAACTTGCGAAAGAATCCGAGGTAATGGTCGCAAAAATGAAATTGAGGCTTTATCTCCGCAACGCATTAGAGTTTTCTGACCAAACTAGGTGTGTGTTATGTCAATCATGGTCTGAGGCTACCTGCAGAGTTTTGGCGCTGTGCCCCCTAGTGGTCAGGAGATATGAAAAAGTTAAATATTTGCTTATAACTTCTGAACGCTTTGGCCAAAAATAATAAAACTGGTCTCTTTAGATTCAGTGCATCATGCCGAGTCGTGCGATACCAAATTTTCCCATATCGGCCATTTTGAGTGTCGGCCATTTTGAATATTGTCATAAATTGCTATATTTAACAAAGATATTGGCGTATCGTTACGAAACTCAATATGTGTCTTCGGCACCTAACCTTGATACGACTCAAAAAGTTTCGAGGCAGCACCCCCTTGTGGTCAAAAATTATAACCAAATTTACAAATATGCTAATAACTTTTGAGTGCATTAACCTATGGTAAAACAAATTATCTTTATACGTTCCTTGGGTCAAACCGAGAACACAGATACCAAATTTGTCATAGTCGGCCAAACTTCTTGTCCACCATGTTGTTTTTCTTTAAAAACCTACTTTTTCAAACTCCTCCCAAACCGTTTGTCCAATTTTCACCAAAATTAAACCACATCATCTCTAGACCATGCTGACAAAAAGTTATCCAAAGAAAGTTGATATGTCAAACCGTTTACGAATAACTCGCGAAAGAATCCGACGTAATGGTCGCAAAAATTAAATTGAGGCTTTATCTCCGCAACGCATTAGCGTTTTCTGACCAAACTTGGTGTGTGTTATGTCAATCACGGTCTGAGGCTACCTGCAGAGTTTTGGCGCTCTGCCCCCTAGTGGTCAGGAGATATTTAAAAACTGACATTTTTGATTATAACTCCTGAACGCTTTGTCTAAAAATCATGAAACTGCTGTCTTTGGATCCAGTGGGACATGCCGAGCCCTGTGATACCAAATTTTCCCATATCGGCCATTTTGAGCGTCTGCCATTTCGATTTTTCTTATAAGATGCTATGTTTAACAAACACATGACTTTAGTGCTCTGTCAGCAATGGTTTACCCAATTGAAAGCAAACTCTGCATGTGTCAATGTCACCACACTCTCAATGTACCACATGAATTGACACTACAATTTGGTTACAGCGCTGCCTGTTGGTCGAACGTGATAAACCATTAAATCAAATTACTAAAGACCGTATTGTTGATTTTTCAGCCATTTAGACTTGTCATATTGAAATGTCTTTAGATTCTTATTGCCGTTGGTCTGATGATGCCAGCCATGTCGGCATGACATTTAATGCCCTCCTTGCGCTTGGCCCCGTGATGGCTGCTAGCAGCTATATTTATTCTTTTGAACGCTTTGTCCAAAAATCATAAAACTGGTCTCATTAGATTCAGTGCATCATGCCGAGTCGTGCGATACCAAATTTTCCCATATCGGCCATTTAGAGCGTCGGCCATTTTGAATATTGTCATAAATTGCTATATTTAACAAATGGATTGGCGTATCGTTACGAAACTCAATATGTGTCTTCGGCACCTAACCTTAATACGGCACAAAAAGTTTGGGGGCAGCGCCACCTTGTGGTCAAAAGTTATAACCAAATTTACAAATATGCTAATAACTTTTGATGACGTTAACCTATTGTAAAACAAATGGTCTTAATGTGTTCATTGGGTCAAGCCGAGACCATAGATACCAAATATGTCATATTCGGCCAAACCTCCGATTTGCCATGTTATTTTTCTTTAAAAACCTACTTTTTCGAACTCCTCCCAGACCGTTTGTCCAATTTTCACCAAAATTGAACCACATCATCTCCAGACCATCATGACAAAAAGTTATCCAAAGAAAGTTGATATGTCAAACCGTTTACGAATAACTCGCGAAAGAATCCAACGTAATGGTCGCAAAAATGAAATTGAGACTTTATCTCCGCAACGCATTAGCGTTTTCTGACCAAACTAGGTTTACCTGCAGAGTTTTGGCGCTCTGCCCCCTAGTGGTCAGGAGATATTAAAAAACTGACATTTTTGATTATAACTCCTGAACGCTTTGTCTAAAAATCATGAAACTGCTGTCTTTAGATCCAGTGGGTCATGCCGAGTCCTGTGATACCAAATTTTCCCATATCGGCCATTTTGAGCGTCTGCCATTTCGATTTTTCTTATAAGATGCTATGTTTAACAAACACATGACTTTAGTGCTCTGTCAGCAATGGTTTACCCAATTGAAAGCAAACTTTGCATGTGTCAATGTCACCACACTCTCAATGTACCACATGAATTGACACTACAATTTGGTTACAGCGCTGCCTGTTGGTTGAATGTGATAAACCATTAAATCAAATTACTAAAGACCGTATTGTTGATTTTTCAGCCATTTAGTCATATTGAAATGTCTTTAGATGCTTACTGCCGTTGGTCTGATGCTGCCAGCCATGTCGGCATGACATTTAATGCCCTCCTTGCGCTTGGCCCCGTGATGGCTGCTAGCAGCTATATTTAGGGGCCAAGCACCGAAGGTGCGGAGGCACCTATTGTTTTTGTTCCGGTTCTTATTATTAGGGGCCAAGCACCGAAGGTGCGGAGGCACCTATTGTTTTTGTTCCGGTTCTTATTATTATTAGGGGCCAAGCACCGAAGGTGCGGAGGCACCTATTGTTTTTGTTCCGGTTCTTATTATTATTATTATTATTATTCTTCTTCTGCCATTGAAGTCTATGACAGCCCATAGAACCGTAAGCGGGAAAATGAAAAAAAGTTGGCACACTCATAAAGGAGAGTCTAATCATTGACCATAGCAAAATTGAAGTCTCTAACTCAATCTCTCTACCGCCACCAACTGTCCAAAGTTGCACTCACGTTTACGTAAATAACTTTTGAACCGTATGTCCTAGAAACAAAATTCTTTTGTCCACTGATTCCTTGGCTCAAGACGATTCGATTGCACCCTATGACGTCATTTTCCGTCATGAAAATTTTCCCGCCATTTTGAATTTTATGAAAAACCTACTTTGTCGAACTCCTCCTAGGCCGTTCGTCCGATGTTCACGAAAATTGAACCACATCATCTCCTGACAATGTGGACAAAACGATATATAAACAAAGTTGATTCGTCAAACCGTTTACGAATAACTTGTGAAAGAATCTGAGGTAAAAGTCGCCAAAATGAAATTGAGGCTTTATCTCCCCAATGCATTAGCCTTTTCTGACCAAACTAGGTGTGTGTTATGTCAATCATGGTTTGAGGCTACCTGCAGAGTTTTGGCGCTGTGCCCCCTAGTGGTCAGGAGTTATCAAAAACTGACTTTTTTGCTTATAACTTCTGAACCCTTTGGCCAAAAATCATGAAACTGGTCTCTTTAGATCCAGTGGGTCATGCCGAGTCCTATGATACCAAATATTCCCATATCGGCCATTTTGAGCGTCTGCCATTTCGATTTTTCTTATAAGATGCTATGTTTAACAAACACATGACTTTAGTGCTCTGTCAGCAATGGTTTACCCAATTGAAAGCAAACTTTGCATGTGTCAATGTCACCACACTCTCAATGTACCACACACTACAATTTGGTTACAGCGCTGCCTGTTGGTTGAATGCGATAAACCATTAAATCGAATTGCTAAAGACCGTATTGTTGGTTTTTCAGCCATTTAGACTTAAGCCATATTGAAATGTCTTTAGATTTTTACTGCCGTTGGTCTGATGATGCCAGTCATGTCGGCATGACATTTAATGCCCTCCTTGCGCTTGGCCCCGTGATGGCTGCTAGCAGCTATATTTATTATTATTATTCTTCTTCTGCCATTGAAGTCTATGACAGCCCATAGAACCGTAAGCGGGAAAATGAAAAAAAGTTGGCACACTCATAAAGGAGAGTCCAATCATTGACCATAGCAAAATTGAAGTCTCTAACTCAATCTCTATAGCGCCACCAACCGTCCAAAGTTGCACTCACGTTTACGTAAATAACTTTTGAACCGTATGTCCTAGAAACAAAATTCTTTTGTCCACTGATTCCTTGGCTCAAGACGATTCGATTGCACCCTATGACGTCATTTTCCGTCATGAAAATTTTCCCGCCATTTTGAATTTTATGAAAAACCTACTTTGTCGAACTCCTCCTAGGCCGTTCGTCCGATCTTCACGAAAATTGAACCACATCATCTCCCGACAATGTGGACAAAACGATATATAAAGAAAGTTGATTCGACAAACCGTTTACGAATAACTCGCGAAAGAATCCGAGGTAAAAGTCGCCAAATTGAAACTGAGGCTTTATCTCCGCAATGCATTAGTCTTTTCTGACCAAACTAGGTGTGTGTTATGTCAATCATGGTCTGAGGCTACCTGCAGAGTTTTGGCGCTCTGCCCCCTAGTGGTCAGGAGTTATGAAAAACTGACTTTTTTGCTTATAACTTCTGAACCCTTTGGCCAAAAAACATGAAACTGGTCTCTTTAGATCCAGTGGGTCATGCCGAGTCCTGTGATACCAAATATTCCCATATCGGCCATTTTGAGCGTCTGCCATTTCGATTTTTCTTATAAGATGCTAAGTTTAACAAACACATGACTTT
Source organism: Rhodeus uyekii (assembly GCA_037043235.1). Lineage (NCBI taxonomy): Eukaryota > Metazoa > Chordata > Actinopteri > Cypriniformes > Acheilognathidae > Rhodeus > Rhodeus uyekii. Next base: position 20,917 of record JAWRVZ010000072.1, on the reverse strand, counting down.
AGTGCTCTGTCAGCAATGGTTTACCCAATTGAAAGCAAACTTTGCATGTGTCAGTCACCACACTCTCAATGTACCACATGAATTGACACTACAATTTGGTTACAGCGCTGCCTGTTGGTTGAATGTGATAAACCATTAAATCGAAATACTAAAGACCGTATTGTTGATTTTTCAGCCATTTAGACTTAAGTCATATTGAAATGTCTTTAGATTCTTACTGCCGTTGGTCTGATGATGCAAGCCATGTCGGCATAACATGTAATGCCCTCCTTGCGCTTGGCCCCGTGATGGCTGCTAGCAGCTATATTTATTATTATTATTATTCTTCTTCTGCCATTGAAGTCTATGACAGCCCATAGAACCGTAAGCGGGAAAATGAAAAAAAGTTGGCACACTGATAAAGGAGAGTCCAATCATTGACCATAGCAAAATTGAAGTCTCTAACTCAATCTCTCTAGCGCCACCAACTGTCCAAAGTTGCACTCACGTTTACGTAAATAACTTTTGAACCGTATGTCCTAGAAACAAAATTCTTTTGTCCACTGATTCCTTGGCTCAAGACGATTCGATTGCACCCTATGACGTCATTTTCCGTCATGAAGATTTTCCCGCCATTTTGAATTTTATGAAAAACCTACTTTGTCGAACTCCTCCTAGGCCGTTCGTCCGATGTTCACGAAAATTGAACCACATCATCTCCCGACAATGTGGACAAAACGATATATAAAGAAAGTTGATTCGTCAAACCGTTTACGAATAACTCGCGAAAGAATCTGAGGTAAAAGTCGCCAAAATGAAATTGAGGCTTTATCTCCCCAATGCATTAGCCTTTTCTGACCAAACTAGGTGTGTGTTATGTCAATCATGGTTTGAGGCTACCTGCAGAGTTTTGGCGCTGTGCCCCCTAGTGGTCAGGAGTTATCAAAAACTGACTTTTTTGCTTATAACTTCTGAACCCTTTGGCCAAAAATCATGAAACTGGTCTCTTTAGATCCAGTGGGTCATGCCGAGTCCTGTGATAGCAAATATTCCCATATCGGGCATTTTGAGCGTCTGCCATTTCGATTTTTCTTATAAGATGCTATGTTTAACAAACACATGACTTTAGTGCTCTGTCAGCCATGGTTTACCCAATTTACCCAATGTACCACATGAATTGACACTACAATTTGGTTACAGCGCTGCCTGTTGGTCGAACGTGATAAACCATTAAATCGAACTACTAAAGACCGTATTGTTGATTTTTCAGCCATTTAGACTTAAGTCATATTGAAATGTCTTTAGATTCTTACTGCCGTTGGTCTGATGATGCCAGCCATGTCGGCATGACATTTAATGCCCTCCTTGCGCTTGGCCCCGTGATGGCTGCTAGCAGCTATATTTATTCTTCATCTTCTTCCGCCATGGGAGTCTATGACAGCCCATAGAACCGTAAGCGGGAAAATGAAAAAAAGTTGTCACACTCATAAAAGACAGTCCAATCATTGACCATAGCAAAATTGAAGTCTCTAACTCAATATCTCTAGCGCCACCAACTGTCCAAAGTTGAACTAACGTTTATGCTAATAACTTTTGAACCGTATGACCTAGAAACAAAATTCTTATGTCCACTGATTCCTTGGCTCAAGACGATTCGATTGCATCCTATGACGTCATTTTCCGTCATGAAATTTTTCCCGCCATTTTGAATTTTATGAAAAACCTACTTTTTCGAACTCCTCCTAGGCCGTTTTTCCGATTTCAACGAAAATTGAACCACATCATCTCCAGACCATGTGGACAAAAAGTTATCCAAAGAAAGTTGATATGTCAAACAGTTTACGAATAACTCGCGAAAGAATCCGACGTAATGATCGCAAAAATGAAATTGAGGCTTTATCTCCGCAACGCATTAGTGTTTTCTGACCAAACTAGGTGTGTGTTATGTCAATCATGATCTGAGGCTACCTGCCGAGTTTTGGCGCTCTGCCCCCTAGTGGTCAGGAGATATTAAAAAACTGACTTTTTTGCTTATAACTTCTGAACCCTTTGTCCAAAAATCATGAAACTGGTCTCTTTAGATCCAGTGGGTCATGCCGAGTCCTGTGATACCAAATATTCCCGTATCGGCCATTTTGAGCTTCTGCCATTTCGATTTTTCTTATAAGATGCTATGTTTAACAAACACATGACTTTAGTGCTCTGTCAGCAATGGTTTACCCAATTGAAAGCAAACTTTGCATGTGTCAATGTCACCACACTCTCAATGTACCACATGAATTGACACTACAATTTGGTTACAGCGCTGCCTGTTGGTTGAACGTGATAAACCATTAAATCGAATTACTAAAGACCGTGTTGTTGATTTTTCAGCCATTTAGACTTAAGTCATATTGAAGTGTCTTTAGATTCTTACTGCCGTTGGTCTGATGATGCCAGCCATGTCGGCATGACATTTAATGACCTCCTTGCGCTTGGCCCCGTGATGGCTGCTAGCAGCTATATTTAGGGGCCAAGCACCGAAGGTGCGGAGGCACCTATTGTTTCCGTTCCGGTTCTTTATTATTATTATTAGGGGCCAAGCACCGAAGGTGCGGAGGCACCTATTGTTTTTGTTCCGGTTCTTATTATTATTAGGGGCCAAGCACCGAAGGTGCGGAGGCACCTATTGTTTTTGTTCCGGTTCTTATTATTATTATTATTATTATTCTTCTTCTGCCATTGAAGTCTATGACAGCCCATAGAACCGTAAGCGGGAAAATGAAAAAAAGTTGGCACACTCATAAAGGAGAGTCCAATCATTGACCATAGCAAAATTGAAGTCTCTAACTCAATCTCTCTAGCGCCACCAACTGTCCAAAGTTGCACTCACGTTTACGTAAATAACTTTTGCACCGTATGTCCTAGAAACAGAATTCTTTTGTCCACTGATTCCTTGGCTCAAGACGATTCGATTGCACCCTATGACGTCATTTTCCGTCATGAAAATTTTCCCGCCATTTTGAATTTTATGAAAAACCTACTTTGTCGAACTCCTCCTAGGCCGTTCGTCCGATGTTCACGAAAATTGAACCACATCATCTCCCGACAATGTGGACATAACGATATATAAAGAAAGTTGATTCGACAAACCGTTTACGAATAACTCGCGAAAGAATCTGAGGTAAAAGTCGCCAAAATGAAATTGAGGCTTTATCTCCCCAATGCATTAGCCTTTTCTGACCAAACTAGGTGTGTGTTATGTCAATCATGGTTTGAGGCTACCTGCAGAGTTTTGGCGCTGTGCCCCCTAGTGGTCAGGAGTTATCAAAAACTGACTTTTTTGCTTATAACTTCTGAACCCTTTGGCCAAAAATCATGAAACTGGTCTCTTTAGATCCAGTGGGTCATGCCGAGTCCTGTGATACCAAATATTCCCATATCGGCCATTTTGAGCGTCTGCCATTTCGATTTTTCTTATAAGATGCAATGTTTAACAAACACTTGACTTTAGTGCTCTGTCAGGAATGGTTTACCCAATTGAAAGCAAACTTTGCATGTGTCAATGTCACCACACTCTCAATGTACCACACACTACAATTTGGTTACAGCGCTGCCTGTTGGTTGAATGCGATAAACCATTAAATCGAATTGCTAAAGACCGTATTGTTGGTTTTTCAGCCATTTAGACTTAAGTCATATTGAAATGTCTTTAGATTTTTACTGCCGTTGGTCTGATGATGCCAGTCATGTCGGCATGACATATAATGCCCTCCTTGCGCTTGGCCCCGTGATGGCTGCTAGCAGCTATATTTATTATTCTTTTTCTTCTGCCATTGAAGTCTATGACAGCCCATAGAACCGTAAGCGGGAAAATGAAAAAAAGTTGGCACACTCATAAAGGACAGTCCAATCATTGACCATAGCAAAATTGAAGTCTCTAACTCAATCTCTAAAGCGCCACCAACTGTCCAAAGTTGCACTCACGTTTACGTAAATAACTTTTGAACCGTATGTCCTAGAAACAAAATTCTTTTGTCCACTGATTCCTTGGCTCAAGCCGATTCGATTGCACCCTATGACGTCATTTTCCGTCATGAAATTTTTCCCGCCATTTTGAATTTTTTGAAAAACCTACTCTTTCGAACTCCTCCTAGGCCGTTCGTCCGATTTTCACGAAAATTGAACCACATCATCTCCAGACAATGTGGACAAAACGATATATAAAGAAAGTTGATTCGTCAAACCGTTTACGAATAACTCGCGAAAGAATCTGAGGTAAAAGTCGCCAAAATGAAATTGAGGCTTTATCTCCGCAATGCATTAGCCTTTTCTGACCAAACTAGGTGTGTGTTATGTCAATCATGGTCTGAGGCTACCTGAAGAGTTTTGGCGCTGTGCCCCCTAGTGGTCAGGAGATATGAAAAAGTTAAATATTTGCTTATAACTTCTGAACGCTTTGGCCAAAAATAATAAAACTGGTCTCTTTAGATTCAGTGCATCATGCCGAGTCGTGCGATACCAAATTTTCCCATATCGGCCATTTTGAGCGTCGGCCATTTTGAATATTGTCATAAATTGCTATATTTAACAAAGATATTGGCGTATCGTTACGAAACTCAATATGTGTCTTCGGCACCTAACCTTGATACGACTCAAAAAGTTTCGTCATAGTCTTTGTCATAGTCTTTGTCATAGTCGGCCAAACTTCTTGTCCACCATGTTGTTTTTCTTCAAAAACCTACTTTTTCAAACTCATCCCACACCGTTTGTCCAATTTTCACCAAAATTAAACCACATCATCTCCGGTCATGCCGAGTCCTGTGATACCAAATTTTCCCATATCGGCCATTTTGAGCGTCTGCCATTTCGATTTTTCTTATAAGATGCTATGTTTAACAAACACATGACTTTAGTGCTCTGTCAGCAATGGTTTACCCAATTGAAAGCAAACTTTGCATGTGTCAATGTCACCACACTCTCAATGTACCACATGAATTGACACTACAATTTGGTTACAGCGCTGCCTGTTGGTTGAATGTGATAAACCATTAAATCGAAATACTAAAGACCGTATTGTTGATTTTTCAGCCATTTAGACTTAAGTCATATTGAAATGTCTTTAGATTCTTACTGCCGTTGGTCTGATGATGCCAGCCATGTCGGCATGACATTTAATGCCCTCCTTGCGCTTGGCCCCGTGATGGCTGCTAGCAGCTATATTTATTATTATTATTCTTCTTCTGCCATTGAAGTCTATGACAGCCCATAGAACCGTAAGCGGGAAAATGAAAAAAAGTTGGCACACTCATAAAGGAGAGTCTAATCATTGACCATAGCAAAATTGAAGTCTCTAACTCAATCTCTCTACCGCCACCAACTGTCCAAAGTTGCACTCACGTTTACGTAAATAACTTTTGAACCGTATGTCCTAGAAACAAAATTCTTTTGTCCACTGATTCCTTGGCTCAAGACGATTCGATTGCACCCTATGACGTCATTTTCCGTCATGAAAATTTTCCCGCCATTTTGAATTTTATGAAAAACCTACTTTGTCGAACTCCTCCTAGGCCGTTCGTCCGATGTTCACGAAAATTGAACCACATCATCTCCTGACAATGTTGACAAAACGATATATAAACAAAGTTGATTCGTCAAACCGTTTACGAATAACTCGTGAAAGAATCTGAGGTAAAAGTCGCCAAAATGAAATTGAGGCTTTATCTCCCCAATGCATTAGCCTTTTCTGACCAAACTAGGTGTGTGTTATGTCAATCATGGTTTGAGGCTACCTGCAGAGTTTTGGCGCTCTGCCCCCTAGTGGTCAGGAGATATTAAAAAACTGACTTTTTTGCTTATAACTCCTGAACCCTTTGGCCAAAAATCATGAAACTGGTCTCTTTAGATCCAATGGGTCATGCCGAGTCCTGTGATACCAAATTTTCCCATATCGGCCATTTTGAGCGTCTGCCATTTCGATTTTTCTTATAAGATGCTATGTTTAACAAACACATGACTTTAGTGCTCTGTCAGCAATGGTTTACCCAATTGAAAGCAAACTTTGCATGTGTCAATGTCACCACACTCTCAATGTACCACATGAATTGACACTACAATTTGGTTACAGCGCTGCCTGTTGGTTGAATGTGATAAACCATTAAATCGAATTACTAAAGACCGTATTGTTGATTTTTCAGCCATTTAGACTTAAGTCATATTGAAATGTCTTTAGATTCTTACTGCCGTTGGTCTGATGATGCCAGCCATGTCGGCATGACATTTAATGCCCTCCTTGCGCTTGGCCCCGTGATGGCTGCTAGCAGCTATATTAGGGGCCAAGCACCGAAGGTGCGGAGGCACCTATTGTTTCTGTTCCGGTTCTTATTATTAGGGGCCAAGCACCGAAGGTGCGGAGGCACCTATTGTTTTTGTTCCGGTTCTTATTATTAGGGGCCAAGCACCGAAGGTGCGGAGGCACCTATTGTGTTTGTTCCGGTTCTTTATTATTATTCCTCTTCTTCTTCTTCTTCCGCCATGGAAGTCTATGGCAGGCCATAGAACCGTTTGCGGGAAAATGATGAAATTTGGCACACTGATCAAGGACAAGCCAATCATTGACCATAGCAAATTTGAAGTCTCTAACTCAATGTCTCTAGCGCCACCAACTGTCCAAATTTGAACTCACGTTTACGTAAATAACTTTTGAACCGTATGTCCTAGAAACAAAATTCTTTCGTCCACTGATTCCTTGGCTCAAGACGATTCGATTGCACCCTATGACGTCATTTTCCGTCATGAAAATTTTCCCGCCATTTTGAATTTTACGAAAAACCTACTTTTTCGAACTCCTCCTAGGCCGTTGGTCCGATTTTCACGAAAATTGAACCACATCATCTCCAGACTATGCATACAAAAAGTTATTAAAAGAAAGTTGATTTGTCAAACCGTTTACGAATAACTTGCGAAAGAATTCAACAAAATGGCCGCAGAAATGAAAGCGAGGCTTTATCTCCGCAACGCATTAGCGTATTCTAACCAAACTTGGTGTGTGTTATGGCAATGATGGTCTGAGGCTACCTACAGAGTTTTGGCGCTCTGCCCCCTAGTGGTCTGGAGATATGAAAAAGTGAAATATTTGCTTATAACTTCTGAACGCTTCGACCAAAAATCATAAAACTGGTCTCGTTAGATTCAGGGCATCATGCCGAGTCGTGCGATACAAAATTTTCCCATATTGGCCATTTTGAGGGTCGGCCATTTTGAATTTTGTCACAAATTGCTATATTTAACAAACACATTGGCGTATCGTTACGAAACTCGATATGTGTCTTCGGCATCTGGGCCTGATACAACACAAAAAATTTCGAGGCAGCGCCACCTTGTGGTCAAAAGTTATAACCAAATTTCCAAAAATGCTAATAACTTTTGAACACGTTAACCTATGGTAAAATAAGTTGTCTTTATACGTTCCTTGGGTCAAACCGAGAACACAGATACCAAAATTGTCATAGTCGGCCAAACTTCCTGTCCGCCATGTTGTTTTTCTTTAAAAACCTACTTTTTCGAACTCCTCCCACACCGTTTGTCCAATTTTCACCAAAATTGAATCATAACATCTTCAGACCATGCTGACAAAAAGTTATTAAAATAAAGTTGATTTGTCAAACAGGTTTCGATAAAATTGCGAACGAATTTGACCAAATTGCCACCAAATAAAGCGAGGCTATATCTCCGCAACGCATTAGCGTATTCTGACCAAACTTTCTGTGTGTCATGTCAATCATGATCTGAGGCTACCTGCAGAGTTTTGGCGCTCTGCCCCCTAGTGGTCAGGAGATATAAAATAATGACATTTTTGATTATAACTCCTGAACGCTTTGTCCAAAAATCATGAAACTGCTGTCTTTAGATTCAGTGCATCATGCCGAGTCCTGCGATACCAAATTTTCCCATATCGGCCATTTTCAGCGTCAGCTATTTAGAATTTTGTCATGAAATGCTATGCTTAACAAACACATGACTTTAAAGCTGGATGTCAGCAATGCTTTACCCTATTGACACCAAACTTTGCATGTGTCATTGTCACCTCACTCTGGATAAACCACGTGATTTGACATATCAGTTTGGTTACAGCGCTGCCTGTTGGTCGAACGTGATAAACCGTTAAATCGAATTACTAAAGACCGTATTGATGATTTTTCAGCCATTTAGACTGAAGTCATATTGAAATGTCTTTAGATGCTTCCTGCCGTTGGTCTGATGCTGCCAGCCATGTCGGCATGACATTTAATGCCTTCTTTGTGCTTGGCCCCGTCATGGCTGCTTGCAGCTATATTTCATCTTCTTCTTCTTCTTCTTCTTCTTCCGCCATGGAAGTCTATGGCAGGCCATAGAACCGTTTGCAGGAAAATGATAAAATTTGGCACACTGATAGAGGACAAGCCAATCATTGACCAGAGCAAATTTGAAGTCTCTAACTCAATGTCTCTAGCGCCACCAACTGTCCAAATTTGCACTCACGTTTACGTAAATAACTCTTGAACCGTATGTCCTAGAAACAAAATTCTTTCGTCCACTAATTCCTTGGCTCAAGACAATTCGATTGCACCCTATGACGTCATTTTCCGTCATGAAAATTTTCCCGCCATTTTGAATTTTAAGAAAAACCTACTTTTTCGAACTCCTCCTAGGCCGTTTGTCCGATTTTCACGAAAATTGAACCACATCATCTCCAGACTATGTGTACAAAAAGTTATTAAAAGAAAGTTGATTTGTCAAACCGTTTACGAATTACTTGCGAAAGAATTCGACAAAATGGCCGCAGAAATAAAAGCGAGGCTATATCTCCGCAACGCATTAGCGTATTCTGACCAAACTTGGTGTGTGTTATGGCAATGATGGTCTGAGGCTACCTGCGGAGATTTGGCGCTCTGCCCCCTAGTGGTCTGGAGATATGAAAATGTGAAATATTTTCTTTGAACTTCTGAACGCTTCGACCAAAAATCATAAAACTTGTCTCGTTACATTCAGTGCATCATGCCGAGTCGTGCGATACCAAATTTTCCCATATCGGCCATTTTGAGGGTCGGCCATTTTGAATTTTGTCATAAATTGCTATATTTAACAAACACATTGGCGTATCGTTACGAAACTCGATATGTGTCTTCGGGACCTGGGCCTAATAGGACACAAAAAGTTCTGAGGCAGCGCCACCTTGTGGTCAAAAGTTGTAACCAAATTTACAAATATGCTAATAACTTTTGAATACATTAACCTATGGTAAAACAAATTATCTTTATACGTTCCTTGGGTCAAACCGAGAACACAGATACCAAATTTGTCATAGTCGGCCAAACTTCCTGTCCGCCATGTTGTTTTTCTTCAAAAACCTACTTTTTCGAACTCCTCCCACACCGTTTGTCCAATTTTCACCAAAATTGAATCATAACATCTTCAGACCATGCTGACAAAAAGTTATTAAAATAAAGTTGATTCGTCAAACAGGTTTCGATAAAATTGCGAACGAATTTGACCAAATGGCCACCAAATAAAGCGAGGCTATATCTCCACAACGCATTAGCGTATTCTTACCAAACTTTCTGTGTGTCATGTCAATCATGATCTGAGGCTACCTGCAGAGTTTTGGCGCTCTGCCCCCTAGTGGTCAGGAGATATGAAAATCTGACATTTTTGATTATAACTCTTGAATGCTTTGTCCAAAAAACATGAAACTGCTGTCTTTAGATTCAGTGCATCATGCCGAGTCCTGCGATACCAAATTTTCTCATATCGGCCATTTTGAGCGTCAGCTATTTAGAATTTTGTCATGAAATGCTATGCTTAAACACATGACTTTAAAGCAGTATGTCAGCAATGCTTTACCCTATTGACACCAAACTTTGCATGTGTCATTGTCACCTCACTCTGGATAAACCACGTGATTTGACATATCAGTTTGGTTACAGCGCTGCCTGTTGGTCAAACGTGATAAACCGTTAAATCGAATTACTAAAGACCGTATTGATGATTTTTCAGCAATTTAGACTGAAGTCCTATCGAAATGTCTTTAGATGCTTCCTGCCGTTTGTCTGATGCTGCCAGCCATGTCGGCATGACATTTAATGCCTTCTTTGTGCTTGGCCCCGTCATGGCTGCTTGCAGCTATATTTAGGGGCCAAGCACCGAAGGTGCGGAGGCACCTATTGTTTTTGTTCCGGTTCTTATTAGGGGCCAAGCACCGAAGGTGCGGAGGCACCTATTGTTTTTGTTCCGGTTCTTATTATTATTATTATTATTATTCTTCTTCTGCCATTGAAGTCTATGACAGCCCATAGAACCGTAAGCGGGAAAATGAAAAAAAGTTGGCACACTCATAAAGGACAGTCCAATCATTTTCCATAGCAAAATTGAAGTCTCTAACTCAATCTCTATAGCGCCACCAACTGTCCAAAGTTGCACTCACGTTTACGTAAATAACTTTTGAACCGTATGTCCTAGAAACAAAATTCTTTTGTCCACTGATTCCTTGGCTCAAGACGATTCGATTGCACCCTATGACGTCATTTTCCGTCATGAAAATTTTCCCGAGCAAAATTGAAGTCTCTAACTCAATCTCTATAGCGCCACCAACTGTCCAAAGTTGCACTCACGTTTACGTAAATAACTTTTGAACCGTATGTCCTAGAAACAAAATTCTTTTGTCCACTGATTCCTTGGCTCAAGACGATTCGATTGCAATTTTTTGAAAAACCTACTTTTTCGAACTCCTCCTAGGCCGTTCGTCCGATTTTCACGAAAATTGAACCACATCATCTCCAGACAATGTGGACAAAACGGTATATACAGAAAGTTGATCCGTCCAACCGTTTACGAGTAAGTCGCAAAAGAATCCGAGGTAAAAGTCGCCAAAATGAAATTGACGCTTTATCTCCGCAATGCATTAGCCTTTTCTGACCAAACTAGGTGTGTATTATGTCAATCATTGTCTGAGGCTACCGGCAGAGTTTTGGCGCTGTGCCCCCTAGTGGTCAGGAGATATTAAAAAACTGACATTTTTGATTATAACTCCTGAACGCTTTGTCTAAAAATCATGAAACTGCTGTCTTTAGATCTAGTGGGTCATGCCGAGTCCTGTGATACCAAATATTCCCATATCGGCCATTTTGAGCGTCTGCCATTTCAATTTTTCTTATAAGATACTATGTTTAACAAACACATGACTTTAGTGCTCTGTCAGCAATGGTTTACCCAATTGAAAGCAAACTTTGCATGTATCAATGTCACCACACTCTCAATGTACCACATGAATTTACACTACAATTTGGTTACAGCGCTGCCTGTTGATTGAATGTGATAAACCATTAAATCGAAATACTAAAGACCGTATTGTTGATTTTTCAGCCATTTAGACAAGTCATATTGAAATGTCTTTAGATTCTTACTGCCGTTGGTCTGATGATGCCAGCCATGTCGGCATGACATTTAATGCCCTCCTTGCGCTTGGCCCCGTGATGGCTGCTAGCAGCTATATTTATTATTATTAGGGGCCAAGCACCGAAGGTGCGGAGGCACCTATTGTTTTTGTTCCGGTTCTTATTATTATTAGGGGCCAAGCACCGAAGGTGCGGAGGCACCTATTGTTTTTGTTCCGGTTCTTATTATTATTAGGGGCCAAGCACCGAAGGTGCGGAGGCACCTATTGTTTTTGTTCCGGTTCTTATTATTAGGGGCCAAGAAATGTCTTTACCGAAGGTGCGGAGGCACCTATTGTTTTTGTTCCGGGGCCAAGCACCGAAGGTGCGGAGGCACCTATTGTTATTGTTCCGGTTATTATTATTCTTTCTGCTTATTGAAGTCTATGACAGCCCATAGAACCGTAAGCGGGAAAATGAAAAAAAGTTGGCACACTGATAAAGGAGAGTCCAATCATTGACCATAGCAAAATTGAAGTCTCTAACTCAATCTCTCTAGCGCCACCAACTGTCCAAAGTTGCACTCACGTTTACGTAAATAACTTTTGAACCGTATGTCCTAGAAACAAAATTCTTTTGTCCACTGATTCCTTGGCTCAAGACGATTCGATTGCACCCTATGACGTCATTTTCCGTCATGAAGATTTTCCCGCCATTTTGAATTTTATGAAAAACCTACTTTGTCGAACTCCTCCTAGGCCGTTCGTCCGATGTTCACGAAAATTGAACCACATCATCTCCCGACAATGTGGACAAAACGATATATAAAGAAAGTTGATTCGTCAAACCGTTTACGAATAACTCGCGAAAGAATCTGAGGTAAAAGTCGCCAAAATGAAATTGAGGCTTTATCTCCCCAATGCATTAGCCTTTTCTGACCAAACTAGGTGTGTGTTATGTCAATCATGGTTTGAGGCTACCTGCAGAGTTTTGGCGCTGTGCCCCCTAGTGGTCAGGAGTTATCAAAAACTGACTTTTTTGCTTATAACTTCTGAACCCTTTGGCCAAAAATCATGAAACTGGTCTCTTTAGATCCAGTGGGTCATGCCGAGTCCTGTGATAGCAAATATTCCCATATCGGGCATTTTGAGCGTCTGCCATTTCGATTTTTCTTATAAGATGCTATGTTTAACAAACACATGACTTTAGTGCTCTGTCAGCCATGGTTTACCCAATTTACCCAATGTACCACATGAATTGACACTACAATTTGGTTACAGCGCTGCCTGTTGGTCGAACGTGATAAACCATTAAATCGAACTACTAAAGACCGTATTGTTGATTTTTCAGCCATTTAGACTTAAGTCATATTGAAATGTCTTTAGATTCTTACTGCCGTTGGTCTGATGATGCCAGCCATGTCGGCATGACATTTAATGCCCTCCTTGCGCTTGGCCCCGTGATGGCTGCTAGCAGCTATATTTATTAGGGGCCAAGCACCGAAGGTGCGGAGGCACCTATTGTTTTTGTTCCGGTTCTTATTATTATTATTATTATTATTCTTCTTCTGCCATTGAAGTCTATGACAGCCCATAGAACCGTAAGCGGGAAAATGAAAAAAAGTTGGCACACTGATAAAGGAGAGTCCAATCATTGACCATAGCAAAATTGAAGTCTCTAACTCAATCTCTCTAGCGCCACCAACTGTCCAAAGTTGCACTCACGTTTACGTAAATAACTTTTGAACCGTGATGGCTCCTAGCAAACATATTTATTAGGGGCCAAGCATTCCGAAGGTGCGGAGGCACCTATTGTTTTTGTTCCGGTTCTTATTATTATTATTATTATTGTTCTTCTTCTGCCATTGAAGTCTATGACAGCCCATAGAACCGTAAGCGGGAAACTGAAAAAAAGTTGGCACTCCTCCTAAAGGAGAGTCCAATCCGATTGACCATAGCGAAAATTGAACCACATCATCTAACCGACAATCTGGACAAAACGATAGCGCCACCAACTGTCCAAAGTTGATTCGTCAAACCGTTTACGTAAATAACTCGCGAAAGAACCTGTATGTCCTAGAAACAAAATTCTTTTGTCCACTGATTCCTTGGCTCAAGACGATTCGATTGCACCCTATGACGTCATTTTCCGTCATGAAGATTTTCCCGCCATTTTGAATTTTATGAAAAACCTACTTTGTCGAACTCCTCCTAGGCCGTTCGTCCGATGTTCACGAAAATTGAACCACATCATCTCCCGACAATGTGGACAAAACGATATATAAAGAAAGTTGATTCGTCAAACCGTTTACGAATAACTCGCGAAAGAATCTGAGGTAAAAGTCGCCAAAATGAAATTGAGGCTTTATCTCCCCAATGCATTAGCCTTTTCTGACCAAACTAGGTGTGTGTTATGTCAATCATGGTTTGAGGCTACCTGCAGAGTTTTGGCGCTGTGCCCCCTAGTGGTCAGGAGTTATCAAAAACTGACTTTTTTGCTTATAACTTCTGAACCCTTTGGCCAAAAATCATGAAACTGGTCTCTTTAGATCCAGTGGGTCATGCCGAGTCCTGTGATAGCAAATATTCCCATATCGGGCATTTTGAGCGTCTGCCATTTCGATTTTTCTTATAAGATGCTATGTTTAACAAACACATGACTTTAGTGCTCTGTCAGCCATGGTTTACCCAATTTACCCAATGTACCACATGAATTGACACTACAATTTGGTTACAGCGCTGCCTGTTGGTCGAACGTGATAAACCATTAAATCGAACTACTAAAGACCGTATTGTTGATTTTTCAGCCATTTAGACTTAAGTCATATTGAAATGTCTTTAGATTCTTACTGCCGTTGGTCTGATGATGCCAGCCATGTCGGCATGACATTTAATGCCCTCCTTGCGCTTGGCCCCGTGATGGCTGCTAGCAGCTATATTTAGGGGCCAAGCACCGAAGGTGCGGAGGCACCTATTGTTTTTGTTCCGGTTCTTATTATTAGGGGCCAAGCACCGAAGGTGCGGAGGCACCTATTGTTTTTGTTCCGGTTCTTATTATTATTAGGGGCCAAGCACCGAAGGTGCGAAGGCACCTATTGTTTCTGTTCCGGTTCTTATTATTATTCTTCATCTTCTTCCGCCATGGGAGTCTATGACAGCCCATAGAACCGTAAGCGGGAAAATGAAAAAAAGTTGGCACACTCATTAAAGACAGTCCAATCATTGACCATAACAAATTTGAAGTCTCTAACTCAATATCTCTAGCGCCACCAACTGTCCAAAGTTGAACTAACGTTTATGCTAATAACTTTTGAACCGTATGACCTAGAAACAAAATTCTCATGTCCACTGATTCCTTGGCTCAAGACGATTCGATTGCACCCTATGACGTCATTTTCCGTCATGAAATTTTTCCCGCCATTTTGAATTTTATGAAAAACCTACTTTGTCGAACTCCTCCTAGGCCGTTTTTCCGATTTCAACGAAAATTGAACCACATATCTCCAGACCATGTGGACAAAAAGTTATCCAAAGAAAGTTGATATGTCAAACAGTTTACGAATAACTCGCGAAAGAATCCGACGTAATGGTCGCAAAAATGAAATTGAGGCTTTATCTCCGCAACGCATTAGCGTTTTCTGACCAAACTAGGTGTGTGTTATGTCAATCATGATCTGAGGCTACCTGCAGAGTTTTGGCGCTGTGCCCCCTAGTGGTCAGGAGATATGAAAAAGTTAAATATTTGCTTATAACTTCTGAACGCTTTGGCCAAAAATAATAAAACTGGTCTCTTTAGATTCAGTGCATCATGCCGAGTCGTGCGATACCAAATTTTCCCATATCGGCCATTTTGAGCGTCGGCCATTTTGAATATTGTCATAAATTGCTATATTTAACAAAGATATTGGCGTATCGTTACGAAACTCAATATGTGTCTTCGGCACCTAACCTTGATACGACTCAAAAAGTTTCGAGGCAGCACCCCCTTGTGGTCAAAAATTTTAACCAAATTTACAAATATGCTAATAACTTTTGAGTGCGTTAACCTATGGTAAAACAAATTATCTTTATACGTTCCTTGGGTCAAACCAAGAACATAGATACCAAATTTGTCATAGTCGGCCAAACTTCTTGTCCACCATGTTGTTTTTCTTTAAAAACCTACTTTTTCAAACTCCTCCCAGACCGTTTGTCCAATTTTCACCAAAATTAAACCACATCATCTCCAGACCATCATGACAAAAAGTTATCCAAAGAAAGTTGATATGTCAAACCGTTTACGAATAACTCGCGAAAGAATCCGACGTAATGGTCGCAAAAATGAAATTGAGGCTTTATCTCCGCAACGCATTAGTGTTTTCTGACCAAACTAGGTGTGTGTTATGTCAATCATGATCTGAGGCTACCTGCCGAGTTTTGGCGCTCTGCCCCCTAGTGGTCAGGAGATATTAAAAAACTGACATTTTTGATTATAACTCCTGAACGCTTTGTCTAAAAATCATGAAACTGCTGTCTTTAGATCCAGTGGGTCATTTTGAGCGTCTGCTGTCGATCCAGTGGGTCATGCCGAGCCCTGTGATACCAAATTTTCCCATATCGGCCATTTTGAGCGTCTGCCATTTCGATTTTTCTTATAAGATGCTATGTTTAACAAACACATGACTTTAGTGCTCTGTCAGCAATGGTTTACCCAATTGAAAGCAAACTTTGCATGTGTCAATGTCACCACACTCTCAATGTACCACATGAATTGACACTACAATTTGGTTACAGCGCTGCCTGTTGGTTGAACGTGATAAACCATTAAATCGAATTACTAAAGACCGTGTTGTTGATTTTTCAGCCATTTAGACTTAAGTCATATTGAAGTGTCTTTAGATTCTTACTGCCGTTGGTCTGATGATGCCAGCCATGTCGGCATGACATTTAATGCCCTCCTTGCGCTTGGCCCCGTGATGGCTGCTAGCAGCTATATTTATTATTATTATTCTTCTTCTGCCATTGAAGTCTATGACAGCCCATAGAACCGTAAGCGGGAAAATGAAAAAAAGTTGGCACACTCATTTCAATCTCTCTACCGCCACCAACTGTCCAAAGTTGCAAAGGAGAGTTAATCATTGACCATAGCAAAATTGAAGTCTCTAACTCAATCTCTCTACCGCCACCAACTGTCCAAAGTTGCACTCACGTTTACGTAAATAACTTTTGAACCGTATGTCCTAGAAACAAAATTCTTTTGGCCACTGATTCCTTGGCTCAAGACGATTCGATTGCACCCTATGACGTCATTTTCCGTCATGAAAATTTTCCCGCCATTTTGAATTTTATGAAAAACCTACTTTGTCGAACTCCTCCTAGGCCGTTCGTCCGATGTTCACGAAAATTGAACCACATCATCTCCTGACAATGTTGACAAAACGATATATAAACAAAGTTGATTCGTCAAACCGTTTACGAATAACTCGTGAAAGAATCTGAGGTAAAAGTCGCCAAAATGAAATTGAGGCTTTATCTCCCCAATGCATTAGCCTTTTCTGACCAAACTAGGTGTGTGTTATGTCAATCATGGTTTGAGGCTACCTGCAGAGTTTTGGCGCTCTGCCCCCTAGTGGTCAGGAGATATTAAAAAACTGACTTGATTCGTTAAACCGTTTACGAATAACTCGTGAAAGAATCTGAGGTAAAAGTCGCTTTAAGTGGTCATCCTGAACCCTTTGGCCAAAAATCATGAAACTGGTCTCTTTAGATCCAGTGGGTCATGCCGAGTCCTGTGATACCAAATTTTCCCATATCGGCCATTTTGAGCGTCTGCCATTTCGATTTTTCTTATAAGATTCTATGGTTTGAGGCTAACTGCATGACTTTAGTGCTCTGTCAGCAAGTGGTCAGGACCCATATTGAAAGCAAACTTTTTTGCATGTATCAACTGTCACCACACTCTCAATGTACCACATGAATTGGCCACTACAATCATGGTTACAGCGCTGGTCTCTGTTAGATCCAGAATGTGATCAACCATTAAATCCTGAATTACTAAAGACCAAATTGTTCCCATATCGGCCATTTTGAGCGTCTGTCCATATTCGATTTTTCTTATAAGATTCTTACTGCTGTTGGTCTGACACATGACTTTAGTGCAGCCATGTCAGCAACGACATTTAATGCCCAATTGAAAGCAAACTTTGCATGTGTCAATGTCACCACACTCTCAATGTACCACATGAATTGACACTACAATGTGGTTACAGCGCTGCCTGTAAGGTTGAATGTGATAAACCATTAAATCGATTTATTATTATTATTCTTCTTCTGCCATTGGACTAAAGACCCTATTGTTGATTTTTCAGCAAAATTGAAGACTCTAACTCAATCTCTATTACCGCCACCAACTGTCTTTAGATTGCTTACTGCACGTTGGTACGTAAATGACTGCCAGCCATGTCGGCATGACATTTAATGCCCTCCTTGAAACTTGGCCCCGTGATGGCTGCTAGCAGCTATATTTATTATTATTATTCTTCTTCAAGCCATTGAAGTCGATTGCAGCCCTATAGAACCGTCATTTTCCGTCATGAAAAAAAGTTGGCACACTCATAAAGGAGAGTCTAATGAATTGAACCATAGCTTTGTTGAACTCCTCCTAGGCCTCAATCTCTCTACCGCCACCAACTGTCCAAAGTTGCACTCACGTTTACGTAAATAACTTTTGAACCGTATGTCCTAGAAACAAAATTCTTTTGTCCACTGATTCCTTGGCTCAAGACGATTCGATTGCACCCTATGACGTCATTTTCCGTCATGAAAATTTTCCCGCCATTTTGAATTTTATGAAAAACCTACTTTGTCGAACTCCTCCTAGGCCGTTCGTCCGATGTTCACGAAAATTGAACCACATCATCTCCTGACAATGTTGACAAAACGATATATAAACAAAGTTGATTCGTCAAACCGTTTACGAATAACTCGTGAAAGAATCTGAGGTAAAAGTCGCCAAAATGAAATTGAGGCTTTATCTCCCCAATGCATTAGCCTTTTCTGACCAAACTAGGTGTGTGTTATGTCAATCATGGTTTGAGGCTACCTGCAGAGTTTTGGCGCTCTGCCCCCTAGTGGTCAGGAGATATTAAAAAACTGACTTTTTTGCTTATAACTCCTGAACCCTTTGGCCAAAAATCATGAAACTGGTCTCTTTAGATCCAGTGGGTCATGCCGAGTCCTGTGATACCAAATTTTCCCATATCGGCCATTTTGAGCGTCTGCCATTTCGATTTTTCTTATAAGATTCTATGTTTAACAAACACATGACTTTAGTGCTCTGTCAGCAACGGTTTACCCAATTGAAAGCAAACTTTGCATGTGTCAATGTCACCACACTCTCAATGTACCACATGAATTGACACTACAATGTGGTTACAGCGCTGCCTGTTGGTTGAATGTGATAAACCATTAAATCGAATTACTAAAGACCCTATTGTTGATTTTTCAGCCATTTAGACTTAAGTCATATTGAAATGTCTTTAGATTCTTACTGCTGTTGGTCTGATGATGCCAGCCATGTCGGCATGACATTTAATGCCCTCCTTGCGCTTGGCCCCGTGATGGCTGCTAGCAGCTATATTTATTATTATTATTCTTCTTCTGCCATTGAAGTCTATGACAGCCCATAGAACCGTAAGCGGGAAAATGAAAAAAAGTTGGCACACTGATAAAGGAGAGTCCAATCATTGACCATAGCAAAATTGAAGTCTCTAACTCAATCTCTCTAGCGCCACCAACTGTCCAAAGTTGCACTCACGTTTACGTAAATAACTTTTGAACCGTATGTCCTAGAAACAAAATTCTTTTGTCCACTGATTCCTTGGCTCAAGACGATTCGATTGCACCCTATGACGTCATTTTCCGTCATGAAGATTTTCCCGCCATTTTGAATTTTATGAAAAACCTACTTTGTCGAACTCCTCCTAGGCCGTTCGTCCGATGTTCACGAAAATTGAACCACATCATCTCCCGACAATGTGGACAAAACGATATATAAAGAAAGTTGATTCGTCAAACCGTTTACGAATAACTCGCGAAAGAATCTGAGGTAAAAGTCGCCAAAATGAAATTGAGGCTTTATCTCCCCAATGCATTAGCCTTTTCTGACCAAACTAGGTGTGTGTTATGTCAATCATGGTTTGAGGCTACCTGCAGAGTTTTGGCGCTGTGCCCCCTAGTGGTCAGGAGTTATCAAAAACTGACTTTTTTGCTTATAACTTCTGAACCCTTTGGCCAAAAATCATGAAACTGGTCTCTTTAGATCCAGTGGGTCATGCCGAGTCCTGTGATAGCAAATATTCCCATATCGGGCATTTTGAGCGTCTGCCATTTCGATTTTTCTTATAAGATGCTATGTTTAACAAACACATGACTTTAGTGCTCTGTCAGCCATGGTTTACCCAATTTACCCAATGTACCACATGAATTGACACTACAATTTGGTTACAGCGCTGCCTGTTGGTCGAACGTGATAAACCATTAAATCGAACTACTAAAGACCGTATTGTTGATTTTTCAGCCATTTAGACTTAAGTCATATTGAAATGTCTTTAGATTCTTACTGCCGTTGGTCTGATGATGCCAGCCATGTCGGCATGACATTTAATGCCCTCCTTGCGCTTGGCCCCGTGATGGCTGCTAGCAGCTATATTTAGGGGCCAAGCACCGAAGGTGCGGAGGCACCTATTGTTTTTGTTCCGGTTCTTATTATTATTATTATTATTATTCTTCTTCTGCCATTGAAGTCTATGACAGCCCATAGAACCGTAAGCGGGAAAATGAAAAAAAGTTGGCACACTCATAAAGGAGAGTCTAATCATTGACCATAGCAAAATTGAAGTCTCTAACTCAATCTCTCTACCGCCACCAACTGTCCAAAGTTGCACTCACGTTTACGTAAATAACTTTTGAACCGTATGTCCTAGAAACAAAATTCTTTTGTCCACTGATTCCTTGGCTCAAGACGATTCGATTGCACCCTATGACGTCATTTTCCGTCATGAAAATTTTCCCGCCATTTTGAATTTTATGAAAAACCTACTTTGTCGAACTCCTCCTAGGCCGTTCGTCCGATGTTCACGAAAATTGAACCACATCATCTCCTGACAATGTTGACAAAACGATATATAAACAAAGTTGATTCGTCAAACCGTTTACGAATAACTCGTGAAAGAATCTGAGGTAAAAGTCGCCAAAATGAAATTGAGGCTTTATCTCCCCAATGCATTAGCCTTTTCTGACCAAACTAGGTGTGTGTTATGTCAATCATGGTTTGAGGCTACCTGCAGAGTTTTGGCGCTCTGCCCCCTAGTGGTCAGGAGATATTAAAAAACTGACTTTTTTGCTTATAACTCCTGAACCCTTTGGCCAAAAATCATGAAACTGGTCTCTTTAGATCCAGTGGGTCATGCCGAGTCCTGTGATACCAAATTTTCCCATATCGGCCATTTTGAGCGTCTGCCATTTCGATTTTTCTTATAAGATTCTATGTTTAACAAACACATGACTTTC